>VYXC01005330.1:0-78561 GCA_013397175.1 Platysteira castanea | reverse complement strand
GGGCGACGCCGCACATTCCTGTGCTTTCCATTACAGAAAAAGAAATCACAGTGGGAATACTAAGCTTAGCATATATTTGGCAGCTCACTGACCAGACAGGCTATTAGTTATATAAAAGGCTACTTCTGAACATTTTTTTACTTAAAAAAAGTTTTGATTTTTCAATGATTGAAATACAGCGATGAATGTAAGTGCAAGCTGCATATTAGAAATAGTATCATAATCTCTGCACTCCATATTTTACCATATCTCCTATATCAAATGCATTTCTTCTGTAGCTTCCAATACATCCCTTTAGTCTAGAACTTCCTCCACATTCCTTAACATCTCTTGTTGCCAGTTATCCCTCTTTTATTTTCTACAGCTTCTCATCACCTGGCTGTCTACTCTTCCACCATGTTTATGTTTAAAAACCTTTTTTTAGACCCTAAAGCCTCAGCAAGTCTCCTTCACTGCCTCTTGAGAGGCATAATCTGTCCATTCATTAAGTGAGCTCTTTCTGCATCTCCCTGCAGCAGTATTTAAGCTCTTCCTTTGTGTTATAGCAATCACTTCTGACCTTATCACCAGAAGACAGTTTGTTGTGGTTGTTGGTTTTTTGGGGTTTCTTTCAACATAAACATAACATATGAGAGAGAGAAAAGGGGTTTTTTTAAATAACAGAGCAAAAAAAAGGGCTTGGTATTTATGATGAACCCTCTGCTACCAGTGGATAACCAGAAGCATTCAGATGGACCAGCCTTAAGGTGTTTCATTAATTATGCATATTAGAGGGATATGTCCTATCAACAAAGGAAATTTGAAAATTAAACAAAGCACCTCAAATTTAATATTCTGATAGTATTTCCCAATACTGAGTCATGTTTGATAACACTGGAAAAGGCTCACTGAACTGGAGATACAAACAGAAATTCAAAGTGACAGAACAAAGTACTGTGAGTGATCACTTATAAAAGTTTAACACTGAAAAAAGTCAGCCCAGTTTGTCCAAGAGCACACAACATGACCAATGTAAAACTCAGTTAAAATATGAATTTTTAGGATTTTGTTTTTATTTAGCCTTCAGTAATTTGGTTTTGAAGGAGTGGGGAAGATGAGGAGTTTTTCTCTATTTCACTGGATGAAATCTCATATACAAATTCTTTTTCTTGCAGTATCTTTTCCTGTTTTCTGCATCTGTGTTCAGGGAGCCAAGGGACGCAATGAGCACTTTCACTGAAAACAGAAAGAATTGATAAAATACTACATTCTATATATTCTTTTCAGCCATCTGTCTCTCCACAGATGCAACAGAGCAAAAGCTTAAATCGACTTTACTCTGATAAATACTGTTACAACAAAACAATCCACAGGGACATTATTTTAACTTCTTAAGAGAAAATAAAATTCAATTATTTCAAAGTTCATTTTCGTTTCCCTCCCATGACACCGTAAACCAACACTGAATGAAAGTTTTAAAGCAACTTTTTAAAAATAAAAAATAAAAATAGTGTAAAAGTTTGTATCCTAAAGTATTTTTTGCTTATTACTTAAATATTTCATTTTCTATAGAACAGACAAATTAAGAATGCGATATATTCATTTGCTTTAAAGACAACTAACTCATTCAGAAAGGACAGGGAGTGTGGAGCTGAGGCAGGAAAGACTTGGGATTTGAGAAGATGTTACAAACAGCTAGTAAACATATTATTATAAATATCATAAATTCAGGGCAAATCTTTTCTATTCTGAGCAGTCATTTGAACCTAGAGTTCTCCTTTCTGTTTTTGAGTGAGAATGCCCCTGACTCCCCAAGGAGATACTGACACCAGTAACAGGAGAAGCACCTCTTGTCAAAGCAGCAGATAATGGGGGACTAAGAGTTACCCCAAAACAGCCAAATTACTGAGCTCATCCAGAGGATGTGGCCTGTGGCCTTGTCTCCAAATGCCCAGTGTAGCAGATGGTTCTGAACAGCCCTGGATTCCAGGCTCCAGGAGAGCCATGGATTAGGCAGAGCACATGCACACATGACCCCGCCTCAAGGCTTCCTTCTGTTTTAAGAACCTAAAGCAGTGCAGCTCATCTGCCTGCACCCTGCTAACCTCTAATTGAGACTTCGTAGAAGAGGTACAATTTAGATGAATGAGAGCAAAGATTCACAATTTATTTTCAATGTCAAGGGAACTCAAAGGGTTTTACTAACTCATGTACATAGTGACCTATTATTTTAAAAGGATAAAAACTTTTCCTTTCTAAAAATGTAATTATACCACTAAGTATTGCTATTATTAGATAAGCAGTACTTCAGCATAAATGCAGTATGGAAACAATCCTGAAGAAACAACCACCGTTCAAAAATGTAACCTTTTGTATTGGATACCATCAGAGAGCAGCCTCCTTTGGTTTGCTTGATTTCCAGAAGCAAAAAGGATGCAACAAGACACGCCCTTCAACAAAGTGTTTCCCCTGAGTATGATTACTCTCCAAATCAATTCTCTTCAGAAGCAGATATTCTAATTACTAATGAAAGTTAATTGGAGCCTCAAACACCACCCACCAAAAAAAAAAAAAAAAGTTTAATTCAAAGTTTCTCCCATTTCAAATTGCCATAATTTTGGGTTTTAGAAACAAAACACTTGACAGCATCCATATTAAGTCCTTAAGATACCAAAAGAAAACCTTTTTCCCCATGACCTCCTTTTCAAGGATCACCTGTCATACTCTGTGAGATTCTTTGTATGAAATGATACCACACAAGCAATAACATATTTGAATTATAACAAAACGAACTGAAGATTGTTGTTCTATATTTTATTGCTTTCGGTATTTCTTTAGCAATCATCACTGCAGTCTGTCTAAATAATTCTCTGTGCACTGACATTCACAATAATGTGTTTTCATCAGGAAGTTAGACACAGTCATTAAGTTTCATGAAAAGCTATACATTTCAGTTCCTAGCCAGTTTTTTACACCTCACTGCATTATTGGGATGTGAATGCAACAGTTTTTACATCTGTCAGATTTAGTTTCATTTACTTGAATACAAGCATTAATAACAGATTACTGGAAAACTCTAGAGAGATGATGAATTAGTTATGTTCTCATTATCCAACACTGGAACGGGACCAAGAGAGGAAGGTTCACCACATTCTCTGCTAAGAGACAACCCATTGATCAGCCACAACAATCATCTATCTACAAACTTTGACAAATGCAGCTTGGGAAAATTAGGGTTATTCAGATCATTGTTTCAGAGCTGATATTTTACATACCAGCTCTTACAATGCCTTTTGATTTCCTAGAACTGCTTGGCAAGAAAATTATTTGATTGTCAACAGCTGCAATAACTTGAGATACAAGCAGAAGACATACTTAACCTGCTCTAAAGCCTACTACTTTTCATATTAATCTACTAGTTTCCAGAAGTTCCAAATACAATTTTTGACACCCTTTTATATTCTTGTAGAAGTAGTTGTCTATGCTGGAACCCTACAGACAGAGGAAAGTGTTGTGGAATTTTTATTGTACACCTTAAGGTGAATTAAACACACACTTGTGCACACAAAACACACAAAATGTCCTGTCTCCAATAAGGATCTTCGTCTCATAAGGCTCTGTCAGGAATGGAATCACCTGAGGATACACAAAAAAACCAAATCTGGCTCCAGCACAGGTGGAAAAAAGACATGTTTTAGCACAATGACATCACCCTAGCTGTTAAAAAAGAAAAAAAAATTTTAAAGGCTGGCAGTCATGACTATGATAAATAATAGCCTCTGAATTTTAGAGTTAGTTATACTCAAGCCCCAACCTGTAGTTCTCTCACACACACTTACATATAGAGAATATCTATGTGTAATACCCTTTATTAAGTAGAGCCATTTATATTTCAAAATCCATGTATTAATACAAGGAAGCTCTCAGGTAAGAAATATGAAAAACTGTGGGAAATTGTTATGAATAAATGTTGTCTTAAGGTTCTTTAAGTCTCAACCAATTAAGCCTTAATTGCTAGAGAGTGCTAGCAGATTTGTAAGCTTCTCACAGACAAGAGAAGTGTCCTCATTTATTCATGTAACTGGTGAGTTGTACTCCAGGGACAGGTGCAGCTAGGAGCCCCCATGTTCACCATCAAGAGTCATTGCTATGTAGCCCAATTCCTAAAATGTTCAGAACAAAAAAGGAAGATTTTGACCTAGTGAGAAAAAAGGCATGACAAATTGAACATCAAAAACCTGAGAGCTGTGGCTTTTTCCTCTGCAGTTGCACTGCTCATTCTAATAGTAAAAGTAACGGTCATTGGTTAAGCCTACACTTAGAAGGCAAATCAAACCCAACCACGAATACCTGACACAAGGTTTTAAAAGCCTAGACCAAATCACGTGAAAGATCAAAACAGTACTAATTGCATTCTACACATAGACTGAATAGGATCATGAGAAAAGACAGCTTCCTTATTTAAACTTTATTTTTTAGTTCAGCCCTCCAGTCCAACCGTCCCCCACACCGCTGCTCGGATCTGCAGGATCACGTTTATTTCCACAGAACTCCTGCTGGGATTGTATCACAGGTCTCTCCCTGACCTGCTCACGGCCTACTCAGCAGCAGGGCACAGCAATCTGTGAGAAGGAAGGGCACAATCAGCTTTAAGCCTTGCCACTGTTACTACTCTCCCTGTATCAAAACTGAGCTTTGCTCACATCAGCCAGTCACCAGAAACCCATCCTGCTCCAGAGCTCTGCCTCTCTTGCCCAAGGAGCAGGGAATGCCAGAAAAGTGTCCTCAAAGGAATGTATCTGTGAGGCACAATCTGCCTCTCATTCACAGGTCATCTGCCCTTGTCAGAACTGGGCAGCACTGAACAGGAATGAGATCTTACTCAAATCCACTTCAGATCACTGCAAAGGTGAAAAGCTGACACCCCTAGCAATTAGCTCAGGTTCTCTGCAACTGAGATCCTAATCAAAAGATGGGAAGCTTATTCAAAGCGTCTAATCTGAAAGCTTCTCTTTATATTATAAAGATGAGACTTGCTTTGAAAGACTCAAGAAAATAGATGTTATACCTGGTTTGGTACACACGATATCTGATGCTCCCTGCAGGTCTGTTACACAGCAGCACTCCCCACAAGGAAGGTCTAAACTGAGGCCTATGCTCAAACTCTGTTGCTGACCTATCAAAGAAATCTTCACAAAAAATTAATTCTGTATACCATTGCTGCCAAAACAATTTTTCTTTCAGGGACAAGGAATTCAGGAGGAGACTCAGGACATTGATCAGATATATAAATAGCATCTTTAAACTTACAAAGGAAGACATTATCAGGACAAATTCATTGGCTAATTAAATTCAGTGCCCTTCACAATTAAATTCTTAGTCATGTTTACTAAGCCTATTGCTATCAGTGCAACTGAAAACACCCTTGCTTTTTTCAGCATAGCAGTGATATATGGTATCTAACAAGGTGAATTAAGTCTTGCAACATTAGCTAAGAATTATTTTTCTTAGCAGTTCACAAGAGGGGCTTAAGAACTACTTTTCCAAGTATTTTCAAATGTGCTCACATTTCCTCATCAGCATTACACACAAATCACCTGACACAGAAGTGTTCATAGATACAGCTCACAGACTAAATACTATTGGATCTTTTTAAGCAAACAGATCAAACATAACATATTTTTCTTGCAAGTATTCTCACATATCACCTTCACTTAACACCAGGCATTCCTAGAGTCAAGCACAGAAAGCGGAAACTACAACTTAAAGCATCTTTTAGAAACTCAAGACAGTTAGAAAAGACTATGCACACTCTCTTCATTATTTTGCTTCATGATATTCACGTTACTCTGAATTCAAAGAGAGCATATAACTCGGTTTGCTTCCTAATTTAAAGCAAACCGGCATGGTTTTGAATCAGTGGAGTCTGATTCTTTTAACGGCATTCTAAATGCAAAGATCTACAGACAACAATTTGGAATCAGGAATGCATAAACAGAGGCTCAACTGTTGCTACACAAAATCAAGTTTCTGTTACGTCACACTGCCTTCACAGCTTCAGTATGCCCGATGTCTGTAAAATACCTCAGGAACAACTTCAGTTTTAAAGCTAGGAATAAGACTAATTTCCTTTGCTATGCTCAAGCATCTTTCTCCTTTCTCCCTGACCTGTTTACTCCTCTATACTTAGAGGGAAGAGAGGGAAGGTAAGGGGAAGAAAAGAAAAAAAAAAAACAAAAAAAAAAAAAAACCCACACCCAAAAAAAAAAAAAAAAAACACACACCCCAAAAAAAAAAAAAAAAAACACACACCCCAAAAAAAAAAAAAAAAAACACACACCCCAAAAAAAAAAAAAAACCAAAAAAAGAAATCTTCAAGGACATGCTGCCAAGAAGCTGAGAATCTCAAAGGCCACATTAATCAAGGAAAATCTATGCTTTCAACATTTCACAACTTTCACACTGAAAAAAACTCTAGAGAATGAAAAAAACACTCTTCTCAGAAATCCTGAAGCCTGTTAAAGCATCTTTGTAAGAACAAAAAAATCTACAAGGAACGATATTCACAGATAAACCATTCTCCTTATGTCACACTTACTCTAAGAAGAAAATAGTCTCTGGAAAAGTGATATGGTGGTCGACTGTCAAAATGAAATGTAATTTAGCACTAACAATAGGTAAGGATTGTTAGTCTAAGTGCTCAATAAAAACCATGAAGACCTCCTCGAATGAAATGCTTTTAGTATAAGTTGTACCTGTAATAAAATTTTAGATCTTCCTCTCTGCAAAGAAAGAAGTACTATGGAATATCTTCTTACTATAAATTTTAAAATATATAAGTAACGAAAAATTACCATTTGGATTCTCTTCTGAAAATTACCATTTTCCTCTATTTTTCCATATATCTTTGTAAAAGGTACTGAAGGTTTTTCTAAAAGTAGACCAATTGCCCGAACAGTCCTGAGCACATTCACTTCTCTGCAGACAGCAGCTGCTTTGTTTCAACCCTGCAGAAATTTAGCACACAAAGTAACTAACTGGACTCTGAAAGTAGCTTGTGAAATTCACAATGATTATTTTCATTTTAATATCCTAAATCACCTTTCTTTGGCTAAATGATAAAAACACTTAAGCTTTTTTAAACATTCAGAGAGCTGAAACAGCAGAAGCTCTTTACCAAGTCAATGGATCTCTCCTAAAGGCCTCTGTTAGAAGCTGCTTTTGGGCAATAATCAAGCTTGAAGTGGTAAAAATGTTTTTGCAAAGTCTGGGGCATTCCACTGATTTAACCCCCCATGACCTCAGCCCAGCTTGGTGGAAGTGCCAGAAGGAAAAAACTTTAGAAGCCCAAGAAGCAACTATGGGTTTAATCCTGAGAAAGCAGGAAACAGGAGTGTGACCTAGGGAGCCAGGGCTGGAAGGAGTGAGCAAGCTTTCCTTAACAAAGCTATTTACACTCAAAGGTGGAGAGGGAAGCAGGAGTATTTTCCTGGAACCATGGAACCCACGCCTTGTATCAGGATTTTCTCCTGCCAAAACACACAGGGCAGCGCATGGCCAACCCCAGAGCCAGGGGACAATGTGCCAGCTCAGAGCACCCCAGCTCCTGGTTGAGCTCAGAACTTCTAAACACAAAACAGAAATGTTCCTGAGAGAAAAAGTGACATTTCTCTTATTCTGATTATTGTTGCTCTAACAGCCCAACAGTTTCTACCAAAAGACAACTGTCTGTGGTGAGCAGTACTAATCAAATCTGGAAAAAAGGAATTCTGCAGGGCATCTACAAGAACTTCAGATTTAAGGGAAGAGTGAGACAGGGATAGAGAGGGGGTCAATAACTAACTCATGTAAGCACAGTTAACTATTAGGAGACAGCAAATGTTGATTCTAACAGCAAATGTTAATTACAAAGAAACAGCAAATGTTGATTTCAACAGCAAATGTTAATTACAAAACCTAAAAAGCTGAACTCACTCTAATCTTGTCAAGATAGGGGGGACAAGGATCATCTCAGAAGCTGCTGAATCATTCCTCAGAGGACTACGCATGGCCCAGGGAGAAAGGTGAAAAGTGCATTGTGATGAAGACTACCAGCCTTCATCAAAAGACCCCCGAGGAAGAAGAGGAGCCTTCCTCAGTGCGACCACCAGAGTACACAGCGCACGTGTGGCACGCATGCTAATGATATTAATGACTTCCGAAAAATAATTTGTATAACCACACCTGTCCCAAAGAATGTGATGAATATTCATAATTTAACCCATAATAGTGTGTTGTAAGGAGCACCGGGGTGTGTGTTCGGAGGAGCGATCCCCCACACACCCGGCGCCGAATAAAGCAAATACCCACTTCTCTGACTCTGTCTCTGAAGTGTCTCCTGGCCTGGTTTGGGGCGATTCAGGATAAGAGCCTGTCCAACATGTTTCTTTTCAAACTGGATAGGAAGAGTAAACTCTTTTGAAAAAGCTTCAGCTCTCACACCTGCTTTTTGCCATGTTTCCACACGCTTGTTTTCAGATAAATGAAATTCCACCTTACTGAAATATTTAAGCTCCAAAAGCATTCATTTGGAAATACAGAACATGAGCTAATGTGACTCTGCTCTATAATGCAACATGTAAACACAAGGACTGAATAATTGTACCAGAATTGTTCTGTTTCTCTGAAACTTTAGGAAGGAGAAAGAGAGAATTTAGAAAAGGGAAAGGAAATGGATAGGAGGAGGAGGAGCTGACTGGGTTACTCCCCTGCAAATCCTGACACCATGTCACTGAGCAAACGAACCTTCATAACTTTACTACCTTTACTATGAAAGTTTGAAGATAACAGGATACTGCAGTACCTTCCACCTAGGATTAAAGATTTCACAAGACATTTGATGTTAGGGACCGATGTTTACTCTTCTACTTCAATAAAGCAAAAACCTTTTAAAGTTAAAATAAAGCTTCTTATTAAAAAGTAATACTACTTACAAAGTAATATAATATACTAATTATAAAGTATTATAGTACTGTTAACACTACAAAACAAAAAGAAAACCCCACATACTATAGCCAAGGAGACAGTTTCAACATATTCTTCAAAATCAGTTTAAAAATAAATAGAATAAAATAATAAATAGGATTAAAAAGAATATAATATAAAATAGTTTTGTCTGTCTAAGAAGCCTATGCTGAAAGTGGTAATTAATTATTCTTAAAATAAGATCAAAATATAACTTTTCATTTTGATAATGCAATTTTTCAATTCTTCCTCAAACCAGTTTTCCTTGCTCCCTTTTTAAAATTTTTATTCTAATTAAAAATCATCTTTAGCAGTAAAGACACTAAACTGCAATGACCATGTTTTGTTTATGACACAGCATTTAAATTTTGCATACAACACATTACATAAAAGGACATAACTAGAGATTTTGCTTCTAATAAATTAAAACTAGAACACAACGCTTTCTTTTCTTGCCACTCCATCTTAGGTGAACCTAAATTACTTGAGTTTTTCTCAACCTTGGAAAATCCTCAATTGTCATAGCAGTAAGCTTAATAAGACCTTAAGAGAACGTCTTTTCCACAAATTACACACCAAATACTATTGTTCAAACAACACTTTCCTTAGATTAGTAATTAATTCACATCAGCACTTTCCTGAAAAAAAGCCCAATGGAATCTCGTAGCAATATAAATGGTACCTGCTGTCATTTTCAGCATTCAGCCTCAAAACACAGCACAATGATGCTGCACTACTTCTATCAAAAGGAGACAGACTTTAAGTTAGCTTTAAGTTAGGAGCATCCTTCCCTCCATCATACATAACTTGTTCTTTATGATGCTTCTGTGCAAATTCCCATATCAACTTTATCCCCTTGTTCACAAATCCAAGACTAATGCTGTTTTATGGTAGACATTTGAAGAACCAGACAAACAATTGATTTATGGTAATTAACCATTGACTGCTTCTATAATACCAGCTGCAGAAAAGAACTTATTAAATTATTCAACTGATGAAACCAACAAATGGAAGAGGCAGCATTTTGAAGCAGAGATTTGGCTTCACTGACTGTGTTCAAGCATAACTGTTAAGGCAGTATTTACCAATATCATACATCATCCCTATGAATGATCACAAACTCTGTGTGATTTCTCCTTTCATATGAATGTCTACTTTCAGTGCTACATCTTAAAAAATTTCTATCTCAAAATCACAGAAGCAGAGTTTTAGTAGGAATGGCTTTGAAAGTCATCTACTCTAACTGGCCTGCAGTGAATAGAAATATCCGCAACTAAATCAGGTTGCTCAGAGCCCCATCCAACCTGACCTGTTCCAGGGATGGAACGCTGTGGGGGGGGATAAGATAGAATTGGGTTACAAGCTGTGGGATGTGCCTGCAGGACGCCATGGCAGAACAGAGAGGCTTGTCTCCACTGGACCCTGCGGGGAGGAGATGCCACACAGCAGAGCCCTGCGGAGAGGAGCCTGTTGGAAGCTGCCAGACAGGGCAGCACCCGATCACCCCCACAGAAGGACATTAAGAAGGTGCGTTGCTGACGTAGCAATGTGTGATAGGTTGCTTGGTGAAAAATACCATATAAGGAAGGACTGTGTCTTGAAGAAGTGTATAAAAGCAGCTCATTTCTCTGAATAAATGATTCAGATTCCCTGCTGGTCTGGGTCAGTGTCTCGGTCACTCACACTACGCCTCTGGGAAATTTGTGCCGGTGTTTCACCACTCTCATCATAAAAAATGTCTTCCTTAAGTCCAGTCTGAACCTATCTTCCCTTCGTCTAAAACCATTACCTCTTGTCCTATCACAACAGGTCCTGTGATACAGTTCATCCCTGTTCTCTCTTATAAGCCCCTTTTAAGTAGTGAAAGGCCACAAGAACCCTGGAGCCTTTTCATCTCTGGGCTGAACCACCCCAGTTCTCTCAGTCTTTCATCACAAGACAGATATTCCACCCCTCTGATAATTTTTGCCGACACCCTCTGGACCCGCTCCAGCAGGTGTGTTTTAACACTGGCAATCTACTTGGAAACCTTCTTATGCATAAGGGTAGGATAGCAAATTGGGAGAAGAGTTGTTGGTTGTTTTAAATTACACAGGACTCACTATTTTATTATTATTACAGTATTACTCTCCAGAACGTACACCCTCAGAGACAGCCACACATGTTCCCAGCTTCGGCAATTGATGCAACATCCCCTTTCAACCACAGCTGTCTTCATATTACACTTAAACACACATATTACACATAAACACCCAGATAACATAGATGAGATCCAACCCAAACCACTCAACTTCCAACAGCCACTTTGCTTGGCGTCCTAAATAACCTTTTGGGATTTTTGGTTTTTGCATCAGAAAAGAAAATCCAACAACTGGGAAATCATTTTGCTTGAGAAATTTCCGTAACACTGAGGTCACTGCTGCTCTGAAAAGCTGCAATGATTGTTTGAAAGAACTACCACGAGGAGTGCCATTCTGCAGAGGTGTGTAGCTCCAGACTGGATATCTTTTACTTCTGTCCCTTAGGGTCACTTCCATTCCTTACAGTCACTTCTATTTCAGGTGGATTTCAAGAAGATTAAACCCTATTTACAACCATCCTGCTTTTCATCTGAATTTGCACTATAATTCTCATTCTTCATATTAAAAAAAAAAAGAATCAGTTATACTCTATACACTGAGGATCAGGCACACATCATGAATAGTCCTCAAAATATGATAATGTTCTATTCACTGCTCCTTTAAATATTTATACATACTTGGAAAGCTAAATAGAAATAGAAACCAGATTAACAAAGGTGAGTTCACCTAGAGAGAGTCTGTATTAATGAAAAGCTAATACCATAAATCTGGTGCACATGGAAGTGTGAACAAAATGTCAAGCTAAAGAGAATAACTGTTCTACTTCCTACAGGTGGATTGCACAGGTACAAACATGCACAGCCGCTTTCCAAAAATCCCTGGCATATTCAAAAACCTTTATGCAGCGAACTACTCTGCTTCTTGGGTATGTTTTACAAGACAAAGTGAAGTATCACAGCTATAAATACACACAGAATTCTCTACAAGTTCAAAGAAAGCAGCCTTTACACTACACTTTTGCACTTTTTCACAAACCAAAAATCTACATTACAAATCATTGCGTAAGCAAAAACTGCTCCCCAAGCTTTAGATAATATCAGTATCTATTAATGCAGAGGTCTTAATATTATTCCATGCACACAAATATGTTTTAATTTAGGGGCAAAATAAACAGCTGAGGCCATTATGAGCAGAAAAGCACAGTCTTCTCTACAGCAAGTTAATTTTGTCTGAGTTTTGATAACATCAGATGTTTTCTAACGCTGTACAAACAGAAGTTGTTGAAATTTATTGCTGTGAAAATCCTTTCTAGAATACTTCTTAATATGCAAAGACATAAGATTCAACCTGTGTCAAAACATCAAATTAGAGTAAAATTTCTATTGTAAAATTAAAATATGTCAATTAGATTGAATTCTAGCATTAAATTGGAGCTGAACACAGAAAAAAATTACTGCTACTCTAAGACATTTTCTTTAGAAACAAAATAAAGACAGAGTAAAAATCTGTTTTTCACAGTAAATGCCTAGATTTACTCTTGGAATTTAATACTGAGGAAAAGTAACTCAAGAGTTTTACTGATTAAGACTTTCCTATTAAACTGACTTAAGACCTGTGAGTTCCAGGAAGGACAGAGAAAACCTACAGCTAGACCAGAGATTATATGTCCCAGTGAAAGGCTTATCAGGCATTCGTTTGTTTTCTTACGACCTCAAGTATGAGAGGTGGGCAAAAGACCAGAGTGAAGCCTTGTCCTCTCTGTCTAAGCAATTATTTAATTTCCATCTCTTGGGAAAGCTTTTGCAGGGATCAGTTCCCAGGTCTTCCAAGAGATACGTGGCTGGTAAAAAACAAATACAATCACCTACAACTACCATCCCACTCCAGAAAAAGTAAGCAAAAGAAAAAAAAAAGGCCTCTTACAAGTCATAATTTCACCATTTCTTTTGAGATAGTAGGTATCATACTGTATCTTCAAAGGTACCAGTCTGTACCAGTCTGTGTGTACATAACAAAGTAATTCCTCTCTAGATCAGAGGCCCAAACAACCAGTAGCTCAACACTCACCAATTAACAGTCCAAAATGTTTTTTGCACTATGCTGAAGCAGCTGCTATTTAAGGTAGCTTGCACATAATGGATAAGGACACGGCTGAGATACAGTTTTAGCGAACCCCCTAAAAGTGAGCAACTCTGATGAGAAAATTTAAATTGTGTCAAGTCAGTTAAATAAACACTCAAAAGCCAGGTCACATAATGACATGTGGATACAATTATCATGTCCTTTTTACCATGGGAAGTTCCAACATATGCCTGCGTAAATCAGAGCCAGCAAAGTTTGTGTCAATGTTCTGAAACACAAAAAGGTCACCTTTAGTGAATTGAATTAAATGCACAATGAATCAGGCAGCAAAGCTGCACAGCCACTACAACTTGTTTAACTGTCCATTGTATATAACAGTTGAGGGGGGAGGGAAGGAACCTACACACTCAGTAGCTCAGCAGCATCTTGTTCTATTCACCCTCCAAATGAAATCCTTTGTAACCTTCAGGTTTTTGTGACATCTATGGTATTTTAGACTTTCAAACTAGATTAACTGAATGTGTATCTTCTAATAATTATATCAATATACAATTCCTGGAAGTACTACAATAATTCTATTACCTGACACCACTAGACAGCTTCCCATGTTGAAATCCTATAAAATGTTTTCAGGTTTTTCACCAAAAGGCTTTAGCATTATCCAGCAGCATTTCTAATTTTTGCACAAATATGATCTAGACAGCAGCTACATCCTAAACTACAGCTTTCCTAAGAAACAGCCAACATAGGACAAAACCCTTCTGCATCACCATAAATAAAGCTCCTACTTATTCTGTTGCTAAAAGCATTCACGTTTTAGATCTCTTCACCTACTATTAAAAACTTTATACTTTTTTCCTAACTTTAATAACATCTACATTGAAAAATAAATAAGTTATTCCATCAGTGTCAACAAGGAAAGCACATCTTATATTTTGCTTTAAAAAGAAAGCAGCTGGGAAGGCATCTTTTGAAACAGAGCAGCACAGGCTGATGGGCAGGGACATGACTGAAATTGTACCCTTCCAGTCAGCACAAACAATGGCCTATTTCAGACCCCAGTTTTTTATGCATCATCCAAGATCATTTTCATTGGAACCTATTTGTCTTCTGAAGACACTGAATACATTCCCACACAACTGTAGGAGTCTCTCTGTCTCAGGGAACACAGTACTTCCTGGAATTCTTGACATACCAAGAAATCAGAGTTACTCCTATTGCTCCTTGCTGACAGCTCTTATTATCAGTTCTGCCATTAACTTGGCCTGAAATCCAATTCTGGCCAGCTCCTTGACAAGACATTTAAGACAATCAAATACTTACAAAAACTCTTCTCGTACTTTTTGTATCTGGGCAAGTTGAATTCTTGTTGCTGCTTTGTATTTTATTGTTTTAATTTTTCTACTGGAGAGCTAAAACAAAATATTCCTCCTTGGAATTTTCATGCAGAGACTATAGTAGCACAGACATTTGGAAATAGAGTCCATATCCACCAAAACTGTATTACATTGATTTTTTTAGAGGTATGCTGAACATGAGCCTAGCTAAGAAATGTGCTGACACAATAATAACTTTTCCTAAGAAAAGAGCCTTTCAGTTGCAGTTTGCAAGACCTTGAAGACTCTTCAACACAGCATAGTGCACTTTCATGAATGAATCGCCTATCGCCATCTATGAGTTCTGGAACTTTCAGAATGTCTCAGTCCTACTGGGATGGTGGGTGTTCATGTGCAGGAGACCAATTCCCCTGTTCAGTGAAGATAACATAAGTTGAGATAAAGGGAATGGAGTTATCATCATCTGTCTCTCAGATGGAAGCAAAGAATGGAAGTTATTTTTTTCTAAATAATTTACTTCAACATCTACATTCCTTTTACATTGTAGGTCAGTAGGAATAATGAACACAATCCTCAAAATACTGGTCAAAACCAGAATGATTTTACCAGTGTCAGGAAGGAGCAAGAGTCATGAACTGAACTCATACTTGCTGAACTTAAATCAACTACTTTCACCCCAACCTTTCCTTTATTCTTCAGCACTACTGTGATATTTGCAGCTCCAGGACTAATTTAAAGACTAGAAATAATCTTCATTTTCAAATAAGTGTCTGTCACATTCAATTAGAGAAATGTATTCCAGAATTTAGGTTAGACTTAACCAAAGAAGAGATTTCCCTGCATTCGATTTAAAACCTGTCAGGAAAAATTTTATCAGAATTATAATGGGGCGAGGGGAATGAACCACCATCCCAAAAACCTTCTATTAACAGTGATGCTAATAGGCAAGACATCCTTGATTTCTTCTAAAAACCCATATACATATATAATGTGTGTGTATAGATATATATGAAATAAGAAGACTTTCTCCTCCCTAACTATTTGCAAAATAACTATTTGCAAATAATGGAATGAAAGAAGAATCAAAACCGAAAAGTCTGAGCTGCAGCGGAAGAAAACTGTGGGATTGGGGGATAAGCAGTTTTTTAATTTTGGGGGCTGGGGGCACAGTGATGTGAAAATAAGCAACCAGCAAAAAACATATCTGAAATTTTCTCCAGGGAAAAGAGCTGCATAAATCTGTCCAAAAGAGTGAGGGGCTGCTTGACTGCAGAAAGAAAACAGTACACAAGAGTATTCAGAGGTAAAGTGACACACAGAACGCTTTCATCTGGCAGAGATATTGACTACATCCACAATATAACTACACAGACTAAGATGTGGAAAAAGACCCCACACCAACTATCAACAGAAAAGTAGTTTCAAAATGCTTTCATTGTGAATGACAGAATTTGGCAAGACAAAGACTAGGACTGATCAAGTACACAGTCCCTCAAATTGCTCAGGGAGATTGTCACAATATGGGAAAGGACTGTACAGTCGGAATTTGTACAATGGAGTCAGAACTCTCAACAAACACTACTGGAAAGAAACAGTTAGGGACTGGCATATGTCCCAAACTAAAAAATGTAGGTAACTCTAAAACAGAGTGTAACAGTCACATAAGAGAATCTAAAATACAAAAAATTGAGCCCTGAACATAGCTTGTTTAGATGTGATACAGCTTTAGAAATTCTACACACCAAATGCCCTAGCATACATTTTAATCTATTATCACTTCTTCAATAAACTTCAGACGCAAGGATGCTCTTCTGCCTTTGAGGAAAAAGCCCAAAGTGCTTCATCTTTGTCTAGACTGAGCTGCTGATGGCTGCTTGAGGACAGGCTGGGCATCAGCGGGTGCTAAGCAATTGTACTGAGCATCGCTTGTTTCTCTTCAGTTTTAGTCCTCTCTCTCCTTTTCATCACAATTATTACTGCTATAATTATTGTCACCATTATTATCATCATTACTATTATTATAAATTTTTTTCCATTTTTAAACCACTCTTAACCCAGGAGTTTTTGTTTTCTCTCCAATTGATTCTCCTCCCCACTGTTGGGAAGGAAGGGGGGGAGTGAGCAAGGGGCCATGTGGTACTGAGTCACCAGCTGAGGTTAAACCATGACACGTATTAAGAAACAAAAATATTATTTTCAACCCTCATTTTAAACAGCTTAACCCATATTGTACTATTAAAAAGTCAGCATTTAAGTACAAGTTTGTTGAAGGCTAAGAACTCTCCTGTTGGGGGCAAAAAGCTTTATTATAAACTGATTGCCGTTACATTAGAAGTATACTGTTCCTTGATGCAAAGCACATGCCTCTTAAGTGGTAAGTAAAATGTCTGTAAATCAGGAAAATGTTTTAAAAATACATAGAAAAATTCTAAAACAAAAAATATTGTGAAGTTTATCTCTATTTTATATTTCCTTCTCTCCCAATCTGTTAATAAATGTATTTTTTGAAGCCCCTGGAGAACACCCATCTCTTGTCATAGGATCCTTCCCTGGGCAGCCTGTCCCAGGACCTCACTACTATGAGCGTGGTGAGGTGCTGAAACAGGCTGCTCAGAGAAGTTGTGGATGCCCCATCCCTGCAAGGCTGGATGGGGCACTGAATGACCTGGTCCAGTGAAAGGTCTCCCTGCCCATGGCAGGGGGGTTGGAATGAGATAATCTTTAAGGCCCCTTGCAACCCACACCATTCTGAGATTGTATTTTCTATACCTCATCACATAAAGAGACACTCTTTAGGCAGTGAGCATGGCCACAAAGGAGGAGGCCATATGTCACTGTGTTCCAGAGTGAGCAAAGTCCTCCAGTGCATTGTCACACTGGGTGAGATTTCTAACACTGAAAAGTTTTCACGTAACACTGAATAAGTCATTAATTCATTCAACTTATTTTTCCTCCACCAGTGCTTTTAAGTTGTCCAAGGGCTACTTGGAGGTTTAATTACTATTTTTTTTTAATTTACACCACTTGAGTACCAACGATTGCTAAGGCAGTACTGATTTATCAATATGCCACCTCAATATATTAACATGCAACTCTTTTTGCCCAATTTTGTGCGATTACAGGTGAGTCCCCTTGAAGGGAGCTGGAAGAAATCAAACAACCAGAAGCAATCAAGACCGAGGGTGCTAAGTACAAAATGGAGCTAAAAAGCTTGTTCCCTCAAACTGGTCACCCTGCCCAAATGGGAAGGGCTGCAAGACTTTCCACTGTGAAGCTGCCAAAGAGGGCAGATAAGGATGGTTCAGTCATAACTGTCAGCAGCAGCACATTTCTAGTGCAAATAAGGAAATTAAAAGGTTTAAGCCGAAGGGAAATATTCAAACATTTATGCGAATATTTCATCTTATAAAGCACTTTCATTCCCAGCACTTCACTTTAGCTGTACTTAATAAAAAAAAAGAAAAACCCCTGTACTTTTCATTTAATTCATGTTTCTGTAAATTACTATTCTAAAACACCTATTACCACATATTAAAAGATACTGAAACAATTGAATTTGGCCTCCACATCAAGGTTACAGGAACATGAACCACAACCAGGAACTGAACTCCATTTTCAATGGCCCAGTTTTGATTCCAATATTTTTAATCAATTTGTCTTTAAGGAGTCAATTGTATTCACAGAATTAAGCAAAAGTAGTGGTAAGATTAAGATGACAGAACAACTTCCAGGAGCCAGCTCTGTCTACTTATCCTGTTCTTAAGAGATTGGGAACATGAGATCACACCCCATTTGCAATAATCAAAATACTGTGTACTCTAAAGAAAGACTAATCTTTTTTTTCCCAAAAAGGGGGAACTGTGTCGGTAGAGGACACAATAAAGGAAACTCTGACATCTGCTAGGTTTAGCAGAAAGAGGAAAAAGAGAGGACTTTATTTACATTTCTCGTACTTTATAGGTTTCTCAATTCCACAGGGGATTGGAGGACACGTCACTTCCTCTTCAATCCCACTGGAGAAAAAGGATGCTCATCAAACTTTCTTTTATCACAAAAGGAATGAAAAACAGAAAAAACCGTTAAGTAAACATTGGCTATTGTTTACATGAAGGTGTGTGAAAATTTTTCTGACTCCATATTATACACAGAAGGCTTAGCAAAAAACAGGACAACAGGGAACATTTCAAACCATTTCACATTGTATTCCTTCCCAAAATTATATTTGGCACAAAGGTTTCTTCCTTTTTCCTCATATACCCTAGAGAAGAAAACAAGGATCCAGATAGACTCTGCTTTTTGGTGTCATACTTGCTGTGCTCCTAGTGTAACTTTAATAAGCAATTTAAAGAAGGGAGACTTAAGCAGAAGTTTCAAGGAGACAAGATAGAAATTCCTACAATTTATGAGCATCACTGGCAACTTGTTTTTCGTAATTTCTTTAAGCAGGGTTAAAGGAGCTAAATTGATTGTGTAAATATGAAGTAAAACAAACAGCAGCTTATTCGTGATTTGACATAGGATGTTTGTAACAAATGAGAAACATTTACTATCCATGGATCATTAAATACATGAAAATAATTTACAGTACCCAAGCTGTACACTCCAATGAACATTTTTAACATCTGCCAGTACAATTTCTTAAACCACAAGCTATATAATCCATTTGATTTTTGCTTTTTTTCTGTTCATTAAGAATCTTTCATCTGGTATCTCGGTAGGCCACAGAGGTCAAGATCTCTGGCAAAATAAAACACATTACAGTATATACTTCAACTGGTTTTTTCTTTCCAAATAAATTATTTAATAATTGGTTTGAGTTGGATTTATTTTGCTTTGATTTGGGGAGGAAGGAGTGGGTGGTTGGGGGTGTGTGGAGTTATTTTTCACAAAGCAACTCCAAAACATCCCACACTTTCTAGTAAGTGCATTCAAATGCAAGACTGATTAATTTTAGAAGCCAGGGCACATTTAGTAAACTAAAGTTTCAGGAAAATACATAGTCTTATGAGTTCTCTGAAGCTAAAATGCCTATCATAATTGTACACTGGAATACTAGATATATAGTCTATCATTATCTAAACAAATATAACCGATAAAAGGCCTCCATATTCACAGATTTAGATCATTTACAGTGACCTCAAATCTTGAATTTGTTACATAGTTCTTTGGGGTTTTTTCTGATGTTGGATTAGAACAACTTTCATAAAGCTAAACAGCAGGTTTGTTTGGGGGGTTATTTCTGTTGGGTTTAGCTGCCATTGTTTTTTAAAGTGATCCCTGTAGCCAAGTGCTAAAGAAGAAAGCCAGAGAATAGCAAACTCACTTCAAGGTCTGTCAGCAAAAAAGCTCAGTGCAGATCAGCCTCAAGCCTCTTCAAACTCCTCACAATGAGATTCTAAGCAGAACCCAGCAAATGATTTGGTGAGCTCTGATCACATCCATCAGATTATCTCACAAATACACTTCAGAGGAGGAGAGAGACAAGTAAACTAAACAATTTCAAACAAAAAACTGAAACCGCATAAACACTTGAAACTTTGAGCACTGCCTTTTTTAAAAACATTCATCTGTTACTGAAGATCCAATCCAGCACCTTGCAGGGCAGTAGGAGGATCCAAAAGCTGCTGTGAAACAATTCATTTACAGAGGACATCTGCACCAAGTTTGGCTTTTTAAGCTTCTCAGATACTTTTCTTAAAACAAAACAAAACAAAACAAAACAGAACAAAAACCCCAACCAAATACTAGAGCAGAGTAATAGGAAAACCAAAATTTTCTACTTTTGTACAACTATTCTGTAAAACCATATCAGAAAAAGAATTACCACAAGTGTAGGAAATGAACTTTACATGTTATATGCTAAATGCAAGTTTCCGAGTACACTGAGATTTTATTTTAGCAACAACAAAATCTAAAATGACTGTAGGAAGCATAGATTTATTTTGAGCAAATTTATCACAAGATTTGAAGCACCGCATAAAATATTCTATTTGCACTCAGCTGCCAGTTCTGCAAGCACTTTCATACTTGCTTTGGATATCAAGCAGTTCCCTTGGGATAAGTCCATAAATGCTACCCTACCAGCATCTGAGGAGCATCCTTTCCACCCTTGTCCCTTTGCCTGTCACCACAGATTACTCTGCTCTCTCCACTGGCCTAACTGCAAGATTAACTTTGAAGTCTATTTGAACATCTATTTGAAAATATCAAGGAGGTGAAAGAAAACATCTTCCTTATGATGGGTGCTATATATGTAAGATGGGATGAAGAAATAGAAATAATATCACATTTAAAGAAATAGAAAAAAATTTTAAGAATCAGTAATGGCACGTTGTGTTTTGACAAGACAAATTATCCCAGGGCCAAAATAGATTTCAATATGAGTGTGCACTAATGAGTTCATTTACATATGTCTTAGAAAACTGCATGCATCACAACTTCAAGTAAAATTTAGTCCCAATAGAATTTAACAAAAGCAATTAATTTTCTTTTCTCTAAACAATTAGTATATTCTATCACCAGTAATTCATTCCTTGCACAAAGAAGCTATAAAATTTAGAATAGCATTTTGAATCTTACGTTTTTCAATCAAGTTATGACAGATGAAAGTATTTTCTGCCAATCAAAAGAAAGGCTATTAACATCATCTAATTTGATTCAAAGTTTGGAGAAGTTTCATCTTCACTTCAGACCAACAACTTCAGTAATCACTGAAAACAAACGCTTTGCTATTTAGTGCTGCTTTTCAGAGGAAAAACCAAACCAGAAAAAAACCCACGACTCACCACATTCAGAACAAGTCTGAGTATCACATCCTCTGAACTGCCAGAACTCAAGTTCAAGTCACAAGTTTTGATCTTCTCAGGTATGCAAAATCTTACATCATGCTTATTATGTGAATACATTAAATTGGGACATGCTGCAAATCTGGGCAGAAGTGACCTCAAACACCAAAGCTGATGAGCAGTTTCTCTAACTAGAAAAAAAATATTTTACAAAACAAGTGCCAAACCATTATAAAATCTTCTTATGAGTCTGGTCAATAAAAATTTAGTTTTCCCTGCTTTACAACAAAAATCAAGTCTGGGACATTAAAGTATGACAGGAACCTGTGTGTCTTTAGTCATGCACAGCTCCCTTTGTAGTCCTTGAAGGCAGCAGAGCCTGGTGAGCTGTGCTGGAGGTGTTCAAAGTCACACTCTGCATCAGCTTTTCCCCCTTCTGAAGGGAGCCAAGGACAATTAGTAAACTGTCCCAAGCTAAGCCTTGTGCCTAGAAAGAGGCAGAAACGTTAAGAGTCTTGATCAAAAGACATGACATGATAGATGAGATACCATGTTTGGTAGCCGTGAGATATATGGCTACCAAAACAGCCACAGAGCAAAGTAAGAACAATGATAAGATAAATGTAATTACTGTCTTTTACCAAGACCCTGTAAGCACACAAGCTTTTTTGCCTTTCTCCTTTGAGCCAGGGATACAGGGAGGGAGAAGCAGCAAGGAATACGAGAACCTCATTAAACAAATATTCCCAAATTACAGAATGTGCAGGGATACACCCAGCTCTGTTAAAAAAAGAACCACAGCAAAAAAAATCTACTTCAGAGCTAGCAAAAGCTAAATTTATCTTCTTCCTTCAAAAAGACTTAGAAAATGTCATTGTTTAGACACCTTATCATAAAGTTCATACAATTTTTCCTGCCATAATGAAATTATACATTGGTTTACAAAAACATTAAGTGTAGAACCATAAAAACTTTACCATTTTGCATTTAACGAAATGCTCCAGCTCCAGTCTTGCAAAGATTTATGCATATAGTCAACTTGATCCAGGTGAGGCATTCCACTGTGAGGGCTGTTATGTTAAAGCAGTAACAGCTGGTATAAACCGACATTAATTTGAAGCACATAGTTGTTATAATAGTCAGAAAAGGTTTTCTATTGTGTTTAACATCACTTTTAGGCGTAAAACAAACTTATTAGCACAAAGTAACTCCCATCTTAAGCTACAGGTGCTGCCAAAGCATAGGAATAACACCTTTTTTGTTCATTTTTACTTTCAAGTCTCAGTTGCTGATACACAGTTCTTACAGTCCAACTACAAACATAAATAGGAGTCATGTTTCTCATCCCTGATTTTAATTACTTAGTTTAAATCCACACTTTTTTTGTCTTCAGCTCTCAGAGCACCTGTTAGGATCCAATTATTATTAAGGTTCTTTGGAAATTCCTCTGCCCAAATTAAGGTGCAAACGAGACCGTATGCCAGTGACAATAATATGGATTTTATTTGCTAGTAGATATGAGGGGGAGAGAGAGAGAGAGGGAGAGACAGAGAGGGAAGAAAGTAGAAAATAGGTGGGGGGGACAGAAAGAGCGTGACAGGGACAGAATAAGGGATCCACTCCATGGATCCCAACGATGTTACACTGATCCTCTCCAGCTGGTCTTCTTGGTGGTGAAGGTCCCTCAGAAAGCGTAGAATCCAATGGGTTTACAGACCCTCGAGCCAGGTAGCGATGTCCAGACATGTCCCCCTGGGGGAGGGGGCAGTCTCTCACAGCAGACTCTGGGGCTGTTGCATCTCCTGCAGTCCTGTGGGGCAGAGCCTCTACGTGGATGTCCCGTGGATGTGGCCTGTGGGGTTGGAGGTTCCACAGCTGGGCCAGTTTGTGTAATTGGAGGATGGGTGTTTATTGCCTCTCACCAGAGGTTACACCATGCACCCAAAACCTCCCCCTTCCCCCTCGGTTGGGGGGAGTCTGTGTAAACTTGGCTTCTGTGAGCTGTGATCTCTCCCCCCACCCCAAATTCAGCTGGAATGGCAGCTGGAGGCTTTGGCCTTTTGTGGATGTATAGCTTTCCCTCAGCCTGAGGTGACTGAACAAGAGGTTTCCGTTTATCTAATCAGCAGTTTGACTTACAGTCCAAAGTTCTTTAAGGAGGTTTCTGTGGTTGTAGTTTCTTTAAAACTTTATATCAATGTTTGAGGCATAAATCATTTTCATGCTCTAACAGCACCTCACTGAAGGACTTGATGGAAATGTGCAATGGAAAAGTGGAAAGCAGAGCTGTGGTGAAAAAAAGGTTGGACACAGAGACACAAAAAGAGAAGCCAACCTTTTGCTACAACTTCATTTTTCTCTTAAGTCAGCTAACAGCATGCTCTGCCTCTTACATTATAGATTTCTGTACAACATTATGCTCAAAGAAAGTCAGTGAAAAAAATCACCTAAACATTTTTGCTGTTCATAAATTACTATCTTCAGCAGCCATTTGAGCAGTCAGATGTTCAGCACTGTGGTGTGCCCTTAAGCTGAATTAGGCTGTTTTCCTTATTATTCTTATAAAGACAAAAGGAAGACAGTTTTCCTCCAAATTTTTCAATTGTCGAGATTTTTATGCTTTTTAAGTCCTTCACAAAATCATTTCAGTCACTAGACAGAACTAGAATATATTTGAGTAGTAATAAAACAAATCCATTTATTACATGAAAGACTTTTGAAGGGAGGAATTCTTATTCTCTTGATATGTCACAGACATGTTAGAAACAAGATTAACTGAGAAAAG
The DNA here is from genome assembly GCA_013397175.1 of Platysteira castanea. NCBI lineage: Eukaryota > Metazoa > Chordata > Aves > Passeriformes > Platysteira > Platysteira castanea. The sequence continues at coordinate 54,509 of VYXC01005330.1, read as the reverse complement.
ATAAAAACTTTCAGTCAGCATTAATCCACAGTCTCTTTTGATGCTCGCTCCCTTGGCAGCAGGTATTAGCTTTCCCAAGACCAAGTACTCAGAGTGTTATGGACGATTTAATGTTACGAACCAGTTGCTGTGATTCAAAGTTATTGGGGTTTGGGATGGTGCACGGGAGGGGGTAAATTGGGAGCCCATCACTTGGGTGACGGGGTGACTGGACCTCGAGGCCCAGTGATGGAAGCTTCCCGAGTTGCCCGCCCCGTGCCAGCGTAGGGAGAACACCCAGGGGGATACGCTGCCCGAGACTGATTGGTCGGGAAGGACTCTCATTATGGACCAATCAGGGGGCCGAGAAATGGACCAATGGGGGGCCCCCAAAGCGAGTGCAGGGATTGGTGCGTTCCTGATCCCCTCCAAGGGTATAAAGGGGGGCCCTGAGGGGGTTGGGGGGGTTTTTGGTGGTGGCATGGTGCAGTGCTGTGGTAGGTAGAGGCAGGTGCGTTGCTTTGTTCTAGGTCTGACTAGCCACGTGGGACTCAGGTTCATCCTGGGCTCTGCAGGCAGCTGCTTATTGTAATAAACCTATTGATCTAATTTCTGGGGTTCTTGAGTTGTTTATGACAAGAGGAACTACATTACTACTTTTACTAAGTCTTATTTATCAACCGAAAGGCCTTAACATGAGGGAAAATATGGAAAGGCTCGAAAACCTGTGAAAACCCTGTGGGCTGTAGTAAACATGGGGGAAAAGGAAATTCCCACACCCCTGCCTGGAACTGTCAGTCCATAAATCCCAGAAAAGCATAACTGAAGGTATTTAACCAGCAATTACAAAGATACATGAAATAAGTTACCAAGATCTACCAAAAATAATAATAAAAAACTCTTTCATTTCCAACCTTGAAGAGACATTCAAACATATCTACACAAACTTGAAGTAAATTCTCAACAGCATCTAACTGATCTGGGATTTGTCATATTTTTGGGGCATAAACAACAGCAACTCAATGTTCAAATTATGTGAAGAAAATATTAAGAGGAATATATCAACTATAACAAACTTGACACTGTTTTTGGCAGTTTGCAACCAATAAATACTGTCCTACCCACAGGAGCACAGTGTTATCTCAATATTTGTTCTCTGGACAGTTGCACCTATTTTTTTTTTTTTTTTATGAATACCACATAAAATTTATTTCTGTTAAGAAATAAATCAACAGAAGAGACTGAACTTCCATTCACAGAAAAGCTGGGTACTACTCTCAGCTAGTTCTGTTCTCAGCATGGCTATGTACCCAGAACAATTTTCTACCTGACTGGACACTATTTCTTTAACAGTGAAGAGCATTAGCTGGATGCAATTTTACAAGTGCAACTGAATTCATTAAGTCCCTTTGCTAAAGTATCCACATGTAAAAAAAGTGATAAATTTATGCTTTCAACAATGCAGCTTATGACCAAGACTACCAATACTACAAAGTTAAATACTCCGGTGAAATGTAAAACTTTTATTCTGTTTCACATCGTACAAATATAATTAGACAAATTTTGGCATATGCCTTTGGCTGGCACTCTGTTTTCCTTTGCAACACATTCTTGAAATTTAGGAATTGTTTGGCCAGGAATTTAATTTGTATTTATGTACAGCCACTTTCATTGCAGTTCTTTGCCTCAAGGGTGCAATCACTGTGTTCAAGGAATAGTCTGACAAACACAGAAAGCTTTTACCTGCTATAAATTTAACATCCCTGTAACTGAACAATTTGGTCTGCTCTCCCAGACATCTGAGTGGCAGCAAGACTAAGCATTCCCTGGTCAATCCACTTCTGACTGAAGTCATTTACTGCACAACAAAGTGAAGGGAACTTGAAGGAAACATGGAAAAGTAACCTATGAGATGTATTATTGAGAAATCTCAACTTCAACTCCAGTCATATTACATCTGTGCCTACTTTGAGTCTCCAAGTAATTATATGAAATGAAGGACTAATGTGTTGGAGGAACATTAATTAAATCAAACTCTTTTTTCCTGGTTGGTATGTTGTATTATTTATACTATATTGCACTTACAGGCCACAGTGTCCTTATGGAAATTGGATACAAGTGAAGAGAGATTTTTACCATCAGCCATAAGTAGATTGCTACCTTCAGAACAGTCTTAGAAGCTTTCTCATTGCTTGGACAAAAAAGTAAAGAAGGAAACTGAAGGAAACTTCAGCTGGTGAGCTACAAATATATGCTGGCCTTCAACGAAAATCAAGGAATGTGAAAGTAGAGAAAATGAGGAGGAAGTACCAAAAGGCTCATTGAACATCTTATTTCTAAAAAAATATCCCTGAATGTATTAACTTAGATGTTAAAAATTCACTGCAGTTGAAGATGTAAAAAATTAGTTTAAATTTAGCACTGACCAATGCATTACTGCAGTACCTTCAAAGCAGCAACGCTCAAAGAAAGGATCCACAATTGCATGCCCTACATAGGTGTTGCATTACAGGTAGTCAGCAATTATATGGAGACATTTATACAGCATTTTAAAAAAACTTTATGCCCTAAATATTTTTTTTTTTTTAACTTGAATGAAGTAATTTTAAAATTAGGCATTTTGGTGCATAAAGTCAAGTGCTGAATGCCTAAATAGGGGATGAATTCCAGTCTTGTTCATTAAACAGAACTGCATTTAGCTGGGATTTACTAGATTAAATATGAAGTTAAAAACAAGGATTATTCCATTTTGAAAAGCTTCCTACACTTTTATAGTAAAATTAATACTTTCCTGATCATAACAGACTTCAAACTTTCAAAGCATTTTCACAAGCATTATGCCATTTTTTTAAATCCAGAAACTATATTAAAACCAGTTGAAACGACCTGTCAGAGGATACACAAAGAATGAACAGTGTGAGTGTGAAGAAGTTGCAGGTTTCTTAAGACCTAAGCATCATCACTTTTACAAACACATTTGCATACTTGGTGAAGGAGCAGGGAAAATGGGGCTATAAATCAAGAAAAATAAAGCCTTCTCTCCTAAATTACTTTCTTTCCTACCAAGCCAGCAAAACTACAGAGAAAGATTCTCCCAGAAAGAAAATTTTACTAGTAAGTTTCTCCAGCTGAATTTTTATGTTTCATTAATGAGAATGAAAACACTTAACAGGAAACAGTTTTTTATAATTTTTAAAATTAGAAGGGGTGGTTATGCAACTTAAATAATTGGAATGAACAGGTCACATGCCTGAATGACATCTAAAGTTATCTGAAAAATGTCTTTTCCCTTTACTTTTCAAATTATGGTATTTCTGTTAAACCAGATTAAGTGAAATTATAATGTTTCTATTAAAAACTCAGACCAATGAGGAACATTAGTTTTACTTGGTCCTGTGACATAAATGAGTACAAATTTGCATATAAAATAGTCCTAATGCCAAATCTATGTCTCTATTCACCTGGTTTAAGTTTCTTTTAGATAAAATCCAGCTTAAACCCAACTCCATTCAGTTGGAATGTACCAAGGTAGAGTTAAACTGATTTGGTCACTTCAACTCTCTTTTGTGCATAGACAAAGCTTATTGTAACTTGATAATAAGCCAAACATTATTTTCAACCACAAATATTATTTTGGAAGCACAGCCTAATGGTTAAAGCATGAGACAGCAAATCCACTTTTAAACAGGAAACCAATTTTCATCACAGATCACTGAGTGATTCTGGGCAAGTTAATTAACCTCCCTGCAATCTGTGAAATTGGGATAATACCTGCCTTGCAGTGAGGCTTATTTCATTAATGTTTATGAAATGCTGAGAGATCCTTAGATGGGTATTCTGTAGAAATAGAAACAAGCTGAGTATTTCAAACAGTACTTTGGAACATAATTCCTCTTTGAAAACACACCTTACTGTCAAGTAAAATGTCAGTTCATAAGTCGTATTCGAGTGACTTTAGGTGCACTGGAAATACATTCCACACCATACTGAAAAATCACAAGAAAAACAACAAAAAAAGGCCACATACTACATCTCTTCTTTCAGCTACATACAGAACTATTACTATGCATTTATAGAACTCAGATCCTCATCACCAGCAGCCACAAACATTGCAATCAACTTTGAAGAATTCCTCAGTCTGCCAGTGCACCAGAATCCTCAACACAGAATCTACTTCTGACTGCAAAGCTGTAAAGTTCATTTCCAGCATAGCTGCAATGCAAATATTGAAATATTTCACCTTTTTTTTTTATTAGTTAGCTCCCTGATTCTTATCTGCCTTCAAGAAAAGATTGCAACAGGAAGTTCACTGCAAACTTACAAGGTCAGAGATTAAACCAGAGTGGATGAGGTAACCAGCTCAAAGGGTTACCAAAGTTATTCAGAATGAATGGGGATTTTGAGAAGATGCAGCAAGAGTTCTAAGCACCAACATTCTTCCTTCCAGCTAACATGGTTGGCAAATTCTTAGCTGAGCACTCAAAGTCTGACCATGCTGCTGTCTCAAAGGGAAATGGGCTTTATGTCACAAAAAGTTCTTCAAAATACAAACATTAAAAGCAGTTCCAGGCTTCACTGGAACCTGAACACCCATACATCATTGTTTGTAGACACTTTGCTCTCTTTAAAACATGCTCATTTGCTTCTGAAGTTACCAATGCCTACACTTGTTTATAGTTTGGTTCATTTCTTTCACATTCCCAGTAAGAACAATTATTTTCCTCTCCTTTATTGTGTAACTACAAGCTGTTGCCACATAACAGGTTATATTTCAAGTGTTTCACTGAGCCACAATTTTTAACATATTTAGGTCTGGAAGATGTCTTTAAACCATGAGGTATGCCAGTTCCCCACACACCCCCAAACAGCTGCTAATATAGATATTGCATGTGGATCATTCAGTGCATTTTTAAGGCTTCATTTCACATCCTTACAGGAGCCAATTTAACAGAAGAGGCTTTCATATAAGGAAAAGTGTATTTAGAATTATTCATTATTGAAATAAAAATTCATTATTTAAATGAAAATAATTTTGTTCAAGTTTTTCTTTTCAAAGGAGACTCCAGGGGAACTTCATAGTTTGGCCTCTGTTAAAAGTTTTCATCTTCTGACTACAATTCCATCTATCAAAGGTTTCAACGGCAAACAATAATAATAACAACAATCAGGACAATCCTTTGTCACTTGTATATAAACACGTGTTATACATAAGATGGGTAAAATTCGTGCGTGTATATATGTTTAGAAACTTATAAGTTGTTAATCAGAAAATGGGTGCTTGTATAAATGTTCAATTGTAACTAGAATTAATATGTGTTTTTCTTAGTCGTTTGTTTTTTGCTATTGTTGTCAATCAGTTCTCGCTGTTGCTCTGTGTTAAAGTCTATACCAATGTATGTCATGTTAACCGCGACCTAAGGTATTACACAAAAATGAGCTAGTATTAAAAATGGAAACAGCTCCCTGAAAAGTTAAAACTAAAGTCAAAGGAAAACCAGTTCTACGAGACAAACAAAGGACGCCAGCATAGCCAGAAGCAAGACAACCCTACACAAAAGACCCCTTCCCAGAAGTAATCAATTTACCGGCAGAACTCGGCACTCCACCCGAACTAATCAGCGCTAACGACAGTCGTTGGGACTATCACCGGCTTCCCCGAACATATCAAGATAAGCCAGCACACAGGATGAGCAATTCATCACTCCAAGCAAAACTATTGTCACACCCAGCACCGGAGAAGGGAACTCACAGACTCTTTGTTCTACTCAGCACCGTGAAAGGAGAAACTTCATGAATATGTCATATAGCCTGGGGAAAGAAAAACTATATAAAAACTGTACTATTCCAAAGCATCTTTGGTGAACTGGGAGGTTTTGGTGCAACAAAGGCCAAACCTATAGCAGTTCACCCGTGCTGACAACCCGGGCTCGGCACTACTTAGATTTCGATCATGGCGTTTGTTTTTCTGCCACGACTTTTTGGTAATTTAATAAAGCATTGTATTTTTGTTGCTATAAAATTTGGCTCTCATTTTAACACATGCATTAGTCAAATACTACAATACCATGTTACAGCTACTGCGGTGTGCTTTTAATAATGCTCCTAAATTTATCCAATCTTGCAGAAAACAGGTACCAAAAGTAACTCAAACCAGATACAACACTTCTAAAAAAATAGGAATATCTACATTGACAATGATGTTAAAATAACATTGTAACACCACTTTACGCCTTTAGCTAGTGTGTCTCAGACAGTTACTCTTTATCCTACAGTGGGCACTCCTGTTCTTAATGCTCTTCAGTATGACAGAAAGCCTGAGAACAAGTAACTGAGGCTGCAAAACCATTAGGAAATTCTTCTAAGAGCTCACTGATGCCCAGCTGAAGAACTTTTATCCCGAAATGGTAGATACACAAATAATTGTTTGATTGTGTGCCAATGTCTTCAAGCCAAATTATTAAGATCACCATAGAAAATTAATAAATAAAATATCCAAAAAGGAGCTATTATGTGATATACATACAATTCATAAAATTCGTGCGTGCATAAGTTAAAAGTACATAATTTCAAATCTACTAAATTGTATGCCTTATTTTCAGAGGGCTTTGCAGCTACCTCAGAGGTACCAAGGATGTATGTTACCACTCCACTTTTGCAATCAGTATTTTGTTGTATTTAAAAGTCTTGTATAATGGATGAGAAAGTTTTAATATAAACTGATTTAGATTTAAGGGTAATCCCTCAATGTTCTCTCTTTGGAAGGTTACATTTTCAATACCTCTAAATACAGGCAATGTTACTTGTTATAGTCATTCTTTTATATTGTGCTAATCTTTAGTGTTTGTTAAAATGCACAGTGATTTATGTTATGTGAAAATATTGTTTGTTAAAAATGATCATTATTTTTATTCTAGTACTGTTTGTTAAAAAAATCATTATGTTATGTTGTGTGTTAGCTTTATCCTCGTGTATCTCAGCGAACCTTAAAATACTGTTGGTAAGTGTTCAATTATTTTAAGAAAATGTTATAAAGGGAAATATAAGAAATAAAGTTTAAAGCTACATAGGTTAAGAGCACATGGTGAAACTGGAGAGCGAGCTCCCCTGGTTGCTCAAGAAGACACAAAGGAAGAAAAGGAAATTTGCATTTACAAAGGCTGAATCCAGGAATCAAATCTGGAAATCTGGGTGTACACCTAAAACCTGCAAATGGAGAACATATCCTGATCAAGTGTGAAGTACTCATCATCTCCAGGAAGCCAGAGAAGTTAACAGAACATCAGCGAGAACCCTCCTTTTGTCACACCCATGGCAGCAAAGGGGAATCCTTTGTATCTGTTTTTACCCTGGAAGGGAGGACGTCTAGGGTCCGAGATTCCCAATTCTGATATCATGACAAGACAGGATTTCAGCAATCATTTCATTCTGCCTATGCACGCACCGAAATCATCACATAGGCTGATCTCATCGAAATACAAGACAAAGATGCAGAGTTGCTGCAGGGCGAAAAAACCGTATATAAGCTGGCCGAAAATGGATACAAACTGGTGATTCTGGGGAGCTTGCAGCGTGGCAGACGCTGAAGCTTGAATCACCCGTGCTGGCCAGTACTATAGACCCTTTCACTGATGGTGTTTGCTATTGTTGTTTATGCCATAAACTCTGTTGATAATTTTCAATAAATTGTTATTGTGTTATTGCACGTAATCTGCTTCTATTTATAACATTATGTTACTCCAAAGTTTAGGAATATATTTTTGAAAAAGACATACTAAACAGCAGCTCAGTTTGATAGACAGGCCTGGTAGATTTTTCCCTACTAGTTAGTAAAGCAAAAGCTCATCTTAACAATTATATTTTCTATTTTAAATGCACTTTAATAGGGCTGTTATAGGAAACAGCAGGCAAAACTGTAGGCAAATGGAATGGCTGAAAAAATGCTGGTATTTACTTTTTAATTTCTTGTTTTAGCAGTACATACTTGGATTATTACTGAAATAGAAAAACAATGCTATTCCATAAATTTGGAAAAGTTTACATGAAGTATCATTGTAACATGAGGTACAGGTAATCATACCCTGCACCGTTCTGCAGTCCTTTAAAATGCCACAAGTACTCATGACTGAACATAGCTTCATAATACCTGAGTGGTTACACCATTTAGCTGAAAGCAGCAGCCTACAAAGAGAAGTACAACCTATTTTGTTTGTGAAATTCTTGTACATGTTGTTCTTCCTAAAGAATATTATGCTTCAGAGCTAATATTTCTATAGTAAGTATTTACATAACACATATTAACTACACTGATGACCACGTTTTTCCCCAAGCATAGAAGCCAAGAAAAAATTCCTATAACTTACATACTCAACAGAAATTATCTTTGCTGTTTTCACTCCCAAGGTACCAATTCACAGCCTTTCAGACTTCCCACACACTGAAAACAACAACACAATGCTGTGGCACAAGCAAAGTAAGTACCACTCTCTAGGACTTCATGACTCCTTTCTTGGCCTACTGAAACAGTTTACAGAAAACTAATTTTCTTAGTGATTAAGGAACATAAATAAGGAACGTATTCTTTCATAATTCAAAAGTTACTGAATACCTAAATACAGCAGTGATTGATTATAAATGCATAATAATGATGTCTCAGCCAAAGACAACTGAACTGCAAAAATACATCATTAAGACTTGGGATTTTCTACTTCAACTCTCTTCTGTTGGAAAACTGTTTCAAGCAAATTAAATACTTGGCCTCCTCTTTTTCTTTTTCTGTTCCTTTTTCTCAGTATTAAAAAACTACAAACTTAAACCATTTGTTCAAAAGCCAGGTATTTTGGGGACTTTGATTCATAAAAAGTAAAGTTTTTAAACTCAAAGGTGTTAACATTTAGTTGAAGGTCCAGCAGATACCCTGAGTAACAGTGATAAGCAATCAGTAACAGATAAGCAAATCCTGTGAACCACAAGTAGAGAAGTATTGCATACAATAAACTGAAGGGAGTAAGGAATGCCTTGACAAGATGTAAAGATAGAAAGAATTTTCTGAAAATAGTACTGTTAAATGAAATTATAACCTTAGCTCCTTTCTTTGGGTTTCTGTATTTCAGCTTCAGAAAGTTATTTCAAGGTTCATCATTGAGCGTGTGGCACGGAACTGCACCACTTTTTACACTTTTCCCTTAGCTATACGTTACAGCCCCAACTGTCTCAAATCCAGCAAAAAGGCAAAATTCTTTGGGCTCAAACACATTCTTTCCTATGACATTTTATACACAAGTTAGGATTATAATTAAATAAGATATTAGGACAAACTAACTACTCATTTTGATAACAATTAGTGGAACTCTAAGTTAGGACAACTGTGTTATCATAAAACCAACTGATGAGTATCATAGTAACTCTTAAGTGAACCAAAAAGTAATCTAATTTTCCTTAAAACTGAGTAATACGCATATTCATAACTTTAGATTCATAAATGTAATAACGTCTTTCACTTTCACTGTACTCTACAATTTTCTTGTACACTAGACCAACATGTAAACATCTGTCAGTATAAAAAGTAAGATTCAAAACTCCAAAACCTGTTAACACTAGTAAATGAAGCATATGTTTAGGTACAAAAACTATTCCTCTGCTAGAATTACCTTGCTGAAATAAGTGAAGTAAAGACATAACATAAAAAGGGATTTTGACATTTCATATTTTGTTGAATGCCATTACTGCACAGGCAATCACTGTCTCTTACATATAAATTAACATCCTACCATCTGTCAAATGTTCAGATAATCACAGGGTTTAATGCACAATATGGTTATTAGAATGTGACCTGACAAAAAGAAGAAGAACACAACCTAATTTGGACTACAAAATCTATGATCTCACTGACAAATGACATTTTGACAAGCTATTATTCTGCATTTTGGCTTCTCCAGTAAAAGCAATTTTACGCATATATAATTCTATTAGTCATACAGTCAACTGCCTATGGAAGATTACTTCAAACTATAAAATTTGCTTGGCCATTCAGGATTTTGAACTTATGTAAATATTTGCACTATGAATAGAAATTTAATGATCTGTATATACACACCTAAGAAGAAAACACGAGTCACTATGCAAAATAATCCTCTGATGCTATCATTAACTGTAACCACAGACTTTCTTCAAGAAATCATGCAAAAAGTCATTAAGCCCATTAATTACCTATATATCAACTGGCACTGGCTGTTCAGAAGAAGAGTGTACGGTACAGCTCTGTATCCAATTGGTTTCACATGCAAATGTGTCACCTGCAAATACGCACCATTATTATTATTCACAATATTACTTACTCACTCTTTATGGCTTATTCCACTCCCAATGCCTTGTTTTTGCCAAGGTAAACATTACTGACAGTTGTCTCTACTCAAGACCACTAAAAAAAATCCTATTACTAACACAAAACTACCAGGCAAGCCTCATGTGCCCATGGCTCCCACATTTTTCACTGACTCAACTGCATTGCTAATGCTCCAGTAAAATATACTGCCAAAGGAAATACTCTAATGATAACTTCAAAGTGTTAAATACACACTTGGGAAAGGTAAAATTATGCCTTCAAAAAAAACCAAGCAAACAAAACATTGTAAGAAAGTGACACAAGAAAAACAAAGCACACACAACAACAACAACAGTTCAACACTGTTTTACTACGGGCAGAAATGAAGTTTCCATTTGATAGATTTTGTTAAGGTTTAGCTACACTACTCAAGGACCTGCCTCAAAAATAAAGCATCATGATCTTGCTTTCTTGCCAAGGGGCAAGAAAAATCAGCTCTTGGTTTATGCAAGACCTGTCAGCATTTCAAAGTTTACCACTACTTACAGCTATACAAAACAGCTCTTATCAGCCAGAAGTCTGCTACTCTGATTACCGGTTTCTTCCAAAAGGGAAATAAAAAACAAGGAGAAGCAATAAGGAAGGAACATTTAGTTTACTTTGTGTGGGTTCAATTTTACATGTCATAAAATATTTTCCCTATTAAATGCCAGAAAATATCAATTGTATAAGATCACAAAGTGAGTATAAACATCACAAAGTACCATTTTCCAAAGTACCTAAGCCACTTATGTGAGCCTGATCCTTCTTTTGAAAGATCACACAATCTGATTACCACAGGTCACCAAACTCTCACATGTCTAACAATGCAGGTAGTGGAATTTTTAAGACACGTTCAGGTGCATCATCCAGACCCATAATTGCTTTGTGAAACCTGTTCCTCTGTACTGATGAGCCTCTAAGACTGTCTTCCTGGAGAAGTTACTAAAGTAGACAAAGGGGAGAATAACCATGACACAATCTACTAATTCTCTGGATGTCTGTGTGTGGTAAGTTGAGGAGTGCAGAGAAAAGCATTTTGTATTAGTTTTGCTCTGCAAATATTACCTAGGGAGAAACTACAGACTAACCACCAAGCAGTAAATTCAGTATCTCTTACTCTTCATTGAATTCACGAGATAAAAAAGTGTTTACCTTATTCAAGGTCAAGTCTCTCCCTAAACTGGAATTTAAACACATCAGTCAGTTGGGGGTATCTTTTTTTACCCTTAAATTTAATAATTTAAGACATTATTCCTTCGTAACAATAACTGATAATTCTAAGCAGCTTCAGTCTTAAACTAGAAAACAATGCACCTCAAATCCCAGATTACAAAAGTTAAAGAATTAGATGGAGTTGTACTCGGCCAGTTAAAGTTCTTAGTGTTGGACTCTTCAGGGCAGACTTGCATTGAGACTAGTACTGAATCCAATCTGCTCTGCTGGCTTCTAATTGCTCATGTGACTGAAAGCAGAATTTAAATGACCACAGCTGCTACGTCACACTTGAAATCACACTTTTAATGCTGCACCTGACACTTCCAACTGAATGTTGTTGGTCAGCCTCAAATAACCACACAGATGTTAAACTTATGGAAAGGTTTCATTTTAAAGATTCAGTGCATCATCTTTTAATTTTTTTTTTCCCAGAGAAAACAGTATTTTCACAGGAGGTTGATGAAGCTTTTGTGTTTTAAGGCCAATTTGTAAGTTCTTTGGCCTATACTATTCACCATATATATGTAATAATATATATTATAATGATTTACTCATCTCACTTGGCCTATATTCTGTTACGAGAATGAAATTGAGTACATTAATATCAGAATAATTAAATAACATGAAGCACAATGCAAGTTTTCTTACTGAAACATTTAAAGTAATTTCTCACTAGGCGAAGGTCAGGAGAAGATGAAAATTAAAGTCCAATTAGCCCAATCAGCCAAAATATAGGAGTAGCAGCTGACTTAAAGTAGTAAATTACAATTACGAAAACAAGTGGCAATGAGAACACACTTTTGTATACTGTGTAAGGAAAACAGTGTAGGTGAGAGGAAAACAAAAAAAACTCGGAAAAAATAGTGCCTTTGGTAATCAAAGGAGCTTCATACTTCTCTCTGTCACAGAATATTCAGCAAATTACATTTGCTTCTCTATAATAATTTCATCCCTAACAAGATCAGAGGAAATTATTTATTCCACCCCCAGTCTTCCTACATTTGTACATCATCCTAGGGGACACTGACTTTCTGAACGCTGAATTGCTTTTGGCCATCTGATATTATATTACTGCAGTCTTCTGCAGAAGGAGCCAGAAAAGAAAAAAAAAAGGGGGGGGGGAATAATTACATTAATGCTGGGAATCAAAGTTTATTGACTTTCCCTTGAGCTATAATACCAAAAAGCTGATTACAGAAGTTGTCAACTTATTTAATGATAGCACCAACTTCTCTCTGAAGTCATGAAAATATCTTCTGAAAAAATTCTCAGAAGTTTTTCAAGTAGAGTAACACATTATTTACTCTAGTTCATCTCACTGAAGATAACTGTATCTCTCTGCTCCTTCCACCTCTTTGTGTCTACCAAACACTAAAAACATCATCATTGTATTTAAAAAACTACAGGATGCTCTGAATTGTTGCATTCTCAAGCAAATTAACATCTCATTTTCACATTCTAAGTACATCCTACTTATTCTAAAAAACCTAGGGAAAGCCTCGACTAGAATACAGCTCTAATAAAAGCGAAAACCTCATCCCCACCCATGGCAGCTTGCTCTGAGAACTTAAGTTCAAAACATGGTATTCTGCAGTATGGACACTCTAGTGGACAGAGATTCCATAGATCATTATGGGGTTTTAAGTTTCCGCTCACACTGATCCCTCCCAAGAAAGGGGGCTGCCGATACCTGTATTTGTTCCAAAAGTTCTCTTTAAAACTGTTAATGCTGCTTCTTCCTTTGGAGAGCAGATTTTCTTTCCCAACACTTTTTCTCCTAGACCAAGAGTCCATAGGAATGTCTTCCTTCCCTCACTTTTACAAAATGATTTTATTGTACAATGTGCATAGGGAAATACTTAATAAGACACCTGATAATGTACAAAAATGACCAGAGCTACCTTATTTTAGCTTTTCCATCAGGGTCAGCAGTGAAACAGATGGTATCACTAGCAAAAGATCTGTCCTTGTATCATTTAAGATAGTTTTTTCAAAACATAGGGGGAAAGTACAATACACCTGTTGTCAAGTTTTCTGAACACTAACAAAGCCAGTAAGTACTTAATTAATTGAACAAAGCTGGAGCTTATCACATTCTCTTTCAGTACAACTGTGAGCATACTATGCAGTAAACCTCTTCTGAACAACATGCAATTAGAAGACCCATAAAATATAGTGAACAAAATATAGTCTAAAGGAAAGATGGAACTTTTTTAGAAGCAAATGCTCCTTCAGGAAGATCTCCCTTAGTCAATCTGCTTCTTTAATCCACATGTAGGAGATGTTATACATAAAATGGGTAAAATTCATGCATGTATATATGTTAAACTGTAAACAAGACTCATACGTGTTCTTATTAACTGTTATTATAAATTGTCACACATAAAAAGGATGTTTGTGTAGATGTTAGTTGTAACCAGGATTGGTGTGTCTTTCTATTCATTGTTGTTGTAAGCCAGTTCTAATTCATGTTCTATGTTTTAGTCTGTATCAGTGTATGTTATGTGTGTTAACCACGATCCATGTTATTACACAAGTATAAGCTAAAACCTCAATATATTAAAATGAAACAGCTCCCTGAAAAGTTAAAAACTAAAACTAAGGGAAAAACCAGCTCTGTGGTGCAGACAAAGACGAACACTCCTCTCCGGTTCGAGATTAACATATACAAAGACCAAATTCCTGGGAAACGGGAACGTATCTGGAACATCTGCCCTCTGCCCAAAGCACAATGGACTGCCTCGCACTGGTAATGGGTAATAATCGTCCCTGCCCCTTGCCCGGAATATCCGAAATGAGCCATTAGCACGAATCGACAAGCCACCCCACCTAGGAGGCTCCACTGTCCCACCCAGAACTGAAAAGAAACACCCCGGAAAATCTTTGTTCTACCTCAGCTTCTAAAGGAAAGAGACTCCGGGACTATGTCATATTGCTAGAGGCAAAATAAACAGTATAAAAGTAGACTGATCCGAACCAACTTCGGTGAACAGGGGAATTTGGTGCACCAGAAGGCAATTCCGTGTGGTTCACCCAGCATTGACTCCTAGGCTCGGCGCTCCATATTTCCTTTGATCGTGGTGTTTGTTGTTTATGCCGATATTTTGGCAAATAAATAAAACTTATATTTTCTTTATTATAAAAATTGGCTTTTCATTTATAACAGGAGAGAAATCAAGTTCATTGGTTTCATTACCTGGTGACTGAACAAAGATATTTATGCTCGAACACTCCTGCCAACACACGATACACCTGCACATCTGTAACAACTTAACATGGTTTAGTCACAGCAGGTAAAAGCCTTTCATGTTGCAGTGAATAGGCCCTTTAATACTCATCCACAGTCAAATGTTGCCTATGAGATCACTCTGCAACAGAAAACTGCTGTGAAAGTTTGGCTTGAGCCAAACTGTTCACGAACACTGTTAAAACAGGATAGCATGACATGACAGATCAGAAGAAACAGCTTTCAGTAAAAGGCAGACAGGGCATGCTGCTCACCTTGTGCAAGGTGATTTGTTCTATAGCATTAGAAGGGACAAGATCAGACAGAGCCAACAACCCATGCAACTGAATTTGTGTCAGTGCCTCCCATTACAAGAACAATCTCTTACATTTAGGCATCTGTCAGTCCTATGAGGGCAAGCTGAGATATGCCCAGGGAGCAATGCTCGGTAAATAGGACCAACCTTCTGAACATTTCAAATGTGCAATCTGGTTGGCTTAAATTAGCTTTTGCCAGGTAGGAAAAAAATGGAAAAAAAATTAAGCTTCTAAGTTAGAACAGGGAAAAAATGCATTCTAATATTCTCCAATTAAATTAGAATTCTGTATTCATCACTAAACCATTATTCTTATAATTAGTCTTTGTTATAAATGCTTATTATAGTATTGGCTTTTCGCAAATAATTACGTGAATGTTGTATAATGCTAAAGTAGCTTTGCTATAAAGATATAGGGTTTTTCTTTTTGTAACAATAACTAATGCCTTTATTTCTGTAGTAAAATAGCTGCTGTAGTTATGGTTATGGTAACTGAACTGTCTGCTTGGTTGGATAACATCCAGTGAAGGTGAGATGAAGACCTCTGCCGCTGACCTGCAGCTATCAGCAAAAACCGTTTGTGAACATCACGGACCAAGGCCCAAGCTGGAGGTGATAATAAAAACTGACCAAAACCACAGCCAAAAAAATGCGCGTGCTCTAAAAAGGCGGACCCCAGGAGGGGCCATGCTAAACACTTCCTAGAAAATGTAAACTAGTTTGGGGGAAAGGTTTGAACATGTGTAATTGTTTATGAATATGCATTAACAGTAAAGGTATGTAAAGGGTGTCTCTAAAGTAGCAAGTGTGCTCTTGGCTTGGAGCCAAGGGTACCCAGCGCTGTAACTTTTGCTTTATTGTTCCTGTCCCTTATTGTCCTTTTATTAAACTTTTAAATTCTCACAGGAGAGTGAGCCTCGTTTTTCACAGTCTTTAAATACATAAGAAATGGGTAAGTCCTTTTTAGGACCTCTCAGCATTGTCCAGGCTTGGAAGTCAGCAAAGATTTTCCTGGATGAAATTTAGTTTGCAAAACTATTTAAACAGTGACAGCAGCAGTGATTAGCATTACTATAGCATTAACTAGAGGAATGTACTAAAACAAATGTTTATAAAGTACTGACTTAAATAGCATCAAACATCATAGGTTCAGATTACCACTGTCTTACTCAACATCTCATTTTCATGATAACAAGAATAAGCAGGTTTACCTACCTGCAGGTTAACAGGTTTGCCTATATTTTAAACTGTACATGTGAATTATAGTAAGGATTTATGCTCCTCATGCAGAATACAGAATGCTGACATTGGGAAAAAGAAGAATCAATTGGCTACTGCAGCTTCTCTGTTCTAACCATTAGTAACACCATTTGAAAAGCCAAAAAGACTACAACATTTCATAACAAGAACATGGCCAAAAGTCATCCTCACCTTGTAGCACTGAATCCAAGTTTGCATTTTTGCACAGTGAAGCCACTCCTGAACACTCACTGCAACCACTCAGCTCAGCTCACCTGAGATGAAATCTCAGGGCTGGGACAGCCACCAGACACAGTATTCCGGGAGAGCAGCTGGAACAAACAGGTTATTTTCTACCTTCCCTGCTCACGTAATTTCTTTGAGAAGATTAGCAGAGATTCCAAGAAATTCTTTGAATAATTTGAAAATGAAGATAGAGAAAATACATTGAGATACAAAACTGTAGTGTGAGCTTAAATATGAAAATTACTTAACGAGGAGTAAGTTGTTAGACAGTTGGACTACGGTAGAACTGAGTACTCATTGAACTATTTAGTGGTAACAAAACACTACAACTTTGGTATAAATTGTTATAAATTCTAATTCTTAAGTCTGAAATACTGTAACATACAATATGGCACTTGCACTACTATGATTATTTTGATATTACACTTTATTATCAAATTAAAATACACATCTACTATCGATAAGCAATAATGCCTAACCTACACAGCAATAATGAAAACTGCAACTTTAAGCTATAAATTGAAACTCTTGCAGAATTAAGCCAGCTTTTCCTGTTGACAGTACACAGTATGAAAGACAAAATTAGAATGTTTATTTAATTTCTACTAAGAGTTCAAAATTGCAATTTCAGAAGTACTTGATCAAGAATGTCTTTTTCGAAAATGGATTTGCCTTAACCTTTTGATAGTCTCCCTAACTGACTTCGTTTAAAGGGTGCCTAACGTCTGCTGAGACATGTACTATCCCTGTTTCTAGTCCTAGCAAAATCTTCTTACTGGGAGGATGCTGCATGTCAGTAGCTTTTCCTTCAGGAGTGTTTTTCAATAAAACAATAAATACATGCCAGTTTGGGATCTGCTTTTGCTCACAAGACAACTGAATGGCTTCAAACTGTGGTTTTGTGTTTACCCTGAGGCTACATGAAATGGAGGGGCTTGAATGTGTCAAAGTATTAACAGCTCTTGGCTAAAACTTCCTGGTGACTTCAGTTCTCTGCAACTGCCTTTGAGTACCTTTAAATAAGCAATTCACTAAAACCATATTTCAGTCTTACTGCTCTCACACAGAAGTGTGGGTTCCCTTTTTAATAGTTAAAAGTGTACAGCAGTTTTCACTGCGTAAAGCCTTGGATATGTAGGTTTCATTTGTGGACAATTTTAAGGCATATTAAAAAAATAAAATACTCCTACTTTCTTCAAGTATCTTACTAAATGCAAACCTTTCCTGTGCAATATGTGCAGTATGCTGTGCAAAGATAATGTCATTTGCAGTGTCAAACACCACACACTTACCCAAACCAAGTTTTTCTTTACTGATATTGTTTTTAAAAAAGTTGGGCCAAAAGCTTTAATTGAATGATTAAAGTTTAATCTCTTACCAACTATGATTAAGTCGAGTCCCTGTAACTGTAATCTGAACATCTTTATCCCATCATTGCCCAGCAGCTACAGCTTCAAGGGATGCAGTATAGAGAGAATTCTGTTGCACATTATACTTTAATCAGAAACAGCATGCAGAACATCAAGCATAATGCATTTTTCATGTTTAGCCCAGTGAACAAGACTTTTTTCCCAAAACTGAGAAGTTAGCCTTTAACAACAGCAACCCCAGGCAAAAGGATTATGAGAAATATATTGGCATTTCCAATGGGCTTTAAAGCAATCTAATTAGGTAGCCACACGCTATGTTTTGTGAGGAAACCAGCAACCTAATAACTGGATTGTCACCAGAAACAAAATGAAAAGCTCATGATAGCAGTGAAATACTACATTTTCCTCTGCCATCTGCATCCTACAAAATCCTGTCAATATCTCATTGGGCTGACAGACTGTCTACCAAAGAGCTTAAGAAATATCTGCCCTATTTCAGGCTTAGAACTACAATGAGAGGCATGCAGGTTTAAGTACCATCTTCCAAAAGAAAAGGATTCAACACCTGGCAGATGCAGAATTTCAACTGTACAATGAAGTAAAATTTTGCATAACATTTATGATGAAATAAAGTAAAACTCATACAACACAAGATATTAGTCATCCTCATGTAAAACTTGAGGAACGTATTACTACAAAAATTGTGTTTGTAGATTTACTAAGTTGATTACAGGTAGTAGTTTACAACACCACTAAACCACTTCCAGGTAAGTGAACTTAACACATTACCCACAATTACACCCTGTGAATGTTAATTGCTTTGCTTTGAACCTTACCCACTACTACTTCCCTTTTATTTTCTTTCTCAACCATTCATCTTACTGGCACCCACAAAACAAAACCACCGCAAACAGACAAATGTTCAATTAATGTAATGATTTAACTTACTGTACTGTGCTACAGTATTTTTTTCCTTCTCCCAGCTTTCAAAGAACCCTGTTTCCAGTGTGAAAACCTACTTTTCCCTCAAGCACTCTGTTTTAGGAGTGTTTTGTTCTTGTCCAACTTATTTAAAACTACATACTCGTTATCAATTCAGAGCAAAGCTCCCATTGATGCCCTTTCTAATACTGCTATAGTTACCATATACAGCCCAAATGCAGCATTGCTTTGTTTTGTCCACTAAATGATGTGCCAGTGTTTGAACAATTTATCCTTAAACCAAGAGCTTCAGAGAAACAGCTGCTTATAGTAAAAAAATAAGTAAAATAAGTTTAGAAAATTAAAAACTACTTAAATACAGTATAGTATTCTAAGTCAATACAGAAAAAAATTCCTTTACTGTCTCATTTCTGAGAAAAATATATCAGAGACAACAGAAAATGTAGGGTTGATATCCTTTTAAATTATGAAAGACAATCCTTGATTATCAGCATCACATCCAGTCTTTACTTTATTCTCCAGGTCTTAGTAAAAGAACAAAAAGATTTTTCTCCCCTTCCCAGGAAATAGAATAGGTAGGCATGACATTTTCCCACTTCACTGTTGTATGCGGTAATAAGTTTTCCTTTTGTAGTGTTTATGAATTCAAACAGTGCTGGGGTTAAGCTGGAGCAAAGCAATTTGGCATGCTTGCATCTGCTTTTATCAGGGAAAAGAAAAGCAATCGTGAGATCTGGACTGACCTTAAAGCACAAGTATTTATCCTGAGATTCTAAGGGCTTACCAGTTGTGTTTGGTAAGAGGGAACTTAAATTCGATCACACTCACACCCAATATCACCTTAATTCAGGCAACCGCCTTTCAGTTCTTCTGCAGGACCAATAACGTAATTGGTATTCTGGTAGTACAAATATTCTTGCTCTAAAAAGGACACATTAACTACACATTCCCATTCTACCATGCTGCTTTCTACAGGACGTATCGGGTTTCCAAAATCAGCTACTTCCAAATTCAGATAACTTACTTTAAAAATTAAATCTATGCTGGTCACTTCAATTATATTTTCAAAGTATATCTATATAAGCCTCTGATATACAACTGTCCCAGAAAAATATTAAGGTCAATCATCTTATGAGTAAACAACTACTATAGAAAATTGTCTTCAAAATCTCAGACTATGAAGGAGCTGGTTTTGAAAACAGACCTTTGCTGCTTTTACTAAGCCATTTCTCAATTAAACTGCTGAAATACAAATACATTCAGGGAACACATTTCTTCCCCTAGGAGCTGGACACTCCTGTTTTGTTTCAAGGTAAGATTGCTCCAGTTCTTTCATGAAATCTGAGCAACTTTCAGTGTTTCCAACTCTCAGGTCCACAATAAATTAAAGAAATGCATTAGAAACAATTAGTGGGGAAACATTTACTGCCTCTCAATGACAAAGATACTTGATCAAATTTAGATCCACTGCAGTGCAAGCAGTAAAACAATGTGAATACACAGTGTGCTGCTTTGCAAATGGAACACTTCCATCTTTCCACCAATAAATAGTACCGTTATTGCCAGGTAGTGACGTGCCAGTGATTAAGGTTTTATTATTCTTTTTTTCACTTTATTCACTCTTCCTCCATCCTTTAACTACTGGAAAATCGGAGACTATTTTAAAACTGCTGGTACATAGAATTAATTCTCAAATACATGATAAGCAAGTCCCACATTTCATACATTCTAGGTACACCAGCATCCTAAATTCAAATACAGAAAGTGCAGATGTGGCGCTTAGGGACACGGTTTAGTGGCAGTGCTTGGCTAATAGTTGGACTCAATGGTCTTAAAGGTCTTTCCAACCTAAATGATTCTAAATATACATTTCACATTAAAAAAATGACCAAGAAAGAGAACTACTGTAATTCTTAACTCCTCTGCTGAGTACTTGAACTGAGCCTACGCTCAGATGCTTTCTTTTTCATTCCTTTCTTCTCTAAGTTCCCTTCAGAGCTCCTGTTTTCTCTGTCTGGAGCCAGACTAATCTCAGCTCAACTACAAACATGCCCAGAGAATCAGGAATTCAAACCACATGTTCTCACAAAATGATAAATTGATTCAGTTCACCAGGGCTGCTCAGGGCTCAAAAGCAAAGCAATCAGGCTCTCAATGAGACACAGAGATCACCACATACAATTCCATTTCAGCCAAGGACAAGGTTCTACAGTCGAGATGTTTCACTGCCATTTTGTGCT
Organism: Platysteira castanea; assembly: GCA_013397175.1. NCBI lineage: Eukaryota > Metazoa > Chordata > Aves > Passeriformes > Platysteira > Platysteira castanea. The sequence goes on along the minus strand of VYXC01005330.1, from coordinate 33,373 downwards.
CACCCAGCCTGTGTGCTTAACATCCCACCAGCATACTAAGGACAGACATAAACTGCCTTTTCAATCCAAAGAAAAGCTGCATGATTCTCTTTAATTCGACATCAAACCCAGATCAGTAGCTGATGCTAAGGGGCATCAGCTTAACTCAGAGCTAAAGGGGTGAGACAGCAGCTTCAGCATGGAGCTGGCTTGTATTCACCAGCTCACAACAAAGGTGTGGTGAGCTTCTATCTACATGGACTAGAGCATCTAAGAAATGTGCTCATAAAAGGGCAGAATTAGTCACCACCTCCTCTCCAGAGAATTTTCCTCCTGCCAGGATCTCTGCAAGGAAAAGCAAGTCTGACAATTAATGCAGGTAACAGCACCTGAGAGCAGCTGTGCAGATGTGCCACCTAAAGGACGCAGGTACTGCGAGGGATCGAACAGATATTTTCACTCTGTTCCCAAATGAAGAACAGGAGAAAGAACTGGGTTTGTGCATGTGTGAGTATGAAATGGAAGCAAACGATCTAAATTAAAGATAATTATAAGGAGATTATTTGGTTCAAGGTCACCTATGGCAGGCAACACCTCAGTTACCACAATAACTTTAGATAAAAAGAAGATTAGACAGGTACAAACAGCTGCAAACCTACAGAGTACTGCTGCCACATACAGAACTCTATTTTCTAGCTCCACTTAAATGTTCTTCTTTGAAAATACTTTTATTCATTAGAAATATTTCCTTGCTTCAATCTCTTTTTTCTTATATATTTTTTCTATCTATTAACAGCTCAACTGCCTATATATATTAAAAATTAATATACCATGTCATAAAAGGCAAACATGATCAGAAGAAAAAAAGCAAACTCACACCACAGCATAGCATACATTTGCTTCTTCTAGGCTATACAAATCTGTTGTTTAACTGGTCTTCAAAGAGTTGATCATAGTGATTTACAGTTTATAACAACACAAATTCATATCAATTTAAATTTCACTGCATAACGTAACTATCTTGAATTTCTACATCTTTCTTTTACATTGCAGGCTGCTTTAATTATGCCAGTTCAACTTCCTGGAAGTGACAACAGAAATATCTGAAAATGAAAAGCTGAAGTCGTCGAAACAAATATAAGATTGTGGGATATCTGAATCTCAGCACAATAGCTTATTGATGAAAATGAGTCTCTGTAAGGCTGTCTGATGTAATATCCAATATTTTTTTTTTTAGCCAAAAAAACCACCCCATTCTACTTTAACTATGAATCAAAGAACAATTAAGTTACACACTTATGAGTAAGTACAGAATGCTGAACTATCTTCAAAGACTAAAGTTATTGTGATATTATACACACAGACAACTATTATGCTCTGCTACCTAAATTTTAGGTATTTATCCACTTAATACACAGTGAAAAATCCACAGTTATGCAGCCTTATGTATCTTAATTTCCTGCTTTCCATAGAAATGGCTTGATGCATACTACTACGTAAGCAAGCCTCCTGCAAATTCAGAAGAATCATTAAAAAGTCACTTTCAATTTTCTTGTTATTCTCAGCTGGCATTATTAATCTAGGGAGAAGACGTGGAACCAAAGCATTTATTTTAAAATACACTGGTGTTAATCTTTGCAAACATAACTACACCAGCACAACTTAACCACTGTGAACAAAGTAGAAGTCAGCACTTATTCTCTAAGATTTGGAGACCCTCAGCATATCAACTTTCTTTACATTTTCCCTCTATCACTCAGCACTTTTGTCTGATAGGGAAGCCAGGTGGCTAAAGAAGTTGTCATGTCAGCTTTATCTTTAATCTCTGTACTCAGATTTGTGAATGTAACACAAACGGTGTAAGGCAATGTTTGTCACTGCAATGTAAGAAATATGCTTACCTTTAGAGTATCATCTTTCTGTAATTAGAGACTACAAAAGAAAAATAAATACATACATCAATATTTGGCCTATACATTCATAATCATGCTTAGTTTGTACAGCTACTACTGTATGAAAAAGGTCTGTACTAATAGATGTTGCTTCCCTCTACTGCTTTAATGACACCATTGTTTGGTCACTAACACTGAACTCATCCAACAGCCCTCTACATGGAGAGGGGAGCCAAGGCTGAATCAATTTTGGCCAGTCCCAATTTCCTCTGAAGTTAAAGGGGACTGCCCCACATGTCAGAGAGACAACTCAACACAGACAAAAGATCAATTTGTACAAACTCAAGTTTAATCTGGAAGATGATTAACAAACAACTAGAACTAACTACCAAACTAAGTGGACGCTTAGCCCTCTCAGTCTCTTCAAATGAAGACAAGCTTTCCAGCAGATCTGCTTCTGCATGTTACCTGCCTCCATCGAGGGAAATGAGTGACATTTACATTCCCCACACAGGAGATCAAACAAAACACTTCAGTGATCTCTTCTGATCTCTACTGCTATGAACCTCTATCACCCTCGTAAATCTAGGTACAACTCTTCTCTAAGTTTAGCACAAAAAGAAACACAGATTTGTGCAAAACCAAAATTTTTTGAGTCTTTCCAGCAGTTTTCCTGGAAAAACTGATGGAGAATTACTTCTTGTCTGCACCTCATTACTGCTCCACTTCTACCCTCTTCCTTCTTTTAATTTCAGAACTGCACCTAGATTATAATTAATAACCTTCAAATTATTTAGACTAGCAAGATCTGGTTACATAAGGACTAAGGTACCCATTCCAACAAAAACAGGTCAAGTCAAGGAACAAAGCTACACATCTTTTGTCTAGGAACTTCAGAGTCAGGAAAGAGGACTGCAGATTTCAGGTGCTTTTGTCTGCACTACTGCTGAAAATAATTAGAGGGATTTTAAGAGTGCCTGTATACATTACATATGCATGTTTTTATCAGCATGCATTTGGGTTATTCCCTCAGAAATCCCTTTCTCTTGTCCACAGAAAATCTGATTCAGGTTTCAGAGTTTTTACTGGGAAAAGGAAAACAATATACAAAATACATTTCAGCCTTTATATGTTACAGATTTTGTGACAGAAGCAGCAGCTTTCTGCTGTTTAAAATCTTCCCGTTCACTTACATTTCACTTCTGAGCTTGTTTTGGATATTCTTCATCTATGACATTGCCATTGATTTATTCTGGTCAGAAATCATAGGATTTATTTCTGTTGAGCAAACCAGTGGGCTTTCTGAATGGATTATCACCAACTTCTTTTTTTTTTTTTTTTTAGGGGAGGCCAACAACTACTGGTTTTCCCAACAAACTGCACTCTGGGAAGTTCATTACACACAGTCTTCAAGACCACCAGAAGTCATTCTGGTTCTGTGTCATGCTCTCAATGATTATATAGTGTGTAAGTGCTGTCTATAATGACCAGGCAAGCCAAATTCAGTTGAACATCTTCATCTATTTTTTCAAACCTAGAACACTATGTCCCATCTTATTTTTATGAGACTTATTTCAAACTTTTTCTAAGCAGGTCCTGGGTACAAAGTTGATGTTTTTCTTTGTTTTTTCTTTCCATAGCTCTCCAAGCCACTCCCAGAACTCATCAGATAGAATGGCATCAGTCACTGTTGAGCTTTACAACAGTCATATTGATTGGTATCTCCCAAAGGCACATTGTCATCATTTCACCACTGATGGGGTTATGGGCAGACACACACTTTGACATTCCCCTTAGATATGATAAATGCAATCCTCATTTTCTCAGATCTTGTGCAATTCACCACAAATCCATCGATCACCACAGAATGACTCTTTCTATTCCACTGAAGCTGTGAAACCCAAAGATATAAATATCCTCCTAATTCATACATATGTCATATATTCCACAGTCCTATTTTGCATTAGATTGGGATGATTCAGCTCATCATTTCCATGATGAAAATATCAACTGGTGTATTCCTTTTGAATAATGCTGTGCAGCATCACTTTGAATAAAACATTAATAGGTTTCTCTCCCACTATAATCTACCTCATTTTTAAATACCAGAGGGCATTCCTGACATGTGCCACATGCGAATCATTTTGGTTGTGAACTACCACAATCATTATTATTATAACATACCAAAACCAGTTGGTGGTTGTTACTAGCTGAAGTTTTACTTGGAAATTTTACTCTAGTAAAAACATTTTTAAAACTAGACATACCATGCTAGAAAAAATTTCTTCCTATGCTTAACACAGGAAAAAACACTAATCAGAATTTACTAAGCATTATGCTTCATGTATCTTTTGCCAATATTCTCAAAACAAGTAAAAATTGGTCATTGCAAGAATAAAGCAGCCAAGTCAGCCACACATGAACTTCAAGGAGCAACCTGCACCAACTCCGTGCCCTTACATTGCTCCTATTACAGAACTACAAAGAATGTATAGATTATGGCAAGATTTGGCCTAGGGTACAAAATTCTAGGTGCACTATTTTGGGAAAATATAATAAAATCTCCATAAAGGTTTGAACACTTTAAATGCTAAATAAGTGCTTGTGATGAAAACAGAGATGCCTGCCACTGCCCTACTGAATTATAAACTGTTCTTAGTTTTTGTCTTAAATACGCAATTAAAAGCTTTCCTTCTCTCATTTCAGATAAGGAAATTGCAATCCTTTCTTGGAAATTAACTTTCCATCTAGGTCCTGGACATGTTTTTTTTAATTATTATTTTTGAACCAGAAGCCATTTAATTATTAAATGTGGCTTACATTTGCATCTCTGGAAATACTTTTTTTATTCTCTCTTCTTCTACCATTTCATTCCATTCCATTACCAGGGGTATGAGCAGGTTGCTGACTGTGCTGATAGGCAGGGAGCAGGGAGAAGTCCTCGCTCCACGTTTCATTCAGATAATAGAAACCTGCAATCTGTTCAGTGTGACAGATGAGCTCTGTGAGCTAAAGCAACTTGTTCCGCCTGTCAGGCTGCAAGAGCCTACAGCAGCAAGATACAATTGTGATGACACCACTATTGCAAAAGTGGGTCAAACATACGGTCACTTTAAAACAGAATGTCACCTGTTCTTTCTACTTGAGGAATTTGATTCAGTGACACTAAAAGCTGTTAGATACCATTAGCTTTATATCCAGGTTCAAAATGAAACTGCTTCTTTGACAGTATTTGAAGGATCTTCTTGCGGGCTCTGCTTTGCCATTAAAGTTCATAGGAATCACAAACTGTCAAATAATGTCACTATTGCCCAGAGCGAGTGGGTGCTTTATGAGGACAACACTCTCCATGTTGCACCAGGGGAGCTGGGCCTTTGGAGTAATATCACCATTATGGCCTTTGTGGATTAAATGCATTAAAATCATCACAGAATTTTAAAGAAAATTATACAGATATGGTTCTTTTTTAATTGCAGAAGTAAAAATAAAAGATACCTGAACCCCTGCCTACACCTATTATTTTCTTTAGATCATCATCTCATGCAAAATTAATTTTTAATTTTTAGTGGAATAAAAGAATTATGAAATGAATGTTAGTAAAAAACTAAAGATAAATGCAAAGTAGTATTTAATAAACTGTTCCAATAATTTCCCTCAGTCTTAGAAGATTTACTTGCATCATACTGTGATGCTGAAATATCCCATGCTATATTACAAGCATGTACTGTTCAAAGATTAAATAACTGTGGTATACAGATCACACCACATGCAGGTTCTAGATAAGATCTGGAAAAGCAGATAGTAAGAGGAAGATAGTTCTGGCCATACTCTGATATTTGCTGATCAAAATCTTGCATGTATTAAATGATGTGTAAACCTATCTTTTTAAACAGAATTACACTATGTATATGTTTCAGCATAGATAACTTTAGTCCAAAAGTACTAGAACTGTCAAAGGAAACAGTAAAGGTCTGAGATCCAAAAGTAATTTCCTTCTCAATATTCACCAGTTTGTGTTCACAGTCTGAGTCAAGCTCAAATCACGGACTCAAGTCAAGTAAAAATTCCGGGCCTACTAGATTCCACAGTTTAATTTAGGTATTTCAATACAGCATAATGAAGACATTTTATATATTTCAGGTTTTGATGTATATATTTTTCTGGTTTATGTTACATACTTGCCTTTCTAGTTCAACACAAAAATTTGCAGGAAAACTATTTTAAAAAAAAACTTCTCATGGAGCCATTCTGTTAAGATGATTCATATTTCTGTGCAGTTAAAAACTTACATAATTCTTAAAAATAATTGTTGTTTACTTGCTTTGATTTCTAAATGTCTTTGATCTCATTCATTAATATTCATTAGACTTCTGATATTGAACTAATGAGAATCTTACACATTTATGAGAAGCTATTTAAACAATGCTATCAATTTTTTTCTGACTTATGTTTTTCATCAACACTGACAATATTTAATTCTTTGTATTCTCCAGTATTTTCTTCAAACTTCCTGAAGACATGGTACACATTCTCCAAAACAAAGGGGAACTCAACAAATGCATAACTAATTCAGCCAATTTTTAGCATAGAACCCTAAGCAGATAACAAGAGAAACACATAATATATATAGACAGCATGAATAGTGCTCAAAGGAAGAATCCAGCCCCAGCTTTTCAGCCTCAGGAGTTTACAGGCACAAAAGCAGCAGTGCTGTTGCTAGAAGACAAGAGCAGCCACTGATATTTCCGGTCCCAGGTGCATACACAACATGCAGGAACAGCGAGGCACTTGTGTGCTTTGCATTTCAGAAAACATCGGCTATGTTCAGATTGAGTTTCCACTGTTGGCAGTCCATATCCACAGGAAGCTGAAAGGAAGAGTGGCCCAGAATGCTGCCCAGAATCACCTGCATTGCACAGACAGCATAAATGAGAAGCAGCCAAGGGAACCGATGCAATCCACCACAATGTGGCAACAGATTCAATACAATATATCAAAAAAAATTTTTTTTTTCTTCAGATAAAGCTACACCAGTTTGAAACCATCCATTAGAGGAGCCTATCAAGGAATTAACTCCTACACTGCAAGAGAAATAGCCATTATAAGCTTCTTAATGACAATAAAATAATTGTGCAAATGCAGCAAAGTACATAATTATGCAATGCCCACTACAACATAGACACACCCATACACCAAATTTCCATACACAGAAAGCCACTGCTCTGGTCTCAGTATCAAATAATAACAAAAAAGTTCAAGGATGAAGTAATCCTAATTCTAGGATTCCCAATGTATCTCACAGGATGCTTTAAACCTAATACCTCAGAATCTACTGCCAATCCCAAACTTTTCAAAAGAGTTTGTTTTGTATATCAAAGTTTAAAAGATCTTCACTGGTACGAATGTTTTATTATGTGTGAAGATATGAATATGAATGTGGTTCCGTATTACAACACAGTTCTGGACGAAAATAATAAAGTAATTTTAGAAGTTTTACATAGCATCCAAAGTATTTATATAAGTCAGAATTCTGATTATGTACAACACCTGCCCTTACATATCACTCCCAAATGTAAGTGTTATTAATCTTCCTCTAAAGAACAATATTTTCACCTTTTCTTCCTTTCTATTCTTTTCTATTCCCCTGCATTCAGATCCTGATACTTGGTCTGTTAACTCTGATTCTGAAGCTTACCTCTCAGAAATGTACCATCATAGCACACGTCATACTGGGATTTTATCCCACTTAAGCAAGTCTTCTCAAAACAAGCTACACATCAGAATTAACATGACATGTGAAGTGTTAATATCACAATACTAGAAGGCAATTTTTTTCCCTGACACCTGGGAAAGTGGAAAACAGGATAACATATTATTTAACAGAAATTTTTTGAAGTAAGTCAAGTATACACAATGCTTGGGGTTTGGGGGTTTTTTGTTAAAAAACGTATTCTAATTTCTAATTCAAATATCCTGAAGTTTCCCGATTTTAATTTTTTTTTTAATTTTTCTTAAATCACACTGTCAAGACCTAACACCTCCAGCTTCAGTTGCAGTACTGGGAAGGGTATATCTCACAACAGGTATAAAACACTAAAGTTAATTAATGGACTAGGATTCAAACAGCAAAACTGATGAAAAAAACCAGAAATCTTTCTCATTGGAAACAAGTAAAGAGAAATGACAGTGCCTGCTACCAACAATAATGAATCTGTGGAGGAAAGCTTACTAATTATACTATTTAGTAAGAAGCAGACAAGAAAAATAAGAGCCTCAAAGCAGGAGCGGCATCTTGGCAAAACTCGCATAAGCAAAGGCATCCAGTGTAGGCCTCACCATCTTCTGTGCCTTTCAAAGGAGGCACCCAGCAGTCCAATGTTTGCCCTATGAAATTAGAGCCAACCAGCCTGGGCAAGCACCTGATTTACTAAAGCAATTTTTCACCAATCTGTTGCTACTAATGGCCAAGCTTTGTTACATCCACATGGACTGATGCAACTGCAGGTTAAATACATAGTGAACCAATTTTTGGCAAGATAGAGGAGTCCTCTGCTTACAAAGACATCTACTACTTACTACTGAAAGCACCACAACTGCCCACATGAGATTTATATTCTTCTTACATAAAAAGAGACTCAGAACAATTTTCTTAACCTCTCATATAACTACAAAATTTGCCCATCTTTCCAGTAAAATGTGCACTAAAACACAGAGTTTTGTTAAGTTTTAGTACTATGTTCATTCAATCAGCATGTTCTACCTCTTTCAGATTCCACCTCCTTAAGTCAGAAAAGAAAATGTCAGAATGATCTTGACAGAAAAATCTGATTTGGTTAAACAGCTCAAGACTTTCCAAGTGAATGTAAACTTTGAAAAAGATACTAATTTTTTAGTGAAAATCATTATTATTGGTTTGAAAATTTCTTCATTCCTACAAGTATCATTAAAAAAATTTTTTGTGTCAAACAATCACAAATATTTCAACCGTTCTAGAGACAAAACTGGAATGCAAGGGGGCTTATAGAACAACCTTTCTTAGGACAAAAATTAGGCTTTTACAAAGCAGTTTCTTTTGTATTTAATAGAAACCCGCTTCTTTACTAATTGTCACTGGTTCTGTGACCGAAAACTGCAATTAGTTATGCTTCACAACACACACATGAATCCTTCTGTGGTTATATTTTTCAATCTGAACATTAATAGCAGGACCATTATAAATTCTACAGGAATTGCATCACCACGCCTATTTTATTAAAACATTTGTGGCAAGAGACAATTAAATGCTATATATCCTCTAAATATATAACTCTAGTTGGGAAAATTAATGTTAGTCTACCAGACAAATTAGATGCCAAGAAACCGAAAACCAAATAAGACTAGTATTTAATTTGTACAAACAGTATTTAATTTTTAGGATCATGTAAAATATGAAAAAAATAAAATGCATTACTACTACTGTCTTATTTTCAAACAGATCTCATAGTTACAAACAAGTTTCACAAGAAAAATAAAACTGACAGCAGAACAAAACCAACAAAGGAAAACAATTTTTATTAGTTCAAATGAAACTAACCAGGGCCACCAGCAGTAAAAACCTAACTTCTTTCAGATTCCAAAATGAATCTCCTCTCCTGACCTTTATAGAGCTCAAGATGCATACATACACAGAATAAACAAAATAATTTGAAAGCAAATTCACTGAGTGCACCTGACCTTTGAAACAGCACAGATAATTTTAATCAGATTTGCACAATCTCAGTCTGTCTCAGGTTCCTTGTAGTAACACAAAGATGACAAAACTACTTAAAGAAAAAAAGGACAACATTTTACCAAAATAAAACAATCTTTAAATATTTTTTTAAATAGCCCTAAGAGTCTCAGATTCAGAAAAGATTCCTCTGAAATTCTACTCCCTCAATATCCAGCTAAGGTGCACAGTTCAGCTCTAAAGAGAAAAGTCCTTTCTGCCAGTTACGCAAGTTTCTGTCTCAGTTAAGTTGAAGAGCTGACATCTAAAAGAAAAAAAAAAGTAATTTACACAAACGTTTTAAAAACCGGGTTTTGTAGGAGTGGCCTGTAGGTGCCTCCTTGATCACCTAGCATGCAGTGGCTGCTTAAAGCTTCTTGGTTACATTGATTATCTTAGACTTTTCAGAGATAATGACTAAAAAATATCAAGATCTGCGGCATAAATAACATGAAAAGCAGTGCTGACTACTAAAAGATCCCTAGTTACAAAGAGCAGAAGTTCTCAGAAATATACACAAATGAGCCTTAGCTGAACTAGATGACAGCACCTTCCTTTGTGGAAGTGAATCGCCCCAAACCAGGCCAGGAGACACTTCAGAGACAGAGTCAGAGAAGTGGGTATTTGCTTTATTCGGCACCGGGTGTGTGGGGGATCGCTCCTCCGAACACACACACCGGTGCTCCTTACAACACACTATTATGGGTTAAATTATGAATATTCATTACATTCTTTGGGACAGGCATGGTTATACAAATTATTTCTTGGAAGTCATTAATATCATTAGCATGCGTGCCACACATGCGCTGTGTACTCTGGTGGTCGCACTGAGGAAGGCTCCTCTTCTTCCTCGGGGGTCTTTTGATGAAGGCTGGTAGTCTTCATCACAATGCACTTTTCACCTTTCTCCCTGGGCCATGCGTAGTCCTCTGAGGAATGATTCAGCAGCTTCTGAGATGATCCTTGTCCCCTCTATCTTGACAAGATTAGGGCAAGCCCAGCTTTTTAGGTTTTGTAATTAACATTTGCTGTCTCCTAATAGTTAACTGTGCTTACGTGAGTTAGTTATTGATCACCTCTCTCAGAAGGACAGATGTTACGTCAGGAGTTGAACAGCATTTATAGCCACCAAAGCTGACCACTGCTTGTAACACTTGTGTTATAAATACTTAGTGTAAAATTCGTGCATGTGAATAAATATGATGAGAATTTACAAAAATAATCACTCAGGGAACATAAGAGTACATATCAATATCCTATTATGGTTTGTTAGTGTAAAGCTTAATTTAAAAATCTTTTCTCCCTATCCTTTATGGCCTCAGACGCTGTTTCATGTGAAATCTGTGGATATTTTTGTTTGTGAAAAAGCAGGATGAACAGAAGCAGTAAATTATGCGTGTGTCTTATTTTGAACACTGTTGTTACCTTTGTTTTAGTTACTGTTAAGAGTTAACCACTGTAGTTCTAGTTAATGTTATGAGTTAAAAAAACTGTTAAAGTTATAAATGTTAAAACTCACAAACTCTAATTTGTGCACCAAAATAAGCTAAATATAAAAGTATAAGAAGTAAAGAGGAGGACAGCCTTTGGAAGGTTTTTTTTACTGGAACCAAAGGAGAACCAGTTTCGCAAGAAACACAAAGGAGCACACTCTTTTCAAACCAAGAATTAACATATACAAAGGACCGGAGCCAGCGTAATCTGAAATATCGAGGTTTCCACCCTGGACTCTGAAGGAAATCTCCTATCTTCATACGTGTCAACTACCCTCAATCACCGGAGAGGACCGCTCGTTAACAGAACATCTTGACCAGCGACCACTATTGTCACACCCAGAACAGCTATGAAGAACTTTTGTTTCCCATTCAGCTCAGCAGAGAGAAGGGCTTGGAATCAAATTTTCATATCAATCATGAAAAGAGCGAAGCGGGGACCTCAGTTTCATGGCCGGAGGCTAAATAAATGGTATAAGAACTGACCGAGAGAGTGCCTCGTCGGTGAACTGGAAAGGTTTGCAGTGCTGCCAGTACCTGAACCCCCGTTCACCCGTGCCGAAATCCCGGGGCTCGGCACGCTTTGAACTTTCGATCTTGGTGTTTGTTTTTATTGCCAAAACGCTGTTGATAAGTTAATAAATTGTTGTTGTTATTGCAATATAATCTGGCTTTCATTTATAACACTTGGAAAAAACGAAGAAAGAAACCTTTTACTTTATACAAGCTCCAAAGAAGGTCACTGCAAGTGGTTCTATTACTTGAGCCTGATGAAATGAGATAATTAGCATGGGGAGCTGAAAGCCCTGTTTAGGTTCACAATGTTCAATCTCCATCAAATTAGACCTTCCATGCCAACAGCAGCAAGAGGGTTCTGCCCAAGCTGGAAAAGACAGCATAAGAGTAAAATGTGACTAAACAAAGACACTTTAAAAGCTGAAGTTTGGCTTTGGTACTTTTGAGAAAAAACAACAGTAAGTAGGACAAAGATCCTCATTAATTACTTGCCCAGTTGAGAGATGCAATAGGACAACACAGCTTTGTCAAATAATGCACTTCATCTAACAGCACCAGTCCAAATTACTCCTGGCCTAGTTGCTTTTAAAGCTTCACTTCTTAGTACTTACAGAGAGATTTTCAGTTTAATAAACCACTTAGATAATAGAACAGCTGGAAAGGAAACAAAGTAAATAATATTAAGTACATGAATTTGTAAGTATTCATGGCTCACAAACGAACTTTCTATATTGGCTGTTTCCTTGTAGAATCAGCAATACTCTTGTAATTCTTATGAGCTGCAAGGTGAGTCAAATGTGTGTCTAAAGAATTTGGCCCCCTTATCCACACTCAGATCATTGTGAGCAAACCCTGTACTATTTGAAGTAGCCTCTGAGACAATAAGCAAGAGAATAGCTTTCTGAAAACCAGCTTTGCTGAGAGCTAACATATGTTGAGGTGGGATCACAAACAACAGAGCATTCCTTCATTTGTGTGTCACTGATTCATTCTCTGAAACTGCTGTAGGCCAGCCACCCCTTTCAGATTAGGGCAATAATCACATTCTTCTGACACTTTATTTTGGTCTTTTTCTCTCCCCTTTGCTCACAGAGAATTTTAAAGCTTGTCTTTTGCAACAGCTATCTGATATCCTCATATTTTCCTATTAAGGATTTTAATGTTTTCAGCTTATCCAGAAGATTGAGAAGGGAGCTGATCACTGTGTACAGACACTTGCACAGTCTGTCTGTGTGAAGCATTCTGACCTTGCAAACAGAATCACAGAAATCCTGGCACTTGGAAATAAGTATCACTGAGTGCAATGGTGGTTCCTTACGATATTGGCAAATACTATTGATAATTGCATCATTCAGTCTCAACACACAACACAGAACCCATTAATATGCGAGTGTTATAATAACTATAAAACAGTTAAGAAATAAAGTAGAATGATTTTATCTTTTCTAATGCTGCCTTCATATTCTTAATATACAAATGCTCACACACAATCAAAAACTAACATTACACTAGAAAATAAGGAAAAAAGCAGCTGCCAAATGGAATAGAACTTTTAGTTTCATATTTTCCTTTCAAATTTTAAAGCAATTTTCTGTATCTTTAGGTAAACAAAAACCTTTAAAAAACTTGTTTTCCTGAGAAAGTAATTTTCATTTATTTGACTACTCCTATCAAAATATCTATACTAAAATGCACTGTTTTGTCTAACCTTCAAGTAACTCAAATTGTATGCTGAGTAAGATTCTTTGCACTGTTTTGCTTCAATATCCAACCACCTTTAAATCTTTCCTGATTTAAATCCTGCCCCCAGTATCCTCTCATATAACTTCAAACACTAACCCTGATTTTTGTAACAAAGTTGCAGACAAGTAACTATTCACCACCCCACAACTATTTACTATTCCACACTGCACAGTCACGTTGCTGAAGCCAGACTTCCAAGAATACTCTCCATATTCTTGCTTTTCCATTTCATTCCTTAGTAGAACAACTAATGATAAATACATTTATAAAAACTTCTTATATATAAAATACAAATATTTCACTACCAATATTTGACTCTAGTTTTTAATATGCAAATAACCAATCTTACACCAGTCTGTAATGATAACTGAACCAAACACTTTAGTTGACAATAGTTTGCAGCAACACACAAACAGGCGCAGTAGTATGACAATCGACACTTCCCCGAACAATAACATCACTGCAGTTTAAATCCAACTCCTATAAAGGCTTGCAGAGCAATGGAAGCTGAAGTCCAGGGTTGTAACATTTTCTAGAGAAATATTAGGTAGACCATTAGGTTTTCATTCGAGCTCTGTTTCTTCTGTTTGTCTGTATTTTGGTTTTTCCATAAATATGTTTAAACAAAGACTACCCATTTTCTTCAACAAAACATCTGCCTAATCAAAAATAAGACTTAGAGACTCATAAACCTCACATTTAGGCAAGCTCCCTTCTGCCCTTCCCCCCTCTCCTTCTAATATTGAGTGTTTTAAAGACAAATTTCACCTGAAAATTTCTCTGCAATGAACCAAATTCTGCTCTTCTGAAACAGGATTCATCACAACCATATAATTCTTAAATATTTAATAACACAACATGCACTAAAAAGAGACTGAAAGCCTGAAGTCATTAGGACATGTCCCAGCACAAGAAATAAAAAGGAGACATACATTTCTCTGCAAGTGTAATTTCAAAGTCCTTTCACAGAAGGATCTAAAGACTGTCAGCTTGGTTGCTCTGCTACCGTATATTAAATAACCAAGTAATGAAGCTACTGGTTTTGATTTCTGGAAATGCCAAAAAGATCGTGGATAAGGTATACAAAATTAATGATATTTCCTTTTTTTTTTTTTTTAAGGGGATTATCAGGAAGGTAGCAAACGTGAGGTAAAGCATCAAAATGGGAAAAATAGTGACAACAGAAAACAACAAAATCAAGCATCTTTTCATTTTAGTGACCATTTAGAGAAATATTACTACGTTAATGCTATTTAAAAGCTATATCAAAATCCAAAGTCCCTATTAAATACTTTACTTCCTACCAGTTTAGGGAATCATTATGCTGTTTTTACTAACAGAACATTGATGCTCATTCCTAATGCCAGCTAAATGCGAATTTGAGCCTCATGTGCTGCTTTCTAAAGGGCCTTCATTATCTCTTAGTTCTCAGTTAAGACTCATGCACAAATCCAGCAAAACAGTTTAGAAGGTACTTAATTTTCAGTATTTGCATGGTAACACTGAAAAGCATAAATAATATGCATATCTAGTGCCAAGCATCAGCACCATGCCAATTTAAAGCCTTATTCTTTAACATTTCAGAAAAAATTTTGAAAACAAATGACATATATAAAGTGTACCAACAATTTGGTATGCAATGACCTCTGAACAACAAAACACCTGCCAAAGCCAATGCCTACCAGACACATCAGATTTTTAGTGACTTTAGACCTTGCTAAATCTCTGCAAACATTAATGCTAAAAAACCTTTACATTCAGAAGAATTGATATAAATGTTTTTGACTATTCATGCAGTAAGACAGCATTATTTTGACAAAGTAACAGGCATCACTGCAGTGCCAATACGGAAATTCTGTACTTCGGAGTATCTAGAAATGTGAAGCAGACAAATGCAGCTGTTGTTATGTGTTACAATGCAAATCTGATGAGCTACACTTGGAATATTCAGTATTGCAGTGGAAATGGATGAGAGGAGAAGCACATAGTCTGATTAAAATAAAAAGGTTTATTTACACCTCACAATTACAACATTTTCTTTAGTATTGTCTAAAAGATTAAAACTAGCTTTTTTCCTAAAACCTCTTTATAATTTTTCAAGTTTTCTACTAGAATAGCCACACCACTTCCAAAAGGAGTAGGCTTTTAGAAGCACTCACTAAATTTGAAAAATTCTACGCTGTTACTGTAACAATCTGCAGGCACCTATGCAAACACCTGCTCCCCTCTGCACGTACCCTCAGCCCTCCCACCCTGACACATCTCCCTCAGGGATTACAGTCTTGGGAACCTCCACTTAGAGGCCTTCTATAGCTTGGGATTCCCCTTCACAATCGAAGCACTGGTGGAGGAGAACTCTTTCAACAACCTTCCAATCTGCTCCTTGTAGGAAGACAGCATTGTCTTGAAATTTAAGGGAAGGGAGGAGGAACTAGTCTTAATTAAGGGCTTCTGCAGAAACTCTTTCAACAGCTGAGTCATTTAGAGAACAAGTGAAATCTAACTGCACAGTTCCAAATAACTCTGCATGGACACAGAAGGTGCTGGGTTAGTCATAAACAGGGCCAGATCCAGCCATTTCCAACGGGAATAACATTCAACTAATGCAAGTCATTTTTACCAGAAAAGCTTTCTAAATGCTGATTATGAAACTGCTTTTCTCATACAACACAATTTTACCCTTAGTTTGTGTGCACACTATTACATGGAGAGGTACCCCCTTCACTACAAAAACTTAACGCAAAAGTGAAAGGCTTCAACTTCTGACATCGACTTGAGCATGGGTACTCAGAATTATCCTGTAGCTTTAAGAACAATCATATTTCCCTCCCTGGTTCCCAAAGGAACCCAGCAGGCATTTTATCAGCAAATAAAACAAACTAATATTTGGTTAGGCCTTTAAAATAAAAAAATAAATAAAAACCAAACAAGCAAACAAAACCCCACAATTACATATGCATTTGAGCACTGCACTCAGAAAATACGAATTATAAACTACAAGGATGCACAAGGAACACATTGCACCAAACATATCTATGAGTTTTATTTGATAAATTACTGGTGGAGTAGAGAAAGACAAGAAGCATGAACGTAATTTATTAAGACTTTCTTTAAAGCATCCATCTCCCCCTAGAGCTTATGGAAATAACAAAGCAACAAAGCCATGTAGCCCTGTAAGAATAACTTAAATCTAAGTGAGAAAAAATCTATAGGAAGACAGAAAAGACATTTGAGATTTTATTTTAATAAGGAGAAAATATGGATGATCCTGCTCAACTTATACTGATGAACAAAATAAGATATTGCCTACACAGCACCAAAATATTTGAAATTAATCAATTTGCATTTTTAAATCATTCTCCTATTAGGATCTGAGCTACAGAAGTCATCATTTTTCTTGAAGACTTAATATATCAACATTTGGCCCTCTGTAGTAAACATGGCCAATTTGTCTGAAGCTGTTTATTTACACACTAAAGACATTCTATACACAAATCAGCTGACGAAGTTGGAAAGTGACAGTATTTTTAAGCTTTGCAGAAATAGGCAAAATTATAAATATATGGAATAATATAAATAAATGTAATGGACATAATTGAACCTGTAGATACTGGAGAAGAAAGAATGACTGACATGTATAAAACTGAGTAATTCAATTTACTGCAAATTCACAAAAGGATTCATGTGACAAATGACAAAATGAATAGGAGAGGATTATACACTGTAACTATAAAAAGGCAAGCCCTGTAAATTACATACACAGTTGTAATATGCAAGACAAGTGGATAATCCCATGTTCAACATCAAGTTATATGAGTTGACCCACTGTTTCCAATAGCATCTCTATATCCTCCAATTTTCCCAGCATGTAGAAGTATTAACTCGGTCACTAGCAAAGTCAATGGAAACTGCAAACACACAGTTCAGAACCTGTCAAACTAAAATATTTTACTATCAGTACAGGCTTTGTGTAACACACTATTCTCATTGCACTCTGAGACACAAACCATAACAAAGAAAACAAAATTATAAGAAGCTGAATAAAACCATCTGAAAAGTGGATTCAAATAAAATGTTTAATAAATAAGTGAATGAAAACAAGTAGGCTCCACAGCTTTCATATATTGCTGCCTTAATTCTTCTATGTTTTCTCAATATTACAATACTAATTAAATTAGCATTATTATAACAGCATATTTTGAGGAGATTGAATTAGAACTTGCATCAGACGTGCTATACTTGGAAAGGTAACAGCTCCCATTGAATGAAACTAGCAACATCTCTGCCCAAATGTCTCACAAGGGTAAAAAAAGTAAACAAGCTGAAAGAAATAAACTAAAGGTTTCATAGTAAGTGATGGAATTGACAAGCAAACTAAACTCAGCTTTTGCCAGCACTCTACCTAACACAGTAAAAAAAGCAGTGTGTGTGTAGAATTTCTTTTCAGCACACATAATGTAACTTTTAAAGATAGGAACAATACTCTGTTATCATCCAAAGATTTAAAACTACTCAGAATGTCTAAAAGTGCATTTGAAGGGACATGTGAAAGCAGGTTATGTAATCAGAGGGCCTGCTATTTATTGGAGATAAGACACATCCTGTCCTTAAGAAAAAAGCAAAATATTTAATGCCATTTTTCCATTAGACATGTCAGTGATTCAATTTAAAATTACGATCTTAGCACATGGTCTGAAATGTCTTACTTGAATCACCAACATCCAACATTCAAAAATTAAATACTTTAAAAACTGCTTACAAGTGATATGTTGTGCAATTGTTCTTTGAACTGAACTTTGTATTTTCCTCTCTTTAAGAGTGGTAAATAATTTAAGATTTTTAATTACACTATACCCCACAAAAATAGTTTAAACCTAAAATATTTTTTTGTCTCAAAAGCAACTTTCAGCTGAAAATTCCTGAGCTCACATCTTAGGTTCCAGCCTAGAACCAAGAACAAGAGGACTATTTTGGGGAGGAGGTAGGGAGTAGAGCTTCTTGTTGTTCTTCATCTTGATTTCATTCATCTCTTAAAGGAGTTACTAGGAATCTGCAATATGAATCTATTCCTTGGACACATAGCATCCTTGGAAAAACATAGCTACCTTTGCCCTGTATATGGTACTGTCACCCAGCCTAACCACGTTCAGCTAATTTAGGAACTGATATAAAAGCACTTGATCCATCACTTCGACAAAGCGCGTAAGGCATCTAACATGGTTTGCAGCGGTACTGCCTTACACAGGAATTTAATCTTAAGCGATTGCTCGGTCTCGGTGATCCAAGCATGGGTTGGTTGTTGCAATGAGTGCCTTGCGTTTTGCTGGAGCGTGGGAGCTAATGGATCTGCTCCGTATTTCTGCCGCTCACCGAAGGGCCACAGCAGCGCTCACGAGGGGCAAATAAAACACTTCATTAGAGCGAATCGCCCCCACGAGGGTATTTCAATATCGGAGGAGAGGGACAGGAGGATGATGGGGCAGTGAGGACGCGGAGAGCACGGGGACGGCACCGCCTCAGGGAGGGGGGGCAGCGCTGCCCCACTGCTCCCCCTCAGCGCCCGCCGCCCGCCCCTCCAGCTGGAAGGATCCGCAGGGGGGACAGGGAAGGAGGGTGAAATTAACACAAAATGGAGACTTACAGTCCTGCTGTGACGCGCCTGCGCGGCCCCGCCTGTGGCTGCGCAGGGCCGGAAGGCGGGGTCGCCGCTCTACCACGGGCCCGCCGGGACGGTAGCTCAGGGGCTGTGGCCGATTTTCCCGCTTGTGGCGGGCACAGGAGGATCGTGAGGGGAGTGGCTCCTTGGCCGCGGTGGCCGCCCTTCCGGTGCCTGCCCCCCCGGAGATAAGGGACACCTGGGGAGTGCAGGAGCACCGTGCCCAGGGCCAGCCGTGTTAAAAGTTGCAGTGCTGTCGTCAATTTTATTCTCATGTTGCCTTAGTTTTTAGTTCTGTGTAGCAGCACAGAGACTCTTATCACTCTGTGCCTTAGTGCAGGCAGTGATGTCCTTGCTGAGTTCCCTGACACAGACACGGATGTTTGAGCTCCTTCAGCTTAGTCACTGGAGTCACACAGGGCCCTCTGTAGCAGCAGCTTCTTCCAGAGTACCACATCCAGCACCATCATCAGCTTCTGCCATTAAGTGTTTTCTCCTTCCACCCTTTTCCTAAAGGAAAAAAGCATGGTTAGTGCCTTGCTCTCGTTGAGTTGGACTGAGCTTTTTTTTTGGTAAAGACAAGGTCTTAACAGCAGAAAGCCAGGTTTCCAATGAGTCTTTGGTTTGTAGAGAGTTCATTTTCAGTCTGGTACCCAAGAAAGCTCTCTTACACTGCTACTTTTATGTATATCCACTGTAGGGTATGAAGTTGCTGAACATTACTGTTATTCCAGCGCTTCAAGCAATCAGAGACGCTGGGCTCAAAGCCCAAACCTTGAACTTTATTTTATGTATTAAAGAACATTAGTATGAAAGACAGGTTTGATATATTTGCTGGAGCCAGTACCACTAAGAATTAATGCAAGATGCTCTTACTACTGTATTCATGAACACTGCCACAAATAATGACTAATACTCCAGTTATCATAGTTTATCCTGGAAACTCATATTGAAAACATTGTTGTCACCAACCCATGAATGTGGTATCAAGTGTCATTATTACTTAACGCCAATAAAACACCAAGATTGCCTTTTGATGCCACTGCTGCGCATAATGTCTCAGTATCTGTACTTCCATACAACAAAGTCCCTTGTCTAATCCCAAAAATCACTCTGTGCTGAAGTGACAGCTTCAATTCCCCTGCTGTTACACATTTTGTCAGCCCTTTGTGACACTGCACAGCAACAGGTCCCTTGAGTAATTTGTCTGCAAAGCTACCCCAGATATGTCCCTTTTACGGTGTGTATACCTGTCTTCTAGGATTATGGAATTGAGAATCCAGAAGTGGCTGCTCCTCCTGTATGCACTTGATCCTGAGTAACATCCTGACGACTCATTTTGTTTACAGAAGCAAACACAGTGGGAGCAATTCCCTTATCTAGTACAAGTGAAGTATTTTGCCATCACTGGGTCACCTTCTTTGTTAATGATCGTACTTTTCCCTTCCTGACAAGCTTTACTGTTATTAACTGTTAAGGAGACCATATAATTATTAAAAGCAAAGACCATCAGACTTGTATATGGACAATTTTGCTGCCATTTGCAGATGGAATTCCAAATCAAGGGACACTGTGTGAGATGATGTGCCCATCACACTCTGATGAAAATACATTCCTATCCTTTTATGTGAGTTGTCCTGTGTTGACTCATATTTTTAAATAGGATTCAAAAACATTTCCTCTTTTAAGGTCAGCAAGAAAAGATAAAAATTTAAGACAGTTTTGTTGTCCCAAACACACACTCATGATACTGTGAAAACACTGTATGCTGAAAAAGCAGACACTTCGGTAAAGCAGCACATCAGAAAATCTGCTTAAATATGTCAGAAAGTTTTAAAACCAACAAAAAAACCCCACCAACAACAACCCTTAATGTTATTCAACAGTTAAAAACAAACTGCAAATTTTAATCTCTTTGAATAGCTCTAGACATAATTCTCCACTTCTAACTCTGCAGCCTCTGTCTGTAACCAGAGATTTACATAAATACTTGCAACGGCTAAAATATGTGAGAGACACACAAAGAGGTGGGCTACTGCTTCATCAGAAGCCTTGGCTTACCAAAAAAACAGCTTTAATATTCTATTACTAACAGAGAAATATAATACATAAGCAGAAATGAAGTGTGTTTCTAGATAATCTGCTTCTAACATTCAGCTGAGCATGAAATCTCTTGAAGAAAAGCCTGATAGAGATCCCAGGAAAACATTCCTTCAGCTCACTGCTGCTTATTTGTTCGATGGAGCAGTTCACTTTGTTCCTTTATAGCAAGCTACTTTATACTTATGAAGAAAGTATTTTTCCTCCCTCTAATCCGAAGAGGAGCACAAGCCCTTAATATCTGGACTTTGTCAATTTCACAGTTTCAGTAAGTCAAGTCCTTATAAAAGGTGTTTCACCTGCAAAATGATATATGAGAATCTATTTTCCTCTGTGATGCATTAGAATTGTATTTCTTTTTCAATTAATTCTATGGTTTTCAATGTGAAACTATCTTACGTGATATTAAATTACAAGGCTGAGAGCTGTGATGTTACATAGCATGTATTTTCAAACCAACTTTTTATTGTCTTTTGCCTCAATATTTGTTGTGTATCCAAAAAGTAGGAACATAGTAGTTCTGAAGAAGTAAAAATGGTATAAGGAAATGAAAATCCTGCAGTTTTTTCCTGTAACAAGGTGATTCTTCTCATGGTCTCTTTCTGCTGGGTTGTGCAATTTAAAGTTCGTGTTTACTTCTCCTTTTTGTGTGAAATGATATAATTCACAATCCACAATATTCTGTGAGATCTTAAATGTGTAGCCATCAGAAAATCAGCAAACTATCATAGGATTTTTTAAAAGAAGTTTTTGCTCTTTTCTTTCTTTAGTATTCAGTTCTAAAGCTATCTTTTGTTGGTTTTATTTAGATGGGATACAGAGATTGTAATGTGTTGGATTAGCACTATTCTAAGGAGGCTGAGCCTTAGGCGTTCATACACTGTTTCACTTTCAACATCTTCATTACTGTGATGCAGTTTTCCTCTCACTAAGTATTTTCTTTAAGCCACAATGTATTTTCCACTGGTCAACTCACCAACTACTTCTTTAAGACTAGCTGGCTGTTCCTTCTGACTTGCTTTTAGTCATTTCTCTTTTCCTCAAAACCAGGAACAGTATTCATGTTTCTGGCAGAGTAACAATGATACTGCATCTAACCAAAACGGCTGCTTCTGTGAAGCGAGTCATTAATTCCTCTCTGGTAGCTTGTCACCACCAGGTATCTGCTGAGTTTACACCCTGTGTAAAATAGCACCACATCCTTTTTTGAACCTTCCTCTTCCCTACCTCAGCAGCTGCAGCTTACCACAGAACTGCAGCCTCTCTTTGTGTTAGGTGTTGTACCTCTCTCTGGAGTGAAGGACTCTACGAACAGCACAAGAGTGTAAGATTGCTTTTACTTTCAGAGTAAGGTTCATCACTCAGGGTTTCGGGAAGTGAGTTTTGCATGGAAGGTAATGAGAAATATTCTACATCCAAAACAGGAAATCATTTCCAGGTTTATATCAACAAGTAAAGTACAAAATATTCTGGTTTCCCATAAGAAGCACTGGCAGTGAAGCCTACCTCTGCCAATAATGAAGCACATGTGAAGGAGAACTCAAAGCTCTATCTAAGCACAAGGAGTGGAGGCACATTTCCCTCCAAAAATCAGCACTCACTGAATATGCTTACTAGCAGTAGGTGCAATTAGCTGTGTTCAGTTTACATTTGGAGCATAAGGGACCAGCTTTCACAGCACACTTAAAATGGCAAACACAAGATGGGTTTTGTGAACACGATGCTCAGTTTCTCAGTTCAATGGGAAACTTTACAAAATGTATGTGCAAGGTATAATCCCAGCATGCCACAAATAAAATTTTGAAAGGATGATTGAAACAACACTCATCTCTTGGAAAAAGAAGCTGGTTAATTGATGTAGGTTCACAGATTTGTCACAGCACACAATACAATTAATAAAATATAAACACCAATTTTCAAATCAAAACAACTTGATAATTTGAATTCAAGTTTTAAGAACAGCAAAAATACCTAAAAAACACCACAAGTCCTTCTTTCATCTATTTTCTTTTTCATGCTCTCTGTGGCCATTGAGACTAGTAGGAAACCAGCCAATTTAGTCAGAAAACTTTGCAGCAAAGAAAGGAGTTTCATTTGTCACCACATGCAATAGCAACTGTCTCCATCAAGAATGAAGTTAATCAGTACAGACTAAATAAATTAGGTAATGCTTTAGATTGTTAACACTGTACTTTAGAATGAAGACCAGTCTTTGTCTCCTGATGCTGGAAAACTTCTTTTTCAAATAAATCAATTTTGTGGTTTGAAACTAAAGGACAGTGAATTTCCTTAATGTATTTTTTACCCAAATACTTTTGGCTGAAGATATTCAGTTTACACAAGGGACACAAAGTGTTAAAACTGTAAAAGGCAGAAAAGCAAACAAGTTTAAACACAAAGACTTCAGTATTTACTTTACTCCTATGATTACTGGTTAGCTGTTTCTAAAAACAGTGAAGATTTTCACTTTGTTTCAGGTCTTACTTTAGTTATTTCTGCAGTGCTTGGTATATGGTGCCTATTTAACTAAAGGAGCAACAAAAACGTTAAGCAAGAGCATTTTAATATAAAAGTAACTGGATCTTTATCACAAAAAAAAAAGCAAGGAAGCTTTCATGTACAACAGAAAACTCATTTAACCTTCAAAATCTGCTAGGCAATTTTGTGAGGAACCAGAGCAACTAAAACACATATAAAAATAATTAAATGTAAAAGTAAAGGTTGAGCATCACATATGTTATCTGCAGAAGTTATTAAACAATAGATGAGAATATTAATGCAAAGAATATTGATATTATTATACTATCGAGGGCATACATCAAAGTGAAGTACATTTTTTGCAAAATCAAGGGAAAATTGCTTTTGTTTTGGCACTTGGTTTGATATGGTATGTCAAAAGAAATTATAAAATGTTTTCAAGATATACTGAGTATATTACTTAGAAAGTACTGTGCTTCAGTAGGAAGGAAGAAGCAAAAGGCAGGAAAGTTGAAGGACACACACAGCTCTTAAAGCAGCATAGGTAAGCTTGGTTACAATCTTTGGTCTTTGTCAAACTAGGCCTAGTCTTACAGACAAGCTCAGAGTGAGAACTATTGGTTCATATGGATTTAAAGAACTTACATAAAATTCAGAATTTTTTAAACGAATGGGTTTCATTTTGAGAGGTTTGAAATTATCTTTTCCCTCTGAAGATTTCATAAATTAAGTTGGTTTAGAGCTCTCTTTTACAGAGAAAAAGGGACTAAATTTCTCTTGTAAGCTCTCACTAGAAGTAACAAAACCAATCACAGGTTTGCTCAAATATATTTTAAATTGGTTAATGGACTAATGTTGAAGGGCTTGGTATAGCTATGGAGTAATTTTTCTAAAATTTCCATATGTCAGTGACACAATGTCATTTAAGGACCTTTTTTATAAATCACATAAAACTGATTTAAATCAGTTTAAATTGTTTTTAATCAAATTCTGCTAGCTTATTTTAGAGCTTGTCCTTTGAATCCATAGATTACCCAAAGGAAATTTACCTTGAGAACAGTATGATAAAGTATTGACAAAAATGTAACTTACCCTTTGACACTTCTTGTGCTTGTGAAAAACATTCAGTGGTAGAAACAGCTGTGCGAGCAGCTACTTAAATGCAGTTGCACTCTTGATTAGACCACAGAAAACTGAGAAAGCTGAAGAGTTTCCATGCTCCTGATAGCTTAAATGTTTTGTGTTTTCTTTTTTATGCTCTATTTTGACTAGGTAAGGGATATTCTGATATCTTCAGATTTATTTTTGTTTGGTTTCTCTGGAAAATGCTTTTTTCAGGGGGATGAGGGGGTTTAAAACTGACTGTAGGTTTCATAAACTGTGTCTGCTCATACATCTGTGAGCATGTATGCAGTTAGGAGGAGGAGCTAGAAACACAGGAACAAGTTTTAAACTGTTCTGAAATACTCTGTTGTAATAATTTTATTGCAGCATGTTCTGACCTTTTAAGTCATAAGGAACTGATATTATTACTGTACTTTTGATAAATGGGAATCATCAAACTACTGTTCCTCAAGATCATTGGGAACAGTTGCAAGGACAGTTGATCTCTGGAGCTGCTGGTGGCGAAGGAGTACACAGAGTAGAACAGTCTCTGCCTGGTCCCATGCCACGCTACCCATGTCAGATAAGGCACTAGGAACAAGTGAGAACAGTGGTCCTCCCCTTCTGACCTGCCAAGCTGTCTCTATAAATCTCATGTCACTGCGAAGAGGGCAGTGACACAGTGAAAATGCCACAGCACAAATACCCAGTGCAAATTCAAACTTAGTGTAAGTGACTTCTGCAAGAGGAAGCTTCACACCAGGTGTCACAATTGTGATTTGGGCACTAAGAAACTTGGGTTTGGTGCCATTTCTTAACCAATATAAATCACAAATATGACCTGGAAAGTTCTTTATTTGGCAGCTGTAGCCAAACAGTTTTCTCAACTCCTGTACAGAATGTGTCAAAATTATTACTTTAAGCACTAACTGGATGTCAATATGCTTTTTTGTTTGCTGATATTGGTTTAGGATCACTAATAGTTCAGGTAATATGTCTTCTTGTTTATATTTGGGAGTTTTAACAAAGGATCTGTCTTACATTTCTTTCAATAAGAAACCCATGGAGTTTTGAATAGGTATTCCTTGCTTAACAGAAGACCATGACCAGTTTTCTCTGGCAATAATCTGGGAATATAGTCTGCAAGTAGGAAGGCAGCTCTAGAACCAGGCATGGCCCTGTGCAAAGACTCACAAAAATTCACAGCACTCAGTGTCACAGTCTCAGCACAGTCTTGTCACTGTGTTTTCACCTGTATCACTCCTTTAGGGAAAGGAAAGCATTCCAAACTGGGGCAGTAAATTGCCACTACCACTGGTTGGAGAGAGGGAGAATCTAAAGGGGTCTGGGTTTGATTCACAGTAATTAACTGAGGGCTGCCACTCTGCTTTCTCCTTCATCAGTACTCTTTGGCCATGGCTGCTGTGTGCTACCTAGCAAGGGTTTAGAAGTGAGCCAAACCAGCTGAGACTAACCTTATAAAAATACAAGCTAATTCTTATAAATGAAATTTGGAGAAGCTGGCTTTTGCATTAATGAGTGGCAGTTAATCAGTTTATGTTAATCTTAATTATAAAACCAGTGTTAAAACCCCCCCTCCCAAGTTCTGCTCCTCCCCAGGTTCTACATCTACTCCTAGGTTTCACTTCTATTGCAGTGTTTAAAAGCTCATGTTAAAGTTCTGTATTGGTTGAATGTTTCTGTTGAATTTGGGAGTTTGAGATGTGTTATAAAACTATAATTTTTGCTAGTCTTTGAATTAAATCGGGCTTTGGTGAGAAAACAGATTCCAGAGAGACCTTCCAGGGAGCTATATTTAGCAACTGGCAGTTGGTCTGTCAGCAGGCTCCACGACAACGATGAATTTTAATGAGCGTTTTCCCGCCGAAAATTCTGATGACTTCACCCAGAGGAGGGACAAAGAGACTGACACCCCCTAGCAACCGATGAGTCATTGGACCAAAGACTCAACCAATAAAACACCTTGAAACATCTTCCCTAGACCTGAGCCAATACAACAGACTTTTACATGGACCCGACCAATCACCCCGAACTTCGAGGGAGGGACAGTGGGCGGGACTGGGAGGGGCCATGGGAGTTTAAAACTCCTGTGCACAGCGAAAAAAATTGTGTTGTCTGCTCAGGGCTAGGTCCGCAGCACCCAGTGCTGTGGGTTTCTTTACTTTGGGTTTATAGTAATATAGCTTCAAGTGTCTCTCATCACTGTAACCTGGAGGAATTAATTTGGTAAAGGAATTTGGCCTGCTTGTTTAATAAATTAAATAATAAATTCTAAATTGAGTGTGGCTTCATTCCTGACATGCATGAATTAATCAAAAGATATATTGCTAAATTCCAGGGGAAGACCAAGATATTTGAGGTTTCAAAGCCTCCCAACTGGATTCGTTATGAAGCCACTTGTTTTCTAGAACATAATAATTCAATAGAGAAACTCAAAGGTCTTTCAATCGTTGTTATGCTTTCACACTTTTTTTTTTTTTTGTGAAAAAGATCAGAGTACAAAGCCAAAGTGCATACCTATCACAAGAAACTTCTAAGCAAAGCAAAATTAGCATGCGAAGCAAATAGAGTAATACAGGGAAAAATGGTGCTACTCAAAAAACAGATAGTAGTATTAAGATCCCTTAGTTGACATGACAGCAAGCCTGGAGTGATTGCCAACAGAATGGCAACAAAAACATTGAGATAAATTCCAGTCTCGGAAACATGAGGCCACACAGGAACATTTAAATACAATGTAGTATGCTTCCCTAAATAGGTGGTGGAAAAAATATCCCTTTGTTTTGGTAGAGGAGACTTTTTTATTTGGTAGAGGAGAATGACTCTATGATGTAGGCAGAATTTTAACCTAGCTTGGCATTCCACTCAGGCAGTGAGTAGGCAAAAAAGACTTGACTTAGCTGATCTATTTTATGATTCCTGTAAGACGAGGAAGGATTCTCTAGTCCTCAGTATCCAGAATGCACTCTGCTTAAAAGCAAAGCAGGATGCAGTTGGATCTGGTAACAGCATAGCACAATACAATGGATAGATTGGAAATACGATATAGATAATAGGATATTTAGAAACTCAGTAAAGTACTACTCCATCTTGCAGCTGCAGTGTTTGAAGGAGTGCAACCCTATCCTTGGGCACTGAGGTGAAATTATAACCAACTTACTGTGCTGAAAAATTGCCATGTTCTTTCCTAACACCTACGTTCTCAGTTCTACCCTTTGCTATGATCTGTCTCCACAGGGAGCAGAATCTGGCTCTGGCTGCTCTAAAATTTTTATGTGCTGTTTGATAAATGGCTCTTGGTTTCAGTCTCTTTTCCGTAAGACTTCATTTTAATTTTAATATATTTAGCATAAAATGCAAAGCCTGTCTCTGTGCAGGTATTTTCCCTATTACAAAACTGCAAACATTCCACTTGAATGCTATGGAGGATTATACCTGAAGAATACTAAGATATGTAAATATTTGTACACTGACATCAACTTAAGCAGTGCAGAACAAATTTTACTAAATGAAACAGAATCTGATGAAACTTCAAGATTTAGAGTAAGTTCATATATTTTTACCCTGTCTTCAGTCAAACAAGCCAGTGAAAAAGGTATCACTGGAGTCTGAGAGATAAATTTGACCTGAGTTTTCATGTTAAATTCACATTTAGCTTTTTCGGATTTGTTTAGCACTTAGAATATGAGGAAGGCTTTTAAATCATTGCAACTCAATTTAGAAAATTTAAAATTCAGAAAATACTTTCTCTGAAGTATCTAACATGGTCATTCATGACTTAAAAAAACTTGAAGAATTTCATGCAGGAGGGAGATTTTCATACTGCCTGCAAGAGGCAGGCTCAACCAAGTTTTGCCCATTTGCTGACGCAGCAGCATGGCCACACCCTGCTGAATTCCCCTCTCTGTTCACTTCCTGGTTCTGCTCATTTTGTTTCCCAACCTGAACAGCTGCTTCACTCTGACCTCCTTTTAGAATCTCCTCAAGACTCTGAAATGGTGGAGCTGACATCCCCCTCACCAGTCGCTGCTGACTTATATTAACAAAAGATGCAACTTGAGTTTATTTGGGCTCAGACGGCACAGCAGAGATAGATTGTTCTGCCTGCAACATGGAAAAAGCCGCTGCTGCCAATTTTCGCTCGTCTTTTATCTCAAACACAGTGCCAGATAGAGCTCAACATTTTTTCAGTTTCACTGTCCTTGCTATGTGAAATAGCTTCCTCCCCTAACAGTTCTCCAATTGTTCTCCACTCAGACAAATCGAACACGAGAGAGGCAGGATAAAGCTTCCCTTTTTCTCTCGCCCAGTTCACTAATAAATGTAACTGGTTTTTATCAATCTCGCGCCCTCTCTCAGAGAGAATAGAAGCGAGGAGGTGCACCGCATACTTCAACTCCATGATTGCCGGTGTCTTATCTTGCTGAAGGCCCAATCTGCAGCTTGAGTCCTCTGGGCTCCAGACTTCCCGTTTCTGTGCCCTCTTCAGCTGACCGTTCTGCTCCCTCCTTGCAGCTACTTCCCTCCTACTTGAAGAGCTGCTTTGGACGTTTTGCAATCCCTGCCGCTTAATTTCTCTGGTCCTGGCAGAGCAGCAGCCTGCAGCGTCGGCTCCGGGCTGAGAGCGGTGTCTCCCGGCCCGGCTCAAGGCCGGAGACGGCGACTCCCAGCCTCGGCTTCGAACTTGGTGCTGCAGCTCTCCCGGTCCTGGCTTCGGCTACCTCGGATTGCTGGAGGGTCCCTGTTCCCGGGTGCCAGACTGTGGACGGGTCCCTCGGAGCAAACTGGTCCCGGAGTAATGACGACAAATCAATATGATTTTATGATCATTCTCCCTTTATTACTACAAAAAGCTCATAGATATAGTTTCAAGCAAAGTTATCACGCGTTTACAGCATTATTTTGATTGGTTATTTCTCTCTTCTTATATCTACGAAATTATTAGCAATTGGTTGAGCAGAACAGCGTGATTGACGTATTCCTAATATTTGCATTTTACCTTGTAATTTAGCAATATGAAACTGTTAAAATCTACTCTGCTTTCCCAAGCCTTAAGCCAACATTGTCTGTCTATAGCTCTTTGTGTTATTGTATATGTCTTTGTTTTATTCTATGCTTGTTTGTGCTGTCTATATCTTTTTGCATGCTTCTATCTGTTCTCTGTATCATCCTGTCTTCCGTGTACCTTTATGGATACATCCTTCCTAGATGCAAGGACGCTCTATCAGCTCCTAGGCCTGAGATGTCACGTATTTCCCACCGAGAGTTTCAAACACCAGGCCTCGATTTTCATCGCTTAGCTGCTGCAATATTACGATAGCATCTCCCTGCTCAGAGAAATCCCCTACATTCTTGCACAAAAGGAAGCACATTGTGTTCAGTATCTCATGTAATGAGCCGAGCGTAACACTTCAAGTGCAATGAGGGTTTTAACATTGAAATCCGTACTCTGTTTTTGTAATCAAACATGAATAGTGTTAAACATCAGAGAATGGTTATCATGGTGAAATTCTCCACTTAGAAATAAACATACAATAAATACGGTAAAAAGTGCAATTTATGCACAGCATAAGTTGTATCTGCTTTGTATTTAGTATTCAGTAAGATACAATATGAGTCTGCAAGAGATGGTTTGTAAGAATTCACCTGCATCAGTTTCTCCCCTCTTTGCTTAGCAATGAGACGTCTCACTTTCCAGACATGGAGGGATCTGAGGTGAAGGAATGATGGTCCAGAACCAGATAACAGTGTCTGATTTGAGGTTTTAAATATTACACTCTGACAAAGAACCTGTGACACAGATGGAGGAGCACTCAGTACTGTAGGCACCGTTTTGTTTCCACTCCCTCCCCTTATGGGAACAGAGAACCTCTGGCAGCTGCTGGGCTTGAAATTCAACAGTAATGCATTGCCACACTTGTGGAGCCAATTGTGGAGTTAAAGCTGCATAACAGTGGGAAAGTAGTGGGGGTTCTGTTCATTTTTCATACATGTTTATTTGTTAATGATGGGGGCCATATTGGTTGATTTGCTTGAATAATGCTGCCATTTTGCAACAAGCCTTTAGTAAATATTTAGGAATATTCGTTTTGTATTTAGTTGGGCCCAGTAATGTCTGTTTATTACTTTAATTATTCTTGGTATGAAAAGGCTTTTATACACTTAAGAAAGAAGACAAACAAATTGGAAAGTGTCCTGCTGGCACACTAACATCTGGGAAAGGATAAAAACAATACATCCTTAAACATTTTTATTTATTTCCACACTACAAACTGGCTAAGGTATATTATTCTGTGCAAACACTGGCAAGAAATCAATATAAACAAAATGATCCCGGATGAGCAGCTCCAGCTCATTGTTATGGCTATTTCTCCCGCAACTGCCTGTTTTAGCTATTGAACAATTGCTGGTATTTCTGACTTGAAAGTGTCAGTTACTTTCCTGTGCAGAATCTCGGAAGCATGGAGTAAGTGACAGTGGAAAATTGTATACTATGATGATATAAATGATATTAAAAATTGTGGGGTTGAGGATAAATCTTTTATTCATAACTATAATTTTCATGCTATTGCATCTCTATTTATCAGCCTTCATTGCATGTCAGTTTTCACATTCATTCTTTTGGCACTACAGCTCCAAGCAGCTCTAGCCAATAAGACAGATACTTAAGATTGCTATCTAAACTTGCATTTTCTAGAGCGTAAGTTAAAACCGGATGGAATTTGAATTACAAAAGAATTATAAAAAAATAATCTCAATCCATATTAATAACCTGTAAAAGCAGACTGAGTTTTTGAAATGTAGTCTGCATGTTGTCCTTTTATTTAGTGTCTGAAGATCTTATTTGTCATTATTGATTCTGTTGTACAATAAAAAAGTTACAGCTGGAGCTCTGATATTTACAACAGACTTTGGCTTTAGTGCAGTTAATACAGTGTCTGTTTTTACCATGCAAACCTCAATTCTTAAGAAATTCAAAATTTCAGTATCTATTAGGTTGGGAATAAGAAACTGCACGAAGAACTTGAAAGAGTGGGTACTTCCTTGTCGTTGTTATAGAGAGACTTCTAATTGCACAATATAAGAAAGCGACTTCCTTAAAAATTCATGATGCAGCTCAAACTATTCATGCCCAGTAAATTAAAGTCAGATGAGGAAAAGGTGCCTATGTTAATAGACCAGTATTAAGTGCCAAGCCTGCAGCCAAGTACTGTGCCATAGTCCCACCTTAGCTTTCAGCCTGTGGTAGCACATTCCCTCCCCCACACCCACACTCCTTTCCAGGCTGCTATGTTATCTGAGAAATGCTTGTTAGGCCTTGTCCTTGAAAACAGCACCGTTGCAGTGGGGTTAGCCTGCAACCTTCCCTGAAAAACAGCTTTGGCCCGTAGAAAGAATCAGTAACAATAATCTTGATAGTTGTTCATAAATGCTCTTTATTTTGTCACAGCCTCATGGCTGGGCCTGGCACAGACTGACTACAACAGCTCCCCAGATCATGTGAACACCCCTTTAAGTACAGGATTCACTGGGCGGAGTTACATTTGAAAAGACCAATGAGGAACAGGATTTAGACACAATAGCATCAGGGAGCTTGGAAACCCCGTGTAACCTGACCATGCTTCCACTCCTAAGGCCCATCCCCCCCAGGGGCACCTCCACATCTCACCCTTTTGTTTTAATTAAGAAGGT
The DNA here is from genome assembly GCA_013397175.1 of Platysteira castanea. Classification (NCBI taxonomy): domain Eukaryota; kingdom Metazoa; phylum Chordata; class Aves; order Passeriformes; genus Platysteira; species Platysteira castanea. The sequence continues at coordinate 952 of VYXC01005330.1, read as the reverse complement.
TTCTCTCAAGGGTTTTAAAGCACATCATTTGAAACAACTGAATTGACACACAATCACAAAAACAATTTCAAAAGAATGCAATCCACCCCTTGGAGTCCCCAGCGTTCAAACAGAATTTTTCTGGAGCATTCCAGAGCTGGCAGAAGAGAGATGGAGGCTTTTTGAGCACACTTGGTATGGAAACAGAGGCAGGAGAGGGTCTCCTTCATTTGTTTCTGTTAGAACTTTAAACAATGAGAGTTAATCTCCTCCCTCCCTGTTTTTATTCCCCTCTGGTTATTGGAGGGGAGCTGTTGGGAAAGGGAGTTGCATAGGGAAACCATGGGGTGAAAAAGGAATTAGGAATAAATTTGGGATAACAGGATGGGGGCAATTTGGGTATAGCAAAAAAGGGAAGGGTAGAATGGAGGTAGGGAGGCCGCAGGTATGGATATTGTTTAGAATAACTGCGATTTTTTGCATATTCACTTCCTCGGACTGGAATACCCCCAGGCCCTGTCACCTGCGCTGCCTGCAGTCCCCTCCGAGTTAGCACAATATCAAATTCTACAATTTCCCCATTCCCCACGCTCTGGAGGTATTTTCCAGGGTTATTTTTCTTAATGGCAGTTCTATGAATGAAGACATCTTCCCCTGTGTCATTTCTTTTTATAAATCCATAATTTTTCCTAACATTATACCATATCACGGTCCCCAAAACCCTCGTTGTAATAACCTTTTTGTCTCTGTGTTGTTTATGCTGTTTCCGATTTGCTGTCTTTTTGCTGTTGGTTTGTGCCTTTTGCGACAGTGCTGTGCTGTGCTTTACGGCAGCCTCTGCAGCCTTTTCCGCACTGGGGCTTCTTGGGTTGCTCCATCCCGCCGGCCTCGCCACGCCCGCTCCAGTGCCTCCATCTGCGCCAGGCTAGGTCATGGTCCTGTGCCCACTCAGCGCTCCAGCTCCTGCTGCCGT
>VYXC01005276.1:0-21626 GCA_013397175.1 Platysteira castanea | reverse complement strand
GGTTCATGGGATTGTCCAATGCCTNNTGTTGCAGTCCAGAATAGCCTCTGAAAGTAGCCTTGGCCCATGGAAGAATTAGGGACACAATCTTTCATAAGGTGTTCATTAGGCCTTTATTTCTGGGATCCAGCCAGCATGGCCGGTCACGAGCACAGACTGACCCGGTGGCCCGGGGAAACCCCCATCGCTCCCCGGGCGGGCCACACAAAACATCCAGTCACAAACACAACTCGAAAACATGTGACCTGAGAGCAGGGCTTCCAGAAACCCCGTGCTCCGCCATGCGTCCCCCAGGCTCCCCTCCCACCCTGGGGGAGCGGGGGGGCGAGCCCCAACAATAGGTGAAGCACTTGGAGTGCTCATAGACTCGTGAGATAATTCCGGTTGGAAGAAGGCTTTGGAGGTTAACATAGGGTCAGGCCAAGGCTTTATCCAGTCTGCTCTTGAAAACTTTTCTGAATGGAGACTGCAGAGCCCCTCTACTTCCAGTGACCACAACATAGCATTACCAGTTGCTGTGAAAAGAGAAGGGTATCTTGGTTTAGACTCATATTTGTGTTTCTTCCAGACTGGTGATGTACAATCTAACCTTACTGTTGTACAAATAGCAAAGTAGCAATACAAGGATTTCAAATATTACTAATGGTCATAGTGCATCAAATTTGGTATTTCATATAGACAGTGAAAATGCAGTACTCAGATTTTTTTGATTCCTTTTCATCTTTCAAAACCAAGTAAAGCTTTCTCTTAGGGTTATGACTGGATGAAGTCTCAGATAGGTGAGGGATCACCATTCATCCACCCACATGGAACTGAGCTAATGTTATCATTCATATGTTGGGATTTTCTTTTTGCTTTAAATGCAGAAACTCAAAGAGAACTGTTTACGTTCAACTTCATTGTATGAGCAAAACTAATCATTGGATCCACCAGGTGAGCACTTGTTTTGTTAACCATTTAGTGTTGTGAGCAGATGCTTCATGCTGCAACATTCCTCAACAGTATTGCCTGTGATTTTTCCTATGATACAGTGCAAGATACTTACCAAGCCCTGCAGATGTTCTGGTCTCACTGATGAATGCAGGCAGCAGTCATGGATGTGCCTTAGGAAGCCAGACAGGCAGATGTGTTTGGCTCTGTGTTTCCTTCACCTTTGTGGCTAAGTGAGAGGGGGAAGAAATGTGGAGTAAATTTACTTGATGAGCTACAGCTTCTGGATTTTTTCAGCTAAGCAAGGACAAGCAATAATTCTGGACTTGTGGGATTACCCTTGCCAGTGGAATACGAGGTAGATGAATACCATTTTGCTGAAATGTGTGAAGGGATTTTCCAGGCGCTGCTGTGTTGCAAAGTCAGTGTGGGATTTCTTTATTCATCAGCTTTTTCAGTTACCCTTTAATAAGGGTTTCTAGTAATAAATACCCTTTAATAAGTTAACTTATTACCCCAACTGCTAGTAGCCAATAGCTAATTGATTTGGTAGATTTAAATATGAATGTAATGATGGTTGTTATGGTTGCTCGTAAAATTTGGACATTGTTGTAGCAATTACAAAGTGGTGGTCATTTGAGCAGGACTGAGATTTTAAATACAGCAAAATAATCTTAAATTATTATGAAAAGAGGTCCTAGAAGATACTGAGCATACTTATAAAACGTAAGTTTTGTCATATATCTGCCTGTGCCATAATCTGTTATGTTAATTGCTGGGAGGAAAGGGTTAAAAGCAGAAAAATGATGAGGAGGACAGTAAATTCACTTAAGTGACCTTGCAGCTGGGAATGCTAAGAATACCAGGGGGGAAACTCTGTTTATTATGCCTAGTGTTGTTCATTCTCTGCCGTTTTTGAGAAGTAGAATTCCCGTGTAGAGATAACACACTCTCACAGACATGCTTGAGCCTCCTGCTGGGAGAGAAGGAGATCAAAAGCCCAGAGATCATAAAAGCACAGCCTTGTGATAACTGCGCACGCGTGAAGCCCTTTGATTTATTGGGGCAGGCAGCAGGCCTCTCTGCTGCTCACTAGGATGAACTAAGCCTAACAGAGCCTGTGTCCTCATGTGCCTCTGCTGCCCAGTGTTGTCAGCAGGGTAATGAAATAAATCTACTCTTTGCATTTCAGCTGTGGCTTGCTGCTCGCCCTGGTTGCCTCTGTGTGTCAATTCATACATGAATCTCTCTCCCCTGTTTTATATTTAAACTCTTGTTAGGTCCAGTTTTAAGCTCCATCTCCATTTAAAACCCTGCTCTTGTAATCTAGTCTCTAAACATAGAATATGGTTTGTTATATTCTACAGGGGACAATCTTGTGCCCACTCCCTTTCAGGTATCTGTGTTTTTTCTTGGTTTGTAACCAAAACCTTTTGCCGTGATTTTTCCATTTCACTGCTAAACTCATTTACCAAGCTCTTTAATATGGAATGGCAGCAAATGAACGTGCTGCCCAGGGAAACAGTGGCAACACCATCCATGAAAGTGTTCAGAAGGGATATGGATGTGTCACTTCGGGACATGGTTTTGTGGTGAACATAGTGGACCTGGATTACTGGTTGGACTTAATGGTTTTATAGATTTTTTCCCAACCTTACTGATTCTATGATTCAATTTCATCAGTATGCATTTGCGTTTTTTCAAATGACTAGTCTAAGCCATAAAAACATCTTTGGAAAGATATTTTCAGGTAGTTGAAAATAAGGAATAACATTTTTATCTTTGGATATGAAAAAGAGTGTGAGAAGTAATGATCATCTGATAGCAAAAAAAGACTGGCTGAGAAATCCTCTGTGTTGTCTTCCCAACCACCATTGACTACCAAACTTGTAGATCAGTGCTCTTGACAATGAGCAGCAGAAAGCAGGGCTGAAGGCAGTCTTATGAGGCTTATTATTGTGGATAATACTGATAACATAAAACAACTCATTGCAAGCTGGAATATATGGTTCTGTTAACACTTTGGCGAGCTATGAGACCACCTCTGGGGGATCTGCTCCTTCCCAAATCTGTGCTTCTGCTGCTGTTGTGTTGGTGCAATTCATGTCAGTGCTGTCAGACTTCCTCGCAAAACTATCCTGGGTTAGTCTCCTTGCAGAAACAAAGAGACAAGATAACAATTCAAACACAAAACAAACCAGAAAACTGAATAAGCAGAAGAAAAAGGGGATTTTTCTTTATCACTGATAGACTTCATATCTTAAACACTGAGAGACATTATAGTACAGCATGTGCTATTAAATAGACAATTTCTCCATGTAAAAGATATAAGAGCTTCTCAATAAGTTTCTCCCCCCTTGGGCCTAGATTGCTTTATTCTGGAAATTAAATATCTTCTCTTTGTGGGGATTTTTTAGTTCCTGGCACCCTTCATCAGGGGGTAGAAAGGAACCAAAACATAGATTTTTTTTTTCCTGGTTTATGTTTCTTAGGGATTTTCAAGGGATTTTCCTCTTCTGCATTGGGAGTTGAATATGATTTTGAGAGAAACCCTCCTGATAAAGTAGAAAACTTTATCAGAGGCCAGTGTAAGGTAAAAGAGCCCTGGTCATATGTGCTACAGTAGGATGAGATTTCAGGACTGGAGAAAGACTGGTTAGGACAGAATTTTGGGTGGACCAGTGCAAGTAAAAGGTGAAGGAGGTCTTGTTAAACAGAAATGCTACTTCAGCCTGGTGCCTTGATGAGTATGAGAAAATAAACAGCTCTTGTATACCAGGGTTTTGTTAGCCCACTAGTCAAAATGATTGCTGGTCTCCAGCAGTGCTGAACATGGCCAGTCAAATGACTTTGTTTAAAATATGTTGCTTATGCAAGGCCATCTTTGTGGAAAAGCTGTGTTACTGGCAATCTTTCACTGGAAGAAGCCTAAGACAAGCATTTGAGGGGCTGGAGGAAAACTATAAGCCTCTCAAACTCTCAGAAATAGGTGGCAGATAAGTAGCAAATCCTCTTATTTGGGTACCATACAGCTATTCTACAAAGCTGCTAAAAGTGTACTAGAATTTTCTGAGGATTTAGGGCCAGATTCAAAGGCAGGTCCATGCATCATTTGTGTATGCATCATTGTGAAAAAATAGGATATGGGACTGACAAGCCCTGGTTTTTACCTGTGCTTCACAGTCGTGAGGAAAACATTACACTGATACTACCATGGTAATTTCTAAATGCAGCTTTCTGTATGTTTTGGTGTTATTATTTTTGGGTAGATTCTGGAATGGGCCAGGAAATAACTTCTTGGATCAAGATAAAGTTTAAAACAGGTGTGCTGGAGTGTGTTCATTTGGGTGTCTCCAAATGAAATTACCTGCATTTTTGCCACAAAATAACAAAAAATTCTGTTTGCTTCAAAAGAAAAGATATAATGCATTCTGTTCTGCAGCAGATTCTTATAGGACTTAGTAATATTTTATATGCTTGATAACTCAGACCCATGTTTAAAAAAAGTACCAGCATGCATTTACTTGAGTTCTGGGACAAGAGATTATCTGTTTTTCTTGAAAATGTATACACTTGCCATATCATTGCATTTTATTGTGCAGCCATAAATAAAGATGGAGCCCTGTGTCACCAGTCTGATTTCAGCTCATTCACCATAATCCTTCGTGCCTCACCCATTAGCCAATTGCTCACCCATCCAATGATGTGTTTATCCAGCTGTGTGCTGGAAATTTTTCCAGAAGGATGCTATGGGAGACAGCATTGAAAGCTGTACCAAAATCCAAAAAGATTACACCAACTGGCTTCCCCTGATCAACTATGTGGGTTACCTTGTCATAAAAGGAAATCAGATTTGATAAGCAGGACTTTCCTCTCATGAAGCCATGCTGCCTGTGACTGATGACTGTGTTGTCTTTCAGGTGTTTTTCAATACCTCCCTGAATAATCTGCTCCGTAACTTTACCAGGCACTGGAGTCAGACTGGCAGGCCTGTAGTTTCTGGGGTGCTCCTTCTTGTCCTTCTTGGAATTGGGACAACATTCACCAGCAGTTCAGTCAGCTGGGACATCTCCCTTGGATTCCCAAGACCACTCAAAAAGCATCAAAAGACGTTTTGCTATAAAATCAGCTAGCTCTGAGGATTCTTGGATGAATCCTGTCAGATCACATAGATTTGTAGGGATCCATTTGGAGCAGCAGATCCCACAATTTCAGGGTTAACTGGGAGTTAATCATTCTTACAGTCATGGTCCTCCAGCTCAGGGCACTGAGATCTCCTTGGTTCATCATCAGTGCTGAAGACAGAGGCAAAGAATGCATTGAACACGTCTGCCTTGTTCCTGTCCCTGTTTGTGAGGTGACCATTTTCATTCTGTAGTGGGCTGATGTTATTTTTACACTGCCTGTTGCCATTAATAGACTTGAAAAAACTCTTTTTATTGTCCCCCATGGTTCTGGTCAGCTTCAACTCCAGCTGAGCTTGGTTGCACAAATTTTCTCCCTACAGTGTCAGCAGCATCTCTGTATTCCTCCCATGTCACCTGACCTTGCTTCCACCTTCCTTCTTTGCCTTATTTTCCAAGAGAATATTTCTCTTCAGCCAAGCCGGCCTTCTGCCCCTCCTGCTAGACTTCTGACATCTGTGAATTGCTGCTCTGTGCCCTTTGGAGGTGATGTTTATAAAATGCAATGATGGACCCCAGCACCTGCAAAAAGATTTTCGCAGGGCACCTTACTCACTTGTATCCTGAGCATCCTCATGTCTGCTCTCCTCATGTCCAGAGCTGAGGTTTTCCTGGTGCTTTTCCTCCTCTCAATGGAGATTTTAAACTCAATCACTGCATGGTCACTGTGGCCAAGATGGCTGCCAATCTCCACATTGTTTATGAGATTCTCTCTTTAGATGAGCAGTAGGTCAAGGAGGGCATCCTTCTGGGTCAACTCCCTTAGGACTTGTTCCATAAAGCTGTCATCCAAGTTTCTTAGGCATCTTTTGGCCTGGGTTGTACCAGCTGTGTGAATTAACTGATACTCTCAGTTAATTTCTGGCAAGTTGAAGTCCCCTGTAAGGACAAGGGCAGCTGATTTGGAAATGTTCCTTAATTCCTCAGAGAATAATTCATCAGAGTCATTCTGGCCAGGAGGTCTGTGGTAGACTCCCATGGTGACATCATCATTGTTTGTTTGTCCTTTGATTCTTACCCAGAGGCTCTCAGCTGTGGCACTGCCAACGTGGAGCTCCCTACATTCTATCCCTTCTGTTACATACAGTGCCACCCCTTCTCCTCTTCTGCCCTACCTGTCCCTCCTGAAGAGCCTGTAAACATCCATCAAACCACTCCAGTCACAGGACTCATCCCATTATGTTTCACTCATACCACTGATGTCAAGTCTCTGATGATGCAGATTACACTGTTTTGCAATATACAGTCCGAAAGTTATTTGCAGGAATGTAGCATGCAATTGGTTTTCAAAGCAAGGTTATTAAATCAGTGCCTAATTTTATATCTTGATAGAAGTGGTGAAATCCTTCTAAATTTAGAGATTACTATGCACTGGCCAACAGTAAAATTCAGCCGATCACTTAATTACTAAAAAAACCCCTGCAGGACAGAGCTTCTGAAATTTTTGGCCAGCTTTAATCAAATTTATCTGATGGACTTAGCCATGAAAAATGGGAGTATTCATATCCCACCTCAAGCGAAGAGGAAGAGCAGCACTCACCAACTGGGACAGCCAGATGAAGGAATAATTTCAGTGCAGTCACCAATTCGTTCTTAAACATGTTCAGAAGAGAATTCTTATGGAGACAGTGAGTAACTCTTCAGACTTTCCAGTAGTACTTCAAAATGCAGAGAATCATGGAATTGTAGAACAGTCTGTGTTCCTTAAAGGAACCTTAGACACTGTGTAGTTCCAACCCCCTGACGTAGGCAGGGGCGCCTTGTACAAGACCAGCTTGCTCAGAGCCCCATCCAATCTGGCCTTGAACACTTCCAGGGAAAGGCCACACACAGCTTGTCTGGGCAACCTGTTCCTGTGTCTCACTGCCTTCCCAGTTAAGAACTTCTTCCTATTATCTAATCTAAACCTATCCTCTTTCAGTTGGAAGCTATTATCCCTTGTCTTTTCACTATAGGCCTTGGTAAAAACTCTCTCTCCATCATTATTATAAGCTCCATTTATGGATTTCAGGGGTTCAATGACCTCTCTCTGGAGCTTGAGTCATGTAAGGTCACTGTGTTACATCAAATTAAGTTTACATCAACTATGAATAAGCAAAGCTATAGTTAAATGAGATTTAATAAAATCTTACATAACACTGTAGGAAGGTCTAGGTTCTTGCAGTGCTTTTGAGGTCTCAGGATATTCCTTTTTACTGTTGGAGCCATCTTATGCACAGAAAAAGACTCTAGCCTGGTCACTACCAGTTAAAGACACTGATCCTATGCAGGACAACGTGCATGGAATACGTGTACCTATGCAGCAGCAAATAATTTTGTCTATGATTTTGGTATTCTCGGAGTCCTTACTTCTATACAAAGATTTTAATGCTATTTTAAGAAGGCAAAATAGACACTCTGTTACAGCAAAAATTTGCATTGAGGAATATTTTATTTATAATATGCATTTTAAAAGTGCCATGGCAAGAAGTGGCTTTGATTTTGAAGAAGAATCGTTTTGAATAATTAACTGTGAATTACTCTACTTAGAAGAAAATAATTATAGGTTGGACATAGCTGCTTCAAATGAGATACATGGAGTTAGTGACTATTGAAAAAATAAGGCCACCTGCTAGAAGCTGAAACAAATATAAAAAAGAACTTTCTCTTACAGTCAGGATTTAACTGTGGTATTTTAAAATGTCTCCAATTTCAAACATGCAAATTTCTTCTAGACAGAATTATTAGTAGAACTATATTGTTGAATTACAAAATCCTCAGTGTAATAACTAAAGAAGGTAGCTTTATCCTTTAAAAGAGACTTGCGATTAAGTCTTGTCTTAATATCTGAGCTTTTGCTCAGAACTACTGAGAACACTATAGGTACCTTTTCAAATATAAAAAAGATGGATCTTCCTTAAACCCAAGGTATTTTTACAAGTAAATGTTTTATGATATTATTTCAAACATATGTTTGTAATATATGGCTAGAGATCTATACATAAGCAACATGGTTGCCTTCAGTTTTAGGTGTAAGGGATTTGGCATCCATACACCATTAAATTTCATTAAATGGGAAAGATTAACAACTTGTTTTAAAAATCATACTCAGGAAAATACTGATAGGCTGAATAGCTTAAGATTGTGTACTGTTTTTCAAGTACCCTTATTTATTTGAAAATCACCTGAATACTGCAAGAAGAAAACCTTGTAGTTTATTTCTCTCAACTACTTAAAATTTAGGGTTTTTTCCATAAACACATGCTTGCATCTTTCATAACTTGAAATTTTCAACAGAAGACATCAATGTTACAGCGAATTGAGGATTTTTGATACCTCTGTAAATGCCATTCTCAAGATCATTATTGCATGGCTATATAACCTATGGTACTTCCTTTCCAGTGGGTTTTACTGACATATATTCATCACATGATATTGCTTATGCACTCTACTAGCCTGTAATGTGTTGTTGAAGTCCAGTTATGGGAGCAAAAGTTCTCCTGAATATTTATCCTTACTATAGTTGTCATGCCAGTTCTACAAAACCCACTGATATTTTGGTTTGTTGTCAGAAAAAGTAACTCAGTTTTTTTCCAATTTAATCTTCTCTTTTGTTTTCTTCACTAAGTAGTGTGCTTTAGAAAAAGGTAGTAGTGACTGGTACTGAAAGGCAGGTGAATGAAACTTGTGGCATATAGTCAGACACCCAGAAATAGTAGCATTTGCTGTTACAGAAGCTCAGATGATGGCCTTCCTCTAAAGCTTAAAGCCAAAATTATTCCTTGGTGGGGGTGGATAACAATTTTTCTGATAAATATGTAAGGTATTTATCATTAACTAAAACAATTGCAGTAAGATTATCATATGTACCTCTTCAGTAGTGGCTATTTCATCTTTAACTTATAATCCTTCTGTAGCATGAGTCAGAGCACTGCAAAGCCAGGCAGAGACTGTTCCAGTGTTTAAACTCTGCTACTTATGAACACAATAGCTGAGCATGAGTTGTGTTAGGTCTCTCCAGAGCCAATGTGTGTTATCATAATGTGAGAGTGCTCCCGTCTTTTGTGGTTGGACTGCTGCCATGTTGTCCTTTGAAGCTGAATAACACTTTCTGTTGATTTTTTTGGTGTTACCTTCCAGATGCTTCTAAAAGGCTTGACTTTGAGCCTGTGAGAAAATGATGTAGAGCATCTGACTACAGAAAGTAGGCCTTCTAGAACACCATTTAGAATTTCTAAGTTCTGCAATAATTTCTGAACATACAGGGTAATGGCAAATTATTTTAAATATATCCAATTCTACTGTAGCAACTTCTTACCACAAAAGTATTAAGCCATGCTTTACCAATTTACACCCATTGTTGTAATAAAAAAACTTTCTTTATAATGTGGATATTAATCTTTCACCTCAGTGTTTTACAACCCTCATTTTTATTTGATCTAGAAGCATATAAATTATGAGCAACTTTAAACAAGTCAAAAATATTGTGAAGGAGTAAAGTAAAACTACAGATAATGTGGAAGAGTCATTCCCTTTATGAACAATACAGCCAGATCAGTCTGCATAACATCTTCCAGCTTTTCAGAATGAATAAGTCTGTCTATTCTCATTGTTTAGAAATCTAACTCTCAAAAAGAAGGAGGAAAAAAAGTCTCCTTTCAGAATTTAATTGCCAAAATGTGTTTATAAAAAAAGGCAATGAAAAAATGGGGCATTTAATTATGATTTTAAATTATTTAAATTCCAGTGCACCTGTTTAATCAAAAGAAAATAACGTATGCACAGTAAGGTCCTTCTATTATATTTCTGGTGACAATAGCAAGTATTATGAAAGTGTAACAGGAAGAGAATATTTAACATTTTGGTTCATTATGTCAAGAGACAGAAGAATTATTGTATTGGGTAATTTTTAGAAAATTCTGCTATATGAAGCCATAAAATTCCAATTCAGTTTCATCTCATTACCATCTAAAGTTAAATGCTCACCCAAATACTTAGTTAGATATTTGGTATAACCCTCTTATGCTTATGAGAAAAATGTATAATCCTCAGATACACACATCTGTACAGAGCTGATACCCTGACACATGAGCATTTTCTGCATACAGTATGTGAGAGCTGTAATTACAGGATTCAGTACTTTCGTTTTCTTTTCATGTAATTACACCTTCACTCTGTGAAGAGCATGGGTTGTGCTGTTGCTGGACTATGACTGTACAGTGAACTGAGCTGCTGTACGAATAACTTCTGCTGCTTTGCTCCTGAGGCTGCAGTGTGTGAAGGGGCAGGGTCTGCAGAACAAGGTGGTATCCTAGCACTTGAGTGGTGTGCTGAGGTCTGCCCCTCTTGCCAGCTTGGGGCAGAGTTTGTGCAGTGGGCACATCAGGCTACTGGATGCAGAGATTATGACATACTACTTGGAGCAGACATGAGTATTCATCAGTAGATTAATTCACTGGGAGATGTTCTTCCAGAAAGGAAACCACTGTGTGGTGCCAAGTATTCTTCAACAGACTGTTTGAAATAGTCTCAAACTAGGAAGTCAAATTTGGTTTTAATCCCTGTTCCAGTTTGGTGATATTTAAATAGGGTGGTGTCTATTCCTCTCAAAATATATTGGCTAAATATTTTGTAAAATGTTTTAAGTATTTTTAAATGTTTTAAATATTGTTTCAAATATTTTTAAAATATTGTCTTACTGTTTGTGAAGCAGCTGGGCAGTTATGCCTGCAAGAGAAAAGCATGAGAGAAAATACATAATAATTACAATAATACAAGCTTTAAAGCATGTGGTAAGTTAGATATAAAGTCATTCATTGAATGCTTAGTAGAAAATACAATATTGAAATTAGAGATTTGTCTCTGTACTGTGCCTCCAAAAGAGAAATAAGTAGAAAAATCATGTATGAAACTTAATTAATAAAATTAATGGTTTCCATTAATACCAATATTTTCAAACATTTTACATACCTAACTTTAAAAGTTCTAAGAAACTTTTTGTATCTGTGAAAGAATTTTTATATGTCTGTTTATACTGTAGTGTTATCATAGTAGATATGGGGGAAAAGCACTTGTAAATTAATTAGTCTTTTGTAGGATGAACTGAAACCAGGACACTGAATACTCTGGACATGCAGTTCAGAGAGTGTTTGTAAACATAGGAAAAGGATTTTGTTTCTCTTTAATATAAGGTGTTTCTCTCTGACTGCACCTTCAGATTACTGAAATTGTTGACCTGACACATCTTTGAAGATATCTATCTGTTAGCGTTCAGAAAACATATAACCACGCAGAGGCAATTATATGTCGGTGCTTTATTGAAGCGCGCGGGGGCACCGGGGCTCAGCCCAAATCATGTGCGCACTGGATACCCGGACACCTATGCTTTTACACCTTCACTTTATGCATATTCATGACACATGCTAATTAATGCCTCCCCTTAACTACCAAACACACCGATCTTGGTTGCTATCAAAATCATACTTGTTCCCCCCCCACCTTTGATTGATTACCTGGACCCAAAGTTATACTTGATTTGGTAGAAACAATGACCTGGTGATGGCTACAGTAAACTAACATTCTGTTCTCAAGGCGTGCCCAGCACTACTTCGGTTAGAGTTTAGAGAATTACTTTAGAAAATCATTTTAACCCTATACTATCATATCCACGAATTATTTGTCTTATTCTTTAATATAATTTCTGGCTCAGTTTTTATCCCCAGTTATGCCACAGACTGCATATCTGTACAGGCTTAACAGATACACAAAATAATTACCTCTTATGTTACGGTTTTATATATAATTTCTTCATTTATTTCACTTGCAATCCCAACCACAGTTGATTCTATTGAGATTTAAAGAAATTATTCACTTTGGTTTCTTTTAACTTCTCTTCTTATTATTGACTCTTCAGTCTACACATGTTCAGCTTTTCCTGCAAAGTATGAGTCTTATCCCTCCAAGGAGCACAGTTCCATGAGCAACTCACACTTTGTCTGCTGTGATTGTGTCCTGTGGATTCCAGCCAGAACAGGGTTAATTTTTGCAGTTGCCAGGGGGCCAAGAAGGGCATGGCCAGGACCCTGTGATTACTCTCTTCCACCTCACTCCTGTGCAGGGCGTGGCAGGAAAGGGCCAGTCGGGAAGCGCAGTGCAGCGAGTGTTGGTTTGGTGTGGTGAATACTCCCATGTTAGTCTTTCGCCTGTCTCGTACTCTCTGGTGTTGGTGTTGGTAATGGTACTAGGGAATACCATTCCCAACCCATGACAGGTAGTTAATGTGGTTTATTGTGGGTGGAAGTCATGACACTGATCTATCATATGTTAGGTGTTGCGAGGGCCAGATACATATACCTTATCACAGATCGAGTCCTTTCGCAAACCTAGCATCCATTCCGTGCCCTGCTTCTGTGGCACTTGATGTCTGATGGGCTGTAGGCTGGCACCACTCTTGTAACAAAACATAGTAAATATTTTGTGATTGTATTGTACAGACATAACATTCTCCTAATTGCTGTCTTTAGAAGAAACAAAATAATCCAATATCCCAAGTAACAGACAAGTGCCCCTTAACAGTTCCATGTGCTCGGTTAGCAAAACTTGATCCCTTAATGGAGGCTTTGAATATTTAGCTTTTTTAAAACTAGCATATAGGTAGCCATTGTTGACAATACTCTTGAAATTTTCTTTTCTGCGTCCTAAGGAAAACATGGATTTTTAAAAGCTGATGTCTTGTTGCAGGGTTCATCCAAAGAGGTCAGCTACGGTTTATTTTTAAGATTCAGAAAAATTTCAAGTAAGCTGCCATTTGAACAGTTATGCAGCCATATTTTTTTCAGACATATTTACATGTCTGAGAAAATTACTGTGAAAACAATTTGAAATTATTTTTTTCACTTTTACATATAGTTTGTCTCTTTGCCTCAAAGACTTGCGATCTTGCGGAAGTCATTCTCCTCACCCATATTATTGCACTCTGGCACATTCCTTGCACATATATGGCATTAAAATGAGTGAATAAATGTCAGAATTGAACAATCTTGACTGTCAAATATAAACTTCTCTAGCATTCATGGCTAATGCTCTAATCATCGGTGCCAAACAATGAAGTAATTTGCTTTCCATGAATGTTTTTACTGGCCAGGATGCATAGAGGAGTAGTGTGCTCAGTCATAATCATGCTCCAGAAAGGCTGGAAATGTTCCCTTTGAGCTGCCAATCATTGGGCCAGCCAAAGTGAAGACAAGCACATTGACAAGTGAGAATGGCAATAATTTTTTTTCTATTGGTGGGTGGTGACAAATCATTTTTTGAAGCTGCATACTGCGAGACTACATGAAGAAAGACAGAGACGGCCCTAGATGAGGCTCTTCACACCTCATTTAGCCCAAATGTAGCCACTTGGGTGGTGAATCGGTTCAAAGTATCAGCCCAGGCATTTCCTCACAAAATTTGTGTGCTGTCAAAACGTGGATTGAAACAAAAGAAAGATTACAATGCAGCCATGTGAGAAATTCAGGAATATCATTTCCATCACATAACTCCAGGTACAAAAAAGAGATTAGAAGAAGAAATAAGTGAAATATTAAGGATGCTTTCAGTAGAGGTAGATTTTTACAGATGTTAATTAATAAGTGTAGCATGAGGATTTATCAAAGCTTGGGCACACCCCCTTCAACTTTCAGCTGACAGGTCAAATTAATTCATGTGCTTCCTACCAGTGCATAACACACTACGTATCTTATTTAAATTTACTTTTGCCAAGGCCCACTGATGTGCTTAGCATTTGACATCCCATGCTATTTCAGAATACAGATGGATATTTTATTTTAACGGTTATAACAATCCTGCCCTGTTAATTTTATCAACTATATGGGGGGTTTTTTTCTGCAGAAAAAAAAATGAATACTGTTGAGGTCTGACTCTAAGGACTTTGTATACATTTTAATCTACTTTTTCTTTTTTCAATATGATTTTTGTTCCTAAGAAATTCTGCAGTCTGTATTTAAAGTCAATTATTCTCTTAAGCAGAGATTCTTGAATCCTCTGAATTGAAGCTAGGCATTGCTTCAGATATTGTGGGGGTTTGCACTTTCTCTTCATATTGTCCATTGCCCTGGAGGGAGCAAAAGAGAAGAAACAACCAGAGCGGTAAAGTTCCTTTTATCTCCAGGACAGTTGTAAATTAGGCATCTCTCCTGTCTGGCTTGTGCTGGAACAAAACGTCCCATGGTAGCCTCATTTTTTGCCTAAACATGCAAAAAATAATTTGTATTTAAACAGTCAAGGATTTTATATGGCAAGATATGTAAATGACAAAATTAAGGTTTTCCTGTGTCACACTTTCAAAAAATTGTTCTGCTTAATCTACTAAGATAATATTTTTTTATTTACGCAGAGCAAGTCAAAGGCTCTTATATCTTATATTAAGGTTTAAGTCATATCAAATATAATAAGCAAATACCTCTTTGATAATGTAAGTATGTAAAAATGGTATTTATTTCTCTTCTAATAATTTTAAATTATAACTTACTTGAGAAAATGCAAATCAAAGGGGGCAGAACTGGAGTTATTTTGCCTTTTAGATAACCTTGACTTGCTTGTTTGTGTATTATGTCAGGATGTTTGTGGACAAAAAAGTTAAGTGTGATGATGGTTTATTACCATATTTTGCAAGGGGCAAGTATGTAACATTTAATGTGCCAGGGAATCTGTGGGAAGCATTAATGATGTCAGCAAATTTTCTATATTGTTCAGGTTGCTTTAAAAGGGCATCTGCCTCCCCTGTTCTCCTTTAAGGTAACTACCACACAGTGATCCTTAGAGGCACACTGAAAATACAATGGTTGAAAGGTAAGAACATAGTGTTACCTCTCAATACGGAGATAGGTTGTGACATAAGGTGTATGTAGTTTGTTTATACTAGGTTATCGTTTTTGTAGGTTTCCTGGTTTTGTTTCAGATCTTTAGTGCAGCTAATGCAGAACTAGTATGAAAGCAGTGTACCCTGTGTGCAGCTCTGTACTTCGTGCATGTTGCATTAATACTGGAGATATAGCAGTGAGTTTTTCTAAATAATTCAGAATACCAGGCACTTGAAAAATTTGCTTTTATTTGGTATTGTTTTGTCCACTAAAGTAACATGACAAGATAACTGTCTTGCATAAAACCTAAGATCATCTTTTTTTCACCATCTATCAGCCAGTTTGTGCTTAAATAAGCATTTATTTATTAGTTCTTAATGGTAAGATCCACAAGATTAGTACACCTGAGAGAAAAATCTGTAAGACAGCTTTCTAATTAATTTTTGGGAAGCTTCAAGGAGGTCTTGGTATTTCTGTAAACATTAGAATTTATGTAGGCTTATTACAAGTGCTGATTGCTAAAACTGCAGCTCAGTTTTGTTTTTTTCAGATCTGTAGCTCTTTTTGTGCTAAACTGCACCATTCTTATCCTTGTTTGTAAACACACACAGAAAAATATGTGTATAGAGGGAGACAACTCTGTTGCCTTTTGTCCCTTGAGAATTTGGAGAAAAGACTGAAGAGAAAGAGAGGGGCAAAGAAAAAAGAGGAATGTCAAGGACAACAGTTTGATGGCTGGGGCTTTGAGCAACCTAGTCTCGTGGAATGTGTCTCTGCCCATGGTGGGAGGCAGAATGAGATGATCTTTAAGATCCCTTCTGACCCACACCATTTATATGAGTCTGTGAATTTCAAACATGGATGAATTGAGGCAGAGGAAATGGCAAAGTAGACATCATATGAAACCAACGATCACATAGTTGGCAGACAATGTGGAGTGAAAATCCTACAAAATAGTTCACGTCATTTACTCTGTATGCCACCATGTTTTGTCTTAAAAGTCAGAATCTGCTAGCAGTGCCCAGACATGCTAGGTGGTGCCTCTTCTTTTACTCACGCTGGACAGAGTGCACTCAAGGGCCAGGAAAGCTGGACAAAACTTCTGACCTCTCACAATATCCATGTGCTGAGATTCCTTGTAAAATATCCTTCCTTTGAAACTGAGTTCTGGAAATGAATCTCTGTCTCACCAGCTTCACCCCCTGCTGAAGTACTGCCCAGTTTCAGAGGAGCTCACCTGGCACTGTGACCAAGAGGGATGGGGAAGCCAGAGGAAACATCTCTTTAGTGATCCCTTTAAAAACAGAGTAAAATTGCCCAAAGTGATCTTTATGAAAGCAATGCCTCTTTATTTCTAATGAAACCATTTGGAGCGAAGAGAACAAATAGAGCACAAGTAAAAACTGAGTTGAAGGATTATTTTATTCCTTTGCTTCTTCAGTGAAAATGAGAATGCACAGTTTAGAAGACTTTGAACTCTGGGCCACCGTAATCTTTCTGTTTCTTGGTTTTGCAGTGTATTAAATAGAGATATATTTCTCTATGTGGCTGTTTTGAGAAAAAGGTATTAAAAAATCAGGCATATGGGTTTGTTGTGCCGCTGGAAATCTCCATCCAGAAAACTGAAGAACTGCATTGTCAGTTCTCTTATAAGGAGGCAGTTTTAAGCCCTTTGACTGGATCCTGTTCTTCTGAGCTCCTCAAAGACAGAAAGGCAGGTATTTTCTTTTCCCATTTTTGTATATAAGTGTAGCTTTGTCCTTACCTGGGTACAAACCTTCTTCCTTTTTCATGTGAGCATGTCACTCTTCTGTTACCATCTTATCTACATGCTTTAATCCTATACCCCTGGCGCTCTCTGAGTTTTGACTCCTTTTGAATAGTTTCTTTTTGTGAAAGGATACCCTTACCTCTCCTGCAGATGATGTTCCCACAGCGAGTTTTCCCTTGTTTCATCAGACCATGGGAGGGAGCCTTTGTACCCTAGAGTGTTCACCAAATGCCAGTGAGAGCTTCCACACTGGACTTCTGCATTCTTAATAAAAGCTACAGATTAAATTGCTCATGTTCACTGAAAATACGTGGAGAAAAAGCCAAACTTTGCCATGTCTCCACTTTTTATTCATAGAAAGTTCTAACACAGCTTCATATTTACTAGTTTGCTAGAACTCTATCTACAATTTGAAAAAAATTATTTAACAAATATAGTTAGCAAATGATATGCAGTTCAACAAAGGTTGCAAATAGGTAGGGATGGCTACCTGTATTTATGCTGACTTTGAAGGTCATCAAAAAATGGACCAGTTTCCCAAAGATGCTGTGTACTTCCTGTGCTTAGAGGAGTTCAGGACTTCTCTGGATGTGGACTTGAGCAAACCAATGTAGTTACACCTGGTTTTAGTGCAGGGCTAGATGACTTCTATACATCCCTTTCAGCTTTGATGGTGAGTAGCACTTAATGAGATCAGACTCTAATGGAGAATGTTTGCATACATTTTGAGCTTTAGCCTATGGAACCTGGCTGAAGACCAAGATGTGAAACTTGTGAAAGTCCACTGGTCGAGTCCTCAAAATGAGAGATTTTAAATAAAGAGCTTTAACAGACAGGTAATCTCACATCAGAGTGACATCCTTGGAAGAATAAAGGGAGCAGTTCTACTAGTAAGATTGAGAAAGGGCAATGCTGTTGATAAACCTGAGAAATACTAAAGCTATTTGAGATCAGAAGATAGATAGTGATGTAAATCCTCAAGGACTTCAGACTGTGTAGTGTGAAGGGAGGGCTCTTTGTAGAAGTCAATACATGGATCTTGAAGGACCATCCCAATACACTGGACAAAGCCCCAGTATCGTAGTGCCTTGGCTGGAAAAGAGGCACTCATGTCTAAAATGGATAAAATATAGTTACTAAGAACACCCATGTACTTCAGCCTGGCTTTGACTAATAGGAACACAGGCCCTGCCTCCTTTAATACCATCAGTTAAATCAGATATAAGGAAATATTAAACCTAACAGCCACTTGCATCAATTGTTAAATTGGAAAGTTACTATTTCCAGAAAAAAACAAATTATGGTAATATTTGGCATGTGAAATTTTAAGAAGATTGGCTATTTTATGGACAAGTTTGGGCCAAAGATGGATACAACACAGTAATATTAATTTTAAATTAAAAAGCAACCACTGTGCCCCCCTCCCCCATCTTTAAGCTTTAATTCTTACCTAAACTTCAATTAGATTTTTCACCAGAACTTCTTTTGTCTGATTTAAAGTACAATGTAGATATGTTATAGAAACTTCATTTAAATATATATTTAATTAGAAATGTTTTATGATTTTAATGAGCCTTAAAAGTCTTTTGATGAGCAGTCAGTGTAATTATGGTATTTAAAATTATTGGATAAATGCATCCTTTATAATCTACCTTTCTTGCAACTATGTTTTCATGATGGGTATTTTTAACATGAAGAATTGTTTCATTTTGTGTCAGTTTATCCTCCTCTTCCTTCCACAAAATGTTTTATCTCTCAAGTAGAATTAAATATGCATGATACTAGTTGTATTGGACAATATTATAATAGCAAAGTTAAAACTCAATCTAAGATATGAAAATTATTTTGATTTTGTTAGAGAAGTGACAAAATTGATAATTTGTTATGCACAAGTAAATTACAGACTAGCTCTGTCCTATTTGTCTTTCTCTTTTGTGCTTCAGGAAATTACCTGCAAAATTGCTGCAGAAGACATTGTGCTAGGTATTGTGCTATCAGCAATCTGCTTCACTACCACAACATAAAGAAAGAGAGAGGCTCAGCAAATTTAGAAAAATAAGGAGGCCATAGAACTAGCAGTTAAAAGGGAAAAAATGGGCTTTTTTTAATGCATCCTGTGCTTTATCACACAACCTGCATGAAGACCATTAACTGTCACATGCTGAGCCTTATAATTCATTGTTCAGAAGCAGTACACATTAACTCCTAAAAAATTGTTGTTACTTTGCTTTTTTTTCCTTTGTATGTGTGTTTGAATATGGTTTTTATTAATGAAAACTGAGCTCATAGTAAGTTGAGTCTTTCATACAGAACAGATAAGCTAATATTAGCACAATGAGCCTAAAGAAAGCAGCAAACAGTAATATTGTTTCTCAGGACCATGAATCAGTCAAATGTCTTCTCCTTGCTGAAAGAGTACTTCAGGTAAAAAATACTTGACTATAGCATAAGGTGTCAACAATTCCCTGCACTGATCTCCTTTGGCATGTAGGTAGCATGAGGAAATCATTCCTGATCAGCAAAGTGTTTTAGTGTCTTACCCACGAAAGGATATAAAGGAAGGGTTGCACCTTTCACCAGCAGTCAGTACAAACCTTGGTTTGTGTCAGCAATGCTAGGTTCAGAAATTCCCCTCTTCATTTTGCAAAAGAGCATGAAAATTAATTCTGTTCTATTAAATTACTCCTGTTTCATTCACTGTCCACCTTTTAAATGCAAGGAGAAATGTCACTTGCAGTCTTGCTTTGCAAGCAGATACTTGTACAATAGCATATATGTACTGTCACCTTCTTATCCTATGTGTGTACTGTCATATGGAAAGATACTTTAATTTCTGTCACAGAGTATGTCTATTGGACTTTTCTTCCAAGTATTTAAACTTTTTATTTTTAACATTATTTATTACAAAGTCAAATAGTCTTGTTCCCAGATTTCTACACAACTTTCCAGAAGGTGCCCATTCTATTTTGCTATGCACTGCTGTGTAGTCTAGTAGTACCAAATGAAGTTCTAGATGTTACTAGAACTTTTTCTGGTGGTTTGTTTCTTGGGTTTATTTCTTTACATTGAAGCATACTTAAAAATTTTAATACAGTTTTGCCATGAGCCTTTTAAATTGTGGTTCTCTTCGACTTCTGTAAAAAATTACTATCAGTTAATCATTTCCATAGTTGATATGTCTGTCTAGCAAACACTGATTTTTACATGATTAACAGCTTTATGATCTGCAATACCGTTTACAGATACTGAGAATATTGATCCAGACACGTTTATGCCATTCTTCTGGCATAAACAAAAAATCTGTGCTGATTAATATAATTGGTTTTGTTTCACCCAGCTTTCTATGCACATAGGTTTTGTTCCTTTTATCTTCATGTCTTCTTTTTGGGGAGATTTCAGCTAATTCCATGAAGTTGTAAAATGCTTTTAGTCTTAAAAATATTTTCATCTTTGAAATAATTTTATAATTTACTTTTTCGATTTACTTATATTATCATCCATTTAATATATTCCTCCAAGAAAAATACTCTTCGCACTCTCTGTTTGAAGAGATTTGGACATTGTGATTTATTTGTGTTTGTGATTTATATGTTTATTAACCCTTTACTTTATCTTTGGATATTATTTAATCCAGTGTTCTAGTATTAAAATATTTAACTTACTTACTTAGCCTAGTAATAGCCCAGTCTTGGGAGGTAAGTCTATTGAATAGATGCCAGAAGGAATTCCCCTTATCTTTCCAGGGTGATGCTGTATTGTGCAAGGAGTAGTTGCACCGTGTTTCTCTGCAAGTGTGAATATTCCTATATTCACATATTCAATTTTCGAGATGGATCTGTATGCAAATATGGCAGCTTTGCGAAAAAGAAAGGAACTGCCTTTTCCTTTTTCATGTTTTGTGATGTCAGTGATGCTGTCTCTTCCATTTTGGCTTCTCACAGCTGATAGCCAAATTCAAAGAATTTACAGCAAGAGTGATGGGTGTGAGAAGGAGAGGAGGTAATTTTTGATTGGCACAAACATGGGCAAAACTTATACCATGTATACATGTACATGTATGTGTAAACATTTCCTCTTCTATTTTGGCATGATGTCAATTTTATTAAACTGTTTAAAGGCATTTTATATACATTCCATTGTATTTTTTTCTACATATATTGCCCAGTGTTAAGTTAATCTTTTCTGTGGTACCCACATCTCCTGATCTTCTAATCACTTTTCTGTGTGGATTTTAGAGTGTGCAGCTTTACAGTTAAAAGAAATTTCAAGGCAGAGAATGAAATTCTATACAAATACCCTTTCTTCTTTTTACACATCTTTTATAAGAAAAAAGTCAGAGTCTTTTTGATGGAGAATATGCTTGTCTGTTTTCTGCAGCTCTGCAGCTGGTTTTAAATAGCCATGTACCCACATCTGAGAAAAAGAATAGGGGTATTAAAAATTAGGTGGGAGGGACTATTTAAGCTAGAAAATGTGCCTTTTATTTAACCACAATTTGTATAAGTTTAGGATAAAAATGAGCCAGACCTGTCATCATTTTGTGCTTGAATTGTGTGACATCTCACTCTTAGGGGAAAGGGAGCATGCTAGATTTGTAGATTCTTGTGGTCAAAAGAAATTACAAAAGTCAAAGGGTCCACAAAAACTCACCAAATTTTATTAGTAAGTTACACTCTTGTCATGGAAAATGGGGGGAAATCAATCAATCAGTCAATCAATCAATCAATCAATCCATCAATCAATCAATCAACCAATCAATCAATCAATCAGTTCCTGTGTCAGTCTGGCCATTGGAAAGGCCAGGGACATGGGGCATGCACCCAGGCTCAGTGGGGGTACATTCTTATAGAGATTTTTTCCCCACCCTGAGGATAGCTATCTCACTTTCTATGCAAATTA
>VYXC01005275.1:696357-720949 GCA_013397175.1 Platysteira castanea | reverse complement strand
TCCCCTCGTGAGGAAGCTGCAGAACTGCTGTGAGCTCTGACCTCAGTCTCCTCTTCTCCAGCTGAACAGACCAAGTGCCCTCAGCTGCTCCTCATGTGGCTTCCCTTCCAGGCCCTTCACTATCTTTGTAGCCTCCTTTGGACACTCTCTAACAGCTTTAGACCTTTCGTATGTTGTGGCATGCAAAGCTGCCCCGGCACTTGAGGTGGGGCCCCCCCAGCCCAGAGCAGAGCAGGACAATCCCTCCCTGGCCTGGCTGGCAATGCTGGGCCTGGCTTCCCCAGGACAGGGATGTCCCTCCTGGCTCCAGGGTGCTGCCGGCTCATGTCCAACTGGCCCTTGACCAGCACGCCCAGGTCCCTTTCCACAGCACTGCTCCCCAACATCTCCTCCCCTAGAGTGTCCGTACACCCACGCTGGCTCTGCGCCAGGAATGATCCTCTGCCCAGATGGTAGCAAGCCTGACAAGGGCTCTCTTCATAGCTGTGTACAAATGATGCCGTCATGGATGGATCAGAGACAGCAGCACCATAATTGCCAACCCACGCAGCCACCTCTGCACAGCAGCATTCCAGCACTGTGTGGAAAACAGCATGCCTGCCTGACCCACACAAGTCTGCAGTGCCAACAACCCTCACCAGCTGTAAACAGAATCAGGGATAGTGCATCAGCAGCTTAGTTCTCACAGCATTTCTTGTTTGTGGCAGCAGTAGCCATTTTCCACTGGAGAAACTGAGCTGCAGCAAATCAAATGCTTTGCGAAGGTCAGTCCTACACCCAGGAACAGCGACTGCACTGTTGTACAAAAGTGATGATCTTGTTATTTTGGTGTGTTCTATATTGCTTTGCAAAAATCATGTGAAAAAATCGTTGTGTTTGCATCCTCTCTGCTCTCAGATTGTCTTTACCGTCTGACCCCTTGTGTCTGAAGAAATATGCCACAATCTCAGGGGGTTATATAGTGCTCACAAATAGGTGGCTATCAATAAATTATTACTTAAAACCCCAGCTACGTTAGCCTGCATAGATCAGGTAAATAAATTGCACAGTCTGTTTTGCTTCTGGATATCTGAATGTCTCAGACTCTTGGTGGTCTGGAAGGAATAGTCTCATCAATACCTTTAAAATGGACTTCCTCTGGATATTTTGAATAACTGACTTTGAATATTCTCTGTCTTTCAACTGTCTGACCACTACATTTTATTTTTTATAATAGATAACTTAATTCACAAAGCTTAAAACTGGAACTTGACTAATAACTCTCATAAGCAATGGGGCTCTTCGTACAGGATTTTTGGTTTCAAAGCAAACTTTTACTTGTGTCAATGTCAGTGGTGTGTTCCACTGGGCCCCTCTCTCTTGAGAGCACAGAGCAAAACTCTCAGGTCCTTGACACAACCAGCGCTTCTAGAGCAACAAGGTTTGAAATAAATAAGCAGTGAGCTTCCTAGGGTATCCCAGAGGTGCCTGGGGAATTACAGGCATGGAGAGTGGCATTCTCCTGCAGCAGGAGCAGAAAGCCAGAGCAGGGACATCCTTATCAGCCTCAGATGGCATCAGATGTCCATGATTAAGCAACTGCTCTGAGCCATGGAGATCCCAGTGATGGCCAGCAGAGCCAAAAGAGAGCTCCTGCTTGTCTGAAGCAGTGTTGGCTGGTGATCAGCTGTGTCACTGGGCTCTAGGAGCTAGCACTGCCTGGATTTCCTCCGTCTGCAGACCAAACCAAACAACCAGCCTGCAATAAAGGCACTGCCACAGGCCTGGTTGGCATCTTGAGCTCAACCTCTCCCCAGCCGAGATGGCAAATGAGGTTGGGTAAATATAATGGAGACCATGTTTTCATTGGTCAGAGATGGAAGAATGAACAGAAAAAAGAATGAGCTACACAGGCAGTCTGAGGAAGATATTTTGGAACGTCACTGGTAGGCATTCCACGGAGATTGAAAATGCTCGTTGGTATTTGGTCAGACGTGCACCTGGAATTTCACACATATAATAAAGCCAGCTATGGCAGGCCCCTTCCAAGACTGGGGCTAAAATAGACTCTGCACTGTGAATTTCTCGTGGCTGAATATGTGAATAATACATCAACAACTAAGCTTTCTGGAGGAGGCACAACTCTGTGATGCTGGTCTTAATATCTGGAGTGGAAGTAGCACTGCTGAAATTGATGAAAAACCAGTACTATTTGAACCTGGCCCATAACATGCCCTCATCTCCCTTTGGGTGACAGGAATGGTGACCACTTCCGCTCTGTGGCACCTGGGCCATTAAACACCTCCATGGTTAAGGACAGCAGAATTGTTTTATGGGCACAGATCCAGCAAAGAGTGCTTGAAACTTATCAGGAGCATTTCTGACTTCATTAAGACTCTGCATGTTTAAACAGCTGCTTGAGAGCCCTGGTGGACGAAGCTTTACATATCTAACAAAGAGCCCTGAAGGTTGAGGTTTGCCTCTGAAAGTAACTTTATTTGGTTTAAGCCATCCATCACAATGAAATAATGCTGTTGTTGGGTAGGAGACACGACTATTTTTACGGCTGTGTGTAATATTTTCCACTGTCACCAAAGTGCCTTTCTGAGTGATAAATGTGTAGATTTCCTGCTTCCCCGGGCCTGAAAGAGCAGAGGAGGGATGGTTGGATGCGGTGCCTTTTCCCTGTTTGTACAAGCAGTGCTGGTGGAATGGGGGAAGTGCCCGGGCTGGAAACTGGCAGTGCTCAGCCTGCAGATGCCCCCTGGCAGGAGGCACATCAGCAGGCTGGAGCAGAACAGGAACTTCTTGTTTACACAGCTCACCATCTGCATGGAATTGGCTCCATCTCCCCATCTCTGTGTGGAAATGGGAATGCTGCACCTGCTTAACTCACTGTAGCCTTTCGGGAAACCAAAGTCTTCTCACTGTTCTGACATCACCTTTCTCTTGCCTGGAAGAGCTGCTGTAATCTGGGCCTGCATGACACAGTGGTAACCACTTAGTGCTAGGAAGATCAAGGAAATTAGGCTATAAATGGAAATGGAGGACTCATCCTACGTTGTAACCTGCTGAAGATTCGCTGGGAGAAGTTTCACAGAATCATAGACGATCCTGAACTGGAAAGGAACCACACGGATCATCCAGTCCAACTCCTGACCCTGCACAGGACAGACCAAGAATTACCATGTGCCTGAGAGCATTGCTGTCAGAGACTGAAATATTACAGTTTATGACTTAAACTTTTTCATGAAGGACTTTTAAAACTGTACTGCAAAAGCTACAGAGAAGACCACCATACCCAGAATGGGGCCCTGACTGAGGCCTTACACTGCTCGCTGATGGAGATAAGATAAAGTAACAACTCAACACCTCCAGGTGGAGGCCACAGCCCCAGGGCAATCAGCTGCCAGGCTCACACAGACCCTAGCACCAAGGGATAAGGGATGGGGGGAGAGAGGCTCTGTGTGTGTGCTGGAAAAGCCTCTGGTGAGAGGCGCAGTGACCGCCCACCCTCCGCTGTGCAGAGGAGCCCTGCTGAGAGGCCTTCACCCGGGGAAAAGCTTATCCGCAGCAGAGGGGGTGCCATGGCCCATCAAAGGGCCACCCTCAGAGGGGTCCCCAGACCCCGCACCAGAGATGATGCACCAGACCCTCAGTGTTGCAAGGGACAGTGTGTCAAGCTGGCCCCTGTAAGGGAAGCATGTGGGTGTTCCCACCTGCCCAAAGNCACACACTTCTTTCTCTGTGTCTTTCTTTCTTTCTTTTCTCTTTCCTTCTCTTTGCTTATTTACTATTAAATAAAATACATATATTTTTTGGCACCAACATCTAACCTCGTTTGGTTTTAGTCTCATTTTTGGGGATATTTTGAACCTTCTCAAAGTTCCTTCTGGTTTATGCACAGAGACTTAGTTTTCGTTGCTCTTCTGGGTTTAAACCGGATCGTAACAATTGTCCAAACACTTCTTGAGCTCTGTCTGGCTTTGTGCTGTGACCACTGTCTGGGGAAGCCTGTTCAGTGTCCAGCCACCCTCTGGGGGAAGAACCCTTTCCTGAAATCCAACCTAACCCTCCCCTGACCCAGCTCTGTAACAGCTTTAGGTCTTTCTACTATTGTGGCACCCAAAGCTGCCCCAGCACTTGAGGTGAGGCCACCCCAGCCCAGAGCAGAGCAGGGCAGTCCCTCCCTGGGCTGGCTGGCAATGCTGGGCCTGGTGCCCCCAGGACAGGGATGTCCCTCCTGGCTGCCAGGGCACAGCCAGGTGCCTTATTAAACGTGCCTTGTCCCTCCCTGAGGTTACAAAAGTGACCTTTATAATTGTTTCAGGGATGATATCTTCCTCAGGTCACATGCTAATGCTGCAATTTTCCTAGCAAAGGCCCGTACAGTCCTCTGATAACTTCACAAGGAAATTTAATCCACAGGATGGAAAGGACCATGGAGCAGCATCTCCAGGTGAAGCCACACTTTGTCTAGCTACTGTTTTTTCCAGGTCAGTAGTGACAGAGGGGACTGCAAAGTATGAATGCATAGTGCCTCCTCTGTTAGCTGAACTGGAACTTCTTCAGTTTGGTCTCATATCTTTGTTTGCAAGGTGGGAGTTACAAAATTTGCCTCCTCTTACACCAGTTGAAACAGCTCAGTCATTTATCCCCCTCAGACAGGGACAGTTCTAAAACACCTGCACGCATCTACTCCAAGGCAAACACGGTGGCACCTGAGAGTTCCCTCAGCAAAACTCTTCTCATGGCCTGCATCTGTGTGACACAGGAAGGCGTGGGGACAGGTAATTATTCTACACTCCACATCTAGATGAAACAAACTTTCCTTCTTTTTCCCTAGACCTGCATTTCAAGACCTAAAACACTGCCACAGCTCCAATGTTCCCCAGTGTCCTGAAATGTAATAAAGATATTTTCTTAAACAGTTTCTTTTCTGCTCCTGTCTGACAAATGAAGGTGTCTTTTCTGCTGCAAAACAAGCAATTCTTATTCTTTGTACTGGTGAGCGGGTTTATATCAGGATTGGTCCCAGAGAGGATTGTGGAAGTCTTTGGTGTGGCCCCACTTTCTGTTTCTGGAGGCTTACATCTCCCTTTAGAAGCAGTGATTTTATGTGTCTTGCCCTTAGCTTGACAGTTTGTTGGAGAAAGCAAGGCCCTGGCTCCAAGGAGTGCCTTTGTCAGCACCCATCGTGCCAGGCCTGTATTTGCAACCAGCCCTTCACAGAGCAATGACTGATTCTTTCTTGTGAGACTTCTGCTGCTACGCAGGTCCGAGGAGCTCATGTGGGTGACTCCCAAGCCCACGTTTAACACTACAAAGACCCTCAGTAGGAGTAATGTGCAGATACTCTGAGGGAGCGGGGGATTCTGCCCCTCTGCCCCTCTCTGCTGAGCCCCTGCTGCAGAGCTGCCTCCAGCCCTGGGATCCCAGCACAGGAAGGACAGGGAGCTGCTGGAGCCAGTCCAGAGCAGGGACACCAAGGGGATCAGAGGGATGGAGCAGCTCTGCTGTGAGGAAAGGCTGAGGGAACTGGGATTGTTCAGCCTGGAGAAGAGAAGGCTTTGGGGTGACCTCACTGTGGCCTTGCAGTGCCTGAAGGGAGCCCACAGGAAAGATGGAGAGAGACTCTTGACAAGGGCCTGGAGTGACAGGACAAGGGGCAATGGCTTCACACTGACAGAGAGCAGGTTTAGGTTGGATATTAGGAAAAAATTGTTCCCTGTGAGGGTGCTGAGGCCCTGGCACAGGTTGTCCAGAGAAGCTGTGGCTGCCCCATCCCTGGAAATATTCCAGGCCAGGCTGGATGGGGCTCTGAGCAAGCTGGGATAGTGGAAGGTGTCCCTGCTCATGGGTTGGAACTGGATGATCTTTAGGGTCCCTTCCAACCCAAACCTTTCTGTGATTTTATGATTCTCTGCAGTGCATAAACAATCATGCGGTGCAGGTGGTGCTCCTGTGCATGCCTTCACCAAACCCTGTAGCCCTCCTCAGCTCAACAACAGCCTGAGGTGTTTATGTAGTAAAGGACCTTCTTGGAGTTACAAGAAAGTCTTTCTCCCTTGTTTTCTTGTCCAGCTGCAAGGCTGATGAACTTTCTTATGGCAACAGTTTCTCTACCACTTTTTGGAGTATATGTAGACCTTGATGCTCTGAGCTTTCTCTCAGGTCATTTCATGTTCTAATTCCCCCTGAGCACTTACACTCAGACAGAAATGCCCTGAAGAACAGCAGGAAAACCAAAGTGCATTGTGCTTGCATTGGACCCAAGGGCTCCCAGCATTTGAATTGCTAAAAACACACAGGTTTTTATAGATTTTGGGTTTTGCTTATTGGCAGGAGGCATGTATTGTACTTTATTGCATGTTACTGTTTCAAGAAAGACATGATTTTAAGCCATGGAAATTTTCAGTGGAAAACTTGGATTAAAATCCCAGTTGAGTTCATATGTTTAACTGCCTCGCTCTTGGTGGTTGGAAATGAATCAAAGGAACAATGGAATTTGGTTCCCCCTATGGATATGCCTCTGTACACACCAAATCTCAGCAGATACCCAAACGTGATCCTGTGTAATTCTCCACTCAGTTCTGCAGGGACATGAAGGATGAGCTCAACCCACTGCAGAGCAAATACTGGTGAAGAAAAAATGTTTCACTTTGAAGGGAGTAAAAGGCATATTTTGCAATATACCTGTGCAAACCTGTGGGAAGCCAGGATAAGTCCTGTGAAAGGTGGGAGCAGGTCAGAAATTCCTCATGCACATACAGCTTAACAAGCCAGCACAACCTTTGTGCACTTTTCCTCAGCTTAAAAAAAATCCTGCTCGAGGTTTCTTACACTGGCAGAGTTTTTTTACCCGTAGTGGGAGTTTGTTTACTGTTACACATTCGTAGAAGGTGTGAAAGAGCTTTTGTGGAAGAGATGCTGGTAGTGAGGTAATTCCAGGCAGAGTGGGGAACGTGACAGTCCTGCCGTGCCTGCTGTCAGCCCTGGATTCACGGCTGCACGGCGCCTGTGCTTCCCACACCTACACCAAAGGCCTCCTGTCCCTAATCCTCCTGCTCCCCCACTCCTCAGACTCACTCCTGACCGTCTCCCAGTTTCCCAGGCAGAATAAGAAATGGGAAGCGCAGCCTGGGATTCCCACAGCCACTCCGCTGTGCTCGTCACTCTTTCCCTCCCTGCCTGAGAAAAAGGGCCATCCCATGCCCCTACTCTCGTCACAGCCCCCTGAGGCAGAGATTTGGGGTTCATTTTACTTTGGTGGGTGCCATCTTACTGTCTGCCACATCTTGTAGTGGAATTCAAAGGATGTGGGGGCTGATACGAGTGATAATATTCCCTGATAATGCTGGAGAGCAGCAAGCAATGGGCCCAGCTTGGCTGAGGGGATGCTTGGCTGCAGAGGACTGACCACACTCTGCTCTTGTGGTCTGAGAGTCTGATCCTCTCTGCTTGCAGTGGGAAGGCAGCCTGTGCATGCTGTTTGCTTCCCCTTCATGCTCTGGCAGACCAGAAAACCTTTGGAAGTGCACCAAGAGTGCGTGTGTGTGTGTATTAGAGGACCAACCCATCTGTGGAACTAAATATCCCACAGGCAGCACCTTGGGTGAAAGGCAAGAGACAAGGTCCTTTTGAGCAGGTTCTAAGGCTTACTGGGAGCTAGGATGGGAACCTAAGTACCTCTTCTCCCTTGTTCCCTGAATTCTTCCCTACTTCTGGGTAGCCATGCCTGTACTTCACTGGTCTTGCCAGCTGTTCGAACCTCAGCTGGTGGATGCAGGGTAAAGAAAACATTCCTTTGTGTCCCCAGTCATGAATGAATGAATGTCACTTCTTGATCCATTTTATGACCACCAAATAACCTGTAACTCAGAGCTGCTGTCAGCTGAATCCAAACAGCTTCTGGTACTGCAGGTCCATCCCTTACCACCCTGAACGAACATCCTCCAATTGGAATGTCAGATTTTGGCCTTGGTCAGTGAAATTCAGTAACTCTAGGTCATTTTCCTCTTTGGTCATCTGAGCTTGCATGGAGAGGGTGTTGCTGATTGCCTAATATTCCCTAGAAATTTAGTAGTACTTTTATTCTATCCCCATAGCATTAAAATAGCTCCTCTCCTGCTCTGTGGAGAATCATTTTGCCCTAGCCATATTCCTCATTCTATATTCTGCCAAAATCCAGACATTTCCTTAAAAAAAATGCACAGCTTTAATTTCTAGTTTGCATTAGGGATAGCTCCATGGAGTGAGGGAAGTGCCTGTGGTTGAATTCATGGCTCTGTTTTGACAGGCATCATCCTGAAAGAAGGTGTACACAGGAGCTTGTGGTGGAAATGAATCCATGCAGGTGTCGGAAGCCAGACACTGAGACCAAAGCAGGCTTCTGGACAAAGTGTGAGGTACAAAGCTTGTTCTGTCAAAAAACGAGACACCCTTTCTTTATCCTACTGAGAATCCACTGCCAGAAATTTTTAATGAATATGCTCTTCCACCTGAGGAGGCCCCATGGATTTATTTTTCCCCAGCAAGAAGAATCTTTGTGCTCTTTATTCCCAGTCATACGGTCAAATTAGTGTGTATGTCTTTTTCTGCTTCACTCTAAGCTCTGCTTTCTAAACCTTGCTTTGCAAAGGAGTTATTTTGGCATCTTTTCACCCTGGTGTCCCGTGTCTGTTTGCTGCACAGCAGTCTTTCTTTGCCTCTAATGTGTTTTAAGCAAGTCTTTGATAAGACAGAATAGCAGCTGTCAAGGGATTATGTTTTTCCTTCTGTAGAACGAACCAAAAGTCAGAGTAGCGGCCCAAAGGAGAACATTTGTGTTCAGTACAGAGACAAAAAAACCTCAACAAACAAATAGAGAAATAAGTGGCAGCACAAGAATTTCAGCCAACTTTCACTGTTCTCCAGGGTGGTTACAAATCAACTGGAAAAATGCAGCCAAACAGTGTCATCCCCGCTGGTGACAGATATGCTGAGCATAGGTCATTTACAAATCTTCCTTTGTTTGTACTACTTAGGGGCATTTGCTGAATTGATTTTAATTTCTTCTCATTTTTTTCCTCTTGAAATACCTACTGGCAGTAATTCACAAATAGCTTAAGATCAGACAGCAGTAAGAGAAAGTAATTTATCACTTTTTTAAGCTAGCGCTGTGCTTGGACTGATGGCATTGAGGAGTGCATGGAGAAGTAGCAGCTTTCATTAGGCCAGCTGATAAAACTGGAAAACAGGCAAGCTTTCTGTCACACAGTCCCCTCATCACACTGAGTGCTCAGTTTATTTTCGTGTCCCTCCCATGTAATACCACTGCAAATCTGCAGAAATCAATAGAGTTACATTAGCATAAAATTAGGGAGCCCCAGCAGTAAATCACGCCATGAGTTGTTGTTGATGAGCTCCGAAGCAGAGCTTTATTTCCTGCAAAGGTCAGGGTGATGGATTGTGCAACAAATTTTACCTCCTCTGCTACATGTTTATTGCTAAATGGCCTTTCACAAAGCAGCAAAGTAGGACATATCCTACCCTTCCCCACAAGCAGGAGGTTTCCTGAACTGAGTAAGATAAAAACAAGCTCCTTAATCCTGATAGATTTGGCAACCAGGCTGTGTCTGTTGCATTAAACTTGTGGGTGTCTGGGGGCATCCTTGGGAGCTGGAAGGTCACTGCCTGTGCTGGGAAAGCCCTGTCATGGAATCGACCTTTCCTAACTAGTCCTAACTCCAGTCTGCAGGCAGTCATCTCCTGTTTAGGGGCAATCTATCTCATCTGGGCCCTTCTTCAGCTGCTTTGAGCCCAGAGCTGCCCCAGTCACTGATCAGATGGGAAGTTTGGGTGCCATTCCTGACTCAGGTCCTTTCCCTGCCTCGAAGCAGATCTATCCCTGTCTGCCAGGTGTCCCTGACGGATAGCAACATGTTCAGTTTTACACTCCTTGCTAAGTCAAAGAGGATTTCAGCAAGCTGGAAGATGAGGAAGCAGTGCTATGAATATATGGTTGTGGTGATGGGGACAGGGAGATCAGCAGATTAAACAAAACAGGGTAAAATAGAGTTCAGGGAGAAAGGTAACGGCAAGGTGGTGGATCAGAGAGATGAATGTGAACTCCAAGGTAATTCAGAAAGCTGGGGGAGCTTTCACAACCTGTTTGCCCTGAGGAGAATTTTATGGTTTTGAAGGTGTTTAGGTGGTGGAAGCTTTGAAGAAAACCAGTGTTTGCTGAAGTCAGGCAGCCAGAGACACCTGTATTTGAGGGGATGAGCAGCAAAGTTAGATCTGACAAGCCTAAATTCCACACTGAGGACTATAGTGGCCAAGCAAAATGCCCTGGGATGACTATGTGAACTTAAGGATGAAGCTCTGGGATTTCACATCATGAATTCTCTGACCTGGTGCAAACAGCAAGCATAAAAATGGGGTGACAAACTGAAGGAGAGTAAAGGATTGGGATGAAAGTCCAGAGACACCATGAAATACAAAAGTTCACCCCACCTGCCACACAATGTCCACTCCTTCCTCTGCATGTGGACTTTTTGTGGAACACTGAGCCCAGGCTCCTGGACTCCATGAGGAGTGCCTGTAGGTGATAAGCCAACACCTCTGTGGTGAGGCCTGAGAACATAATATTCATGTTTCTTCAGAGTGGGCATTTTATTTTTACAACCTCCTTTCCTGATCCTTAAGGACATTATAAGGCACAGCTTGGGAGTGTTAGTCTGCGGAAACTGCTCCTGCAAGCCTGACCTCAAGCCTTATGACTGTCCAAACCAAATATAAACTCCATGAATTTTAATTATTTATTTTTAATTATTTTTTCCTCAGCCACAGAAATACTCAGGAGCACAGACCAGTAGGCCCTGGAATCCAGGCTGAAAATACAGCAAACTATTCCAACTGCTTCCTTGAGAGGTCATGGGAAGACTGAAATCTTTTAATTTGCATTTTAAATATTTGTACAGTGTAAAAGAACATCAACACTGAAAAACAGAGGTCTGAAAAGCTGAAAAATGCCAGAACTGGAGTAATTTGTACTGCACAGAGCTTTTAAAAGTTTTGCAGTGGGACAGCGGCAAGCTCTGGAGGTTTCCCCTGAGGTAACAGAGCAAGTGAGCCAGCCATGGCTGGGACAGTCACCAGGAATGTGGGAGACTTGGGGATGAGATCTTGCTCTGCCATCTCCAAAATCCCCTATAAGTGCCCCAGCTCCAAAGGCATTTCTGTGTCTCACTCCTCCCTACTGCAACTGCTCTGCTTTCCATAAATAATTAAATATTCATTGAGGCAGGGACCTGAACCTCAGTTTCCCACATCCTGTGTGAATGCCTGAACAACAGCACTGTCAAATCAATCTCTTGCAAAACGCTCTCCTCTCTCAGCAAGTATTTAAGTATTTATGCAGGTTAGATACGCTCTAGCAGGGAAAACTGTGAAACACCTGCCCTGGGCTAGAACGATCCCTTTGGATGTGGCTTTACTCAAGTATAGGAGAGACAGGAGACTCAGGATGAAGTTCCCTGCCTAATCTAGGTGTTGAGAAATAAACCCACTTGTTATACACAAGGAAAATAGACTCTTTTACACTGCTTTTTATCAGGGTTTTCCTCCTGGACCCAGGATTCTGTGTCCCCAGAATTTTAATTGAATGAAAACTCTGCCATGAAGTGTTTCCTTTTGCCATGGCCACATTTTATAGCAGAAAATTTGCTGAAAACTCCTTAACAAGCAACACAAACTAGTGCTTGTTGCAGCCTGGCACTCTGGCTGAATGGACAGCAAGCAGCACACAGAGACCAACCATCTTCTGCACAAGCCTTCTGCAGGGAACAGAAATCCCAGAAATCCCTCCTTTACTGGGGAAGGCACAGGGAGAGGATCCCAGTTTTTATCTGCTGGATTTCATATCTGTGCTGGGAAGAAGAGCAGGGCTTTAGAGCTAAAGCTGTGTTTGCAGATAGTGACCAAACCCAGCCTGGGCGTCTCCTGAGAAAGAAACCCAGAGGGAGTCAGCCCCATCCTATCAGGGACTGGGTTAAATTTCCAGCTTTGCCTGTAATGACCTCATTTGCAAAGCTGCGTGCTGCCTTCCTGACTCCTTCAGAGACTCGGTTTGGGTTGGAAGAGACCTTAAAGATCATCCAGTTCCAACCCCCCCTGCCATGGGCAGGGACACCTTCCACTATCCCAGCTTGCTCAGAGCCCCATCCAGCCTGGCCTTGGACACTTCCAGGGATGGGGCAGCCACAGCTTCTCTGGGAAACCTGTGCCAGGGCCTCAGCACCCTCACAGGGAACAATTCCTTCCTCATATCCAATCTAAACCTGCTCTCTGTCAGGGTGAAGCTGTTCCCCCATGGCTCTGCCATCACCAAAGGGTTTGTAAATTGGCTGGAAGGAAGAGAGGGAAGTGAGGAAATGAAAAGGAGGTATTAGTGAGAGAAGATATTAGTGAAAGACACACTAGTAACACAAAGGGATGACAGAAAAGAACAGAGACCCTTTAGCAAAGAGTTAAACTTTCATAGTTTTCCCTTCAGAAGATGCTGAAAATTAAACCCACATTATGCAGCAGCACAGGGCATGTTCCAATCTCTTGACCATGCCTCAGATGGATCCACATCTGGACTCCTCACTGCAAATTGAGGAGACCCTGTTGGCACCAAGCAGACATTGCAAGAAAAACACAGGATTACCCTTGTTGTGGGTTGGTTGCAGAGCTTGAAGGTGCTTGCCTGAGGGCAGGGATGCCCTCTACTCCAAGCTGGAGTCACAAGTCTTTATAGGAGCAAAACAGGGCCCAGACCCCGAGGTACCAGACGTGCCCTTGGAGAGAACTCTGTTCATGCAGCATTGCCTTGGGTTTCCTGCTTGGAGCTTCAAAAGCTTCACAGGGATGCTTTGCACAGCCTGATGTTTGACATGCCTGGAGATGGCAGGGGGGGCACCTGTTGGGCACCAGATCAAGGTATCGGTGTGGGAAAGCTTAAAGGTCATGGCAAAAGGGGACACAGGGCATACTGAGGGTAACTCTGAGAAGGAGGAAGGAAGGGATGTTGAGAGTGAAAGCCAAGCTGATGGAAAAAGAAAGGGGAGAGGAGACAGGAGACAGTGAAGGAGGGTCTGCAGCAGGGTGGGGCATGGAGGAAAGTGAATTTGGGTAAATGAAGACACTGGGAAGTGGAAGGGAAGGGCTGAGGTTGAGAACTGATTGGGAGAGAAGGGAGTAGACAAGAGAGGGAGTGTGCAGACCCGACCTTTGCATGGTTAAATGAAGAGCCTGGGACTCAGAGAAAGACCCCAAAGAGAAATCCAGGGTGTGCAAAGGAAAGCTGGCAACGCTGAAGCACGTGAGGCAGGGGGGCTGCAGGGAATGGGTGGATGCTACTGTGTCAGTCACAGTACTTTTATTTCCATGAGAATGTAAAAAACCTAAGAGACAGGAGTTTTATCAATTCTCTGCTGTAGGGAAATGCCTTTGAAACCTCCTGCTAAGGTGCTTGGCATATTCACCACCCAGGCATTGGTGCTAGGAGATGAATACCTTCAGGCTGCCTTGTTCCCAGGGAGAGCGTGCTCCGGGGTGGGGACAGAAGGAGTGATTCAGTGCAAATCAATTAGATCCCTCCTTCGATTTAACCACTGGAGAATTTGCTCCCTGTATGGGAAACAGCATCCTAATATAACACAGAGCTACAAATTCCCCCTTCCCTGCTGTAACACAATCCATCCCGTACCCACCGGGTTATCTCTTACAGCTGCTCGTGGTTAGTCAGTTTATTGGCATTAACTGCCCTGTGTAAACAAGACATGCAAACCAGAGGCAAGAACAAAAGACTCCCTAACCCAGCCTGAACATAAAACTGCTTCCCGTGGTCTTGTTCCCACTGATGCCACTGATAACTTTCTTGCTGACTTCAGTGGCAGCAGACTCCAGGCTTTCTAAAAGTAACCCCCAGAAACAGCATCTTCAGGGAACATTTATTTCTTCCCTTCCCCACCCCAAAGCTGCTGTTGTTCTTCAAGGACAAATACACAAAGTCATTAGGAAAAAATGCTGTGACAGTGCTTCAAAAGTTCAGTCTCCAGAAGGGTGGGTAAAATAGATTTCCTGTGAGTCTCAGGCTACACGTTACCTTTAGAGAAAGCTGCAGGAGTAGGCACAGCTCTCCCAGGACCCAAAGATTGTTTGTTTATAAAATTCGTTTCCACTCTCCTTCAAAGGTGCCTTTGAGCTCCTGCTCTGAAATTCTCCTGCAGGTGGGACAAACCTGGAACCTCAGCAGGTAGGAGGCACCTGGTGGAGTGTCATCTGCACCATGCAACCCCATGGCTCCAGGTGAGGGGACCTTGTGGCAGGGGGTTCAGACCCTCTCTTCAAACAGGCTGCAAGGGGTTGAGAGGGCAGCACTTCATTAATTCAGCCCTGCGGCTTTCTGCACTTTTTTTTTTTTAATACGCTGCTAATAATCTGCTAACATTTTCAAATTTCACCTCGGAGGTTTTAATGCTGTCAGGCTCTACGCCCACTTTTGCCAAAAGAAAAATTCATTGTAGCTTTTTATGTTGAACTTGCATCCTCAGAAATCAACACAGCAACTCCCCTTTCCCTCAGGAATATTCTGCCCTTCAAAACCCAGTTTCTCTGTGAGCAGCATGGTCAAAGGTTGGACTGGTCAAAGGTTGGCCTCAATGACCTCAGAAATCTTTTCCAACCTAATTGACTCTGTGATTCTTTGGCTTGTGATATTTTCTGTTTTTCAATGTCTGATAATCCTGTCTGATGGTAGAAATTGTGGATAGTTTGGCATTCAAAGCTGTTGGGAGGCAGATGGGCACCTTGTATTTGTATGGGAAACTTGACTTGTGCTCCCTCATCATCCATGGCTTTTCAGTTGGTGTTTTCTTGGGAAATATAAACACATCTCTGGAGAATCAAGGCATTCAGGGCTGGAATGAGTGGAAGGGAAGCATTTCCACATGGCAGGCTGGGTACAGCAGAGGCAGGGTGGTGGCAGAGATACACCAAGTCACATTAGATCTTAATTCTTTATATTCCATACTGCACTGGGGAGGAATACTGGTGGAAAAGGGGGATTTACCATCCCTGTGTCCCCACTGCAAATCTACCCCTGCGTGCGGAAGTTGCATCTTTTCATGAGGCACTGCAGGAAAATAGAATATGATAGAACAAGATTTCTGATGCATGGGACAGAGCTGCCCTGAGGCAGTGTTAACTTGTCTTACTGACATTTAAATGGCCTAAATCAAGATGACAGAGATGTTAGTGGCATGATGTGAAGAATTGTTCTGTGGGAATGCGTTGTTCTTTAGAACAATTTATATTCAGCACAGAGAATTAAGCATAAGTGGGTTTAACATGAGGCTCACATGCCATCATTTTCCAGCTCTTATTATCTGTGGTGTGACTAACGCAGGATTACTCTTCATCTGTGCTGATGACTAACTTATCCCTGTCCTGTATTCCGCTGCAGAGCCTTGTTCCAAATTGCCACTCAGAACCTTGATTGCCGCTCCATCTCCCACAGAAACAAAGTGCTCAGGAGGGTGTCCACTCTCTCCTTTCTCATCCTGGGACAGTGTTCGGGCACTTCCCAGAGAGGGAGAGGCCACAGATTCCCTTACTAGGGAAATCCAGCTCGGGAGGAGCACTGCCTGCTGGCCTGCACTTCTCTGCCATCCTTTACCCTGTGAGGGAGGGGATTCTGCCCCTCTGCCCCGCTCTGCTGAGCCCCTGCCCCTGCAGGGCTGCCTCCAGCCCTGGGATCCCAGCACAGGAAGGACAGGGAGCTGCTGGAGCCAGTCCAGAGCATGGACACCAAGGGGATCAGAGGGATGGAGCAGCTCTGCTGGGAGGAAAGGCTGAGGGAACTGGGATCGTTCAGCCTGGAGAAGAGAAGGCTTTGGGGTGACCTCAGTGTGGCCTTGCAGTGCCTGAAGGGAGCCCACAGGAAAGATGGAGAGAGACTCTTGACAAGGGCCTGGGGTGACAGGACAAGGGGCAATGGCTTCCCACTGACAGAGAGCAGGATTAGGTTGGATATGAGGAAGGAATTGTTCCCTGCGAGGGTGCTGAGGCCCTGGCACAGATTTCCCAGAGAAGCTGTGGCTGCTGCATCCCTGGAAGTGTCCCAAGCTAGGATGGCTGATGCTCCAAACAACCTGGGATAGTGGAAGGTGTCCCTGCCCATGGCAGGGTATTGGAACTGGATGATCTTTAAGGTCCCTTCCAACCCAAATGATTTTGTGATCCAGCGATCATTGTTGGAAAGCTTTAAAATTCCTCAGACGAGTCTTGAGGACGGGCACATTGGCTCATGCATTTTATGTTGGATAAGAAAACAGCTGATGAGACTGCAATGAATCTACAGAGTTGGAATGACTGGCTTGATTGACTGTTTTCCTGCTGCTCTGGGTGTTATCATCCCAGAAGATGCTGCAGAAACTGTTACTAGAGAGATGGCAAATGTGTTATTAAGTGTGGCTCTTCACTGCTCTAGGACAGAAGTAGTGAATGAGTGCTGGACCTTTTCCACACTGAATTTCATGATAAAAGGATGTTTGTACATTAAAAATTATCTTCAGTGTCACGAGAATGGACTTAAGAAAAGCTGACCTTAAAGTGAAGCTGGGAAAAATGTATTCTGAAGAAAAAGTAAAATTTTTGCTTCTACTTAGTGTTGGAAAACTTCTGGCCAACTCAGGCCATTTTGCAGGTTGAAAAGTGCTAACATTAATTCCAACACACAAATTTTGCAAAAAGCCTGAATAAATTCCTGGGGAAAACCGGGGGAAAAATGAGAAACATTTTTTCTGAGAACTAGATTTCGATTTGTGTTTTAGTCAAACGCTTATTATGCAATTTTTGAACCTTAACCATTTGAGCAGACATTCCATATCTTCATTGAACTGCTCCACTTAAAATCAGGTATGTTCTAAATCCTCTTGCTTATCAGAACCCTGAGTCAGTCACTAATAAGCATGTCTCCAGTGTTAGCCAAATCCACCCCATTTCAGAACATTTTTCTACAGAAAAATTTGATAACACTATCACGTTTAGTGCAAAGGTCTCATGATAGAGGATAATGTATTAATTGTTTAATCCCACTACTTCTCGATTAAAGTAAAAGTAGAGCCTTTAAAATTCTATCTGAAACATCAGAAACTCTTTTCTTTCCCCCCTCCCACATATACTAAAAGAGAGGCTTCCATTTGACCTGGAAAATCAAAATTTAAAGGGAGGAACAGGGAGCTATTGTTCACATTTCCATTACCTTCTGGTTTCAAAGTAAAATGGCAAATAAATAAATAATTAATTAACAACATGATTTCAGGCAAACCTGAGTAGGAGTTCCCTCTTTCTGTTTAGCAATTAAATTAATTAGCCCCTTATCTTGCAAAGCTTAATTGTGTGCCTGAGTCATGTGAGACTTGATATTCGTGCTGAAGGTTAAATCCACTTTATCGAGGCTTGCAGTGCTGAGCTTTCTTGGATGAAGGCAAGGCAGCAGACGCACAGGCAGGGTTTAATGGGATGTTGGGAACAGCAGGATGATGAGAGAAGAGGTGAAAAATCACCAGCTGACAAGGACTGGGGAGTAGGTGGGTGGTTGAGCTCAGCCTCCAAGTGAGCATGACTGGAAAAGAGGCTAATGACTTTCATT
This sequence comes from Platysteira castanea, assembly GCA_013397175.1. Lineage (NCBI taxonomy): Eukaryota > Metazoa > Chordata > Aves > Passeriformes > Platysteira > Platysteira castanea. Next base: position 703,287 of record VYXC01005275.1, on the reverse strand, counting down.
TGTCTGGCACAGTGCCTGTGGAAGATGAAAAAGGGTACAACTAAAAGTTGTGCATTGTCCAGTCTCCCTGAAAAGCAGACATTCCTAAGGCTCAGAGGACTTCAGAGGCTGAGAGAAGAACTGCAGGTATCAGGAAAGTCATATTTTGTGAAAAAATTGTATTCCAAAAATCTTCTGTGTCTTTCCAGTTAGTTTCCAGACAACATTGCCTATTCTATATTTTTTGATTTGGAAAGTTGTTTTAAAAGAGCTGCAGGATCCTAACATTGGAACTTCTTTTTCCATGCGTGCAAGGAAACCAGGATCAGATCCCACTTTTGCCACAGATGTTGTGTGCTGATAGCAAGGCAGAGACCGGCTGATGTGTCCAGCATTCAGGTGTGTATTACATGTTGTGTGTGATCAATCCATGTCTCATTTTCCCATAAAACATCCTCTCTTTGTAGAATTGTAGTATGTGTAGGCAGGGACTCATCTGGACTGCCTGGTTGGTACCACAACCCAATACATTAAAAATTCTGTACTGGCTTGAAAACAAACCAGTGGGAGATTGCAGGTCAGAATTATAATTTAATAGGAAAAGTAAAATAAATGCAGTAGTACAAGAACACTGACAGAGCCAGGATACAACCTGACACCCTGCTAGTCAGGGTGGTGGTAGCAGTCCAGATGAAGTGGTGCTGTTGAAGCAGTGATCCTGTGGAAGGGTGTGGTCTTCACCTGACAGTCCAATGGTAGCTCTTGTGCACTGGGAATGCAGCAGGTAAGGGCTAAGTGTGCTGTTCCAAACCTCAGATTATATCCAGGTAGGAATGCTTGGCTCCTCCCCCTGGGCGGAGCATCTCACAATGGGGTGATATAATTTATGAATCATGCAGTGAGGTCAGATGGCCCATTAACAGCAGATATCTCCTGGAGGGAGTTATCAGGGATGTGTCATGGAAGAGATAAAGAACCCTGCCCCACCTGGTTTAACAGATGGTGATGGAATACAGACTTTTGGTTACGCCTTACATTGTACCTAAGACAGTTCACTACCTTACAGCAATGGTAGGAATCAACAGATAAATGATCTGCATCCTTAACTTTATGGAAAGGCACAGATATTCAAAGCTTTAAAAGTCAAAACTGCCTGAGAGGAGATGTAGGTATGAATCACAATTGGGGTTTTTTGTGAGAGGAAAAAAGGTAATTATTTCAAAGAGAACACTAAAATAAAAAAATATGACCTTGTAAAAACTAAAAATGTGATTCACAAAGGGTGGAATACAGGGAAGAAAAATAAGAAAGCTATCAAACAGCAGTTGCATCAGCACACATTCCCTGAGGACTTCTTAGACTTCTTGAGGAATTTTCTGGTGATAAATTCCTGCTGTGATCCAAATCCTCTAGCATGATTTATTGTCCCAGAGTCACAGAACTGTTCGGGTTGGAAGGGACATGTGGAGATCACCCAGTCCGACCCTGCTGCCAAGGCAGGGTCACCCCCATGGGTGCCATCCCTCCACCAGACACACACACCTAAATGGAAATACTGCCTTTTCTGGCTGAAAATTTAGATGGAATTACTTGAAGTCTGCAAGTCCTATGGTTATCTCCTATAAAATGGGATTTTTCAGTTCTGTCAAGCAAAAAGGCTTCTGGATAAAAATAAATGACATTGTTCTCTGCATTTCCTGACATGCTGCTTACTCTACTGTTTAGCCTTCTGCCTTGCCTTCAGCATCTTCCCTCCTCTGGTCAGAATCCATAGTTTTACAGGCACATTGCTGATGCCTTAAAATCCCTTTGTAGTTCCTCATAGAAGAGGTGATGGAGTACTACATGCTTTGTTTACTTGGTTGATTAAAAAACTTGTAAAGTAAAAGAAAAAAATATACTCAGTCTTAAAAATTTATTTTAAAATTAAAAAAAAAAAGAAAGAAAAAGAAAAAAAAAAGAGGGAGAGATATTACTCTAATCTGGAACAAAATGTTTCATTACAGCACCAACAAAGAGCAGTGGATTTTTCAGAGTTACTCAGATTGAAACGGTTCACAGTGGAAATTTTGAACTCAAGTTGGGAGAATATAAGAAAATTTCCTCCATTTGATTTGAAAATCCAATTTAAAAACCTGATTTTGATGAGCAAGTGCTTAGCTTCGTGCTTAAAAGATAACTTGAAAGCAAATTTCTTCACCATACTTTGTATTCCCAGTTCTAGGGGTGCCCTCTGTTTGGAACTCCTCCCTCTGAAGAGGCTGTGTTGGAGGCTCGATACACATGCTCTGCTCTGCAGCAGATGCATTAGAATCTCCCAGCCTTTACACACAGCAAATCCAGGAGCTCCACTGGCCTATAAACACTGGAAATTAATGACATGACAGCCTCAGGAAACAGTGCTTCAGATATGCAAGTGCCTCATGGGAGGAACTCATTACTGGAGTTACAGTAAATTGCCACTGAGTGAATGCTGGAGGAGCTTCCCACACTTCATAAGCTTGATCTTGTCTGATTTCAAGGGCTAAGTGAGTTTTGGCATGATTAAATACTAGAAACTGTGGCCATCTGAGAACACTTGGACTCCCAGGCTTGTTCCATGCACTTGTGGGGGTAGCAGAGCACAGAATGCACTGCAGCAGCTTTCTCCAGGTTTTGGTTATCAGTTTGTGTTAAATAAAAGTGGAGCTACTGATCTGGCCAAGTATATGCTAGTGGAGACCCTGCTGCTCAGATTTTAGGCTGGGTTTGTGTATCTGTGAGCTGCTGGGAGTTCGGGGATGTGGGGGCGCAGAAAGCTGTAGTACAGATATTTTATTTTTGGTCCCTTGCAGGCTCAGTGCATTTGACTAAATGTACATCAAGGAAGAAGCCAAGCTTGAACAGCTGCTTGCTTTGCTGGATAAGACTTATATTTTCATTTTAAAAGCTATTTTTTCCCAGTCTTAATGTTAACTGACGTAACAGCAAAGTTAACTATCCTGAAAACACACTGCCCTGACGTGTCATCTCAAAAAGCTTTTTCAAACTGAAATTAAATCAGTCAACAATTAACAGTCAACAACTAAAGTGCCATAAGGACAAAAGGTGTCTCGTGCCACACCAGATTTGACAAAGTGTTTTGTGCTGGCCACAACTTCCCTTTTCACCATCGCAGTGTTTGCCTCGTTCATTATTGTGGTTCTTCTCAAAATCAAGCTCTCAGCTCTAGGTGTGAAAGTTCAGAATTGCAGCTGTGATCCAGAAAGGATGGCAAATTCCCCTTTCCTCTTTCTAAAGGGCTGGTGAAGGAAAGGTGAGCACTACTGCTGGGAATGTTGGCAGTGTGTGCCTTGTGCTGGCCTCTTCAGACACACATTTGACATGGCTGCAGCACTGATGGAAAACAAGGGAGTTCTGCTTGTTTTTATGAATATTAGTGGTGTCCATCTGTGTTCTTACACAGCTTAACTGCCTCTTTTTAAAGATATTTGTAGCAGAGAAATGAACTGTAAAAAAAGCAAATGCTGCCTTAGTAAGATTTCAAGTGCTGTTGGGAAAACAGTGGAAAATGTATTAAACAGAACATTTCCCAGCCCAGGATGTGATGGGCTGACATGCCCAGGATTAAACTTATGCTCAACTATTGCTTAATAGGCAAAGTATTTACCTGCACCTTCCTAGTCCCTGTCCTGCCATTTATTGTGAGTTGTTCCCAAGGCAAGGTGCAAGTTTAATATAAGAATTAGTGGACAGGATTCTCTGCCATAAAGGTGTGCACCTGCAAGGTCATAAGCTTTCTTTAAGGCTTCAAAGTGAAAACACCACCCACAAATATTCAGAGATACCTGAGTATTGGTGTATTCGGTGTTCATTGTCTGTTTATAGGTTTATGCTGCTGACTGGATAACCCAAACAATGCTGTGTCCTTGAAAATATTTTTTTCCTCCTCCTCTATTTGCCATCAAGAAAACACGAGTTTTAGTCTGCACTGTCATATTTCAAATGCCTCTAAACCAGAGCCCTGCAGGAAATGCTACATTTTGGCTCAGCAGCTTAATGCCTGGTGCTTTAGCTCAGCAGAGGGAAGGAGACACATATAGGGGGGCCAAAATCCTCCCCAGCTGCAGGTCACTCGGCTCTGAGTGAGAGCTTTTGTGTGCATTCTTCACATTGTGAACCACTCTGCATTTCACTGGGGACTTCAGAGGAATTTCTAACAGCATGAGCAGACAGTGGCTGTGATGCAGCTGCCTTCACGTGGCCACAAAATTAAACTTCTGTTATTAGAAAATTGAAGAATGTCACTTATTCACTTTTCTAATAAAGGTATTCAGGTGTGCATGTGACAGCAGAGAAACAAGGGGTTCACCTGCTGAAAGACATGTCCTTTTCAAAAGTTTCTCAAAATCCAAGGGCAGTAGGATGAAAGACATTGAGAGAAGACTGTCCTTAATGGGATTGAATCTTCTGTGCACTTGAAAAACTCAAAGCTTCTGCCTGTTGGAAATGACACCTCTCTGCAGAAGCAGTTTAAACACCTACTCAGCCCTGGGTAGGTCCACCCTGGCTGCAGTGTTTCTTAACTTGGGGACAACATCTAGATCTGGTTAAAAATACGAGCAGAACTACATCTCTTCTGCCCCAGCATCTGTTTTCCTTCTAATCTGCTCATTGCTAACAATGCCTTTGGAGTCAGATAAGATCTATTTCTGTTCTACAGTGAAAAGCTCAAGTAGAAATACAACTAATTGTTGAGAAGGAAATTTAGGCACACATCTGCATAAGAAGGGGCATGGAATTATAAAGACCAGTCATTGTTTTGGTCAGTTTGTATGGTGGGGTAGACAAGGTAATGAATTAAAATCAATCTGTGAATGGATATGGAAAAGGGAGAGACTTCCATTCTTCCTTAAACTTTTTGGTTTCTTTTGTTTGACTTTATTTTGTTAAGTTTGGTTTTGCTGGGAAGAAAAGGTTTGCAGTTGAAAATTTCCCCAGAAATTTTTCTGGAAGGGAACTGTGGTGAATCTGATCAGACAAAACGTTTTCACTGTTCTTTCCCTCTCATTTCCAGATGTGGATTTTCCCATGCTGGAGTCCCATCGTGGGACTAGAGCAAGTCTGCAAGTCCACATTAACAGACCCCCCCCCCCGCAGAGTTGCATCCGGCCCTGCGATCCCAGCACAGGAAGGACAGGGAGCTGCTGGAGCCANCAAGGTCCCTTCCAACCCAAACCATTTTGTAGTTCTGTGATTCTTTGATCTCAGTTTGCCACATCCTCAGTGGCTCAGGCTTCATCACCTTGGATGTAGCATCATGGCAATTCCTTGTGCTTGAGGCAATATATTGTAGCTCTGACTCAGGTGTAATGAAATGGGGACAGCAGCATTACCTGACCTTGGGAGGAGCAGGAAATGGATTATTTTGAGATGTACGAATCCCTGTTTGAGTAGTTCCTCTGGCTGTGACCAACACAAAAGGCAATGGAATCAGCCTAGGTCCATTTTTATAAGGTGCTGGCAAATGTGGGAGACGAAGCAGATCCATTTCATTAGGCTGGTGCTGAACACTGTTAGTGGCCACTGTGGTGCTGACAGCACCGCCTTCCCAGTGACACAAACCCATCTCCTAATCACTTATGCTCTCTAAGAGATCAATTACACTTTTCTCAAGTGTTGTAGGACCATTAACCTTAGCTTACTGCTCAAATTCAGTGTGGTTAATTATAGCCTAAGTATCTACGCTTTCATCTTGCAATGGCAATTGGATATGGGAATCTGCAGTTCTTCATACCCTGAAGTGGTGCACAGGGCTGTTGGGTGCTGCTAAACGGCTGCCATGTCCTGCTCTGGGAGTTTTCCACAGAGGGAGATGCTGGAATTTATAAAGGCAGTTATTTCTCTGTGTATATTCAGTGTCAGTGGAAGTGAGTAGGGATATAAGCAACAAATAAACATGGGCCAGAAGGTATATCACATTTCAGAGCAGTAGAAACATAAACGTTCATTTTGTAGACCAGTCAGCAGGAATATAAAATAGCTTCAATACCAAAATCTACCCTTTTATATCCTCAGTGATCAAGCCTTTGAATTTCAGTTTGCTGAAGAAATTAAGACTGGCCCTTTCAACTGATTTCCTCTTCAGCTGACGAATCTTTGGCCTCTTTCATTTGGTCCCTCTCATATGCATTTGCAGTCACCTGATATTGCCATCTCCTAGACAGGAGCAGCGATTGTTGTCTAAAGTCTTGTTGTGCCCTCCTCAGGGTCAGGCAGAACCAGAGCCTCAAATTCTACCAAGAGCTACAACAGTCCTGGTATTTTTTATTTTTGCCCTTCAGAAGCAATTCTGCCCCAAATCAGAAGCTGTGTCTTGGTACAAAACTACCTGGGCGTCCAATGGGCCTTGATTATGGCCAGGAGTCTGGACAAACTTCAGTGGAAAGTAAGGAGGGAATGTGATTGGAATGTCACTCCAGTCCTGTGACACGGAGAACACACGGGCTGCCGGGGCCTTGGCAGGTTTCCACTGCTCTTGCCAGAGGCTGCTGGGCCTCACTCATCCTTTGTGAATCACTGTTTGCTGTACACAGAACTTCACTGCACTGACAGCAACCAAAATGGAGTGAATCACCTGGTTCTGACGTATCTGTTGGTATCCAGATTCCGTAGGAGTCACTTACTGGATTCAGGAGAAGGATCTGATGAGCCTTGCTTTGCTCCACTCACCCATAGTCCTCTAAAGATTTTATAGCCCCTGCAAAGCGGCTGGTCCCCTGCAGCCCTTCTCCACCCTCTCTTGGTTTGAAAGACAGGTGTCTGCTTAAGGAGGGCAGCAGCCTCCCTTGGAATGGAAAAATGCAACTCCCCTCCCTCTGAATTATTATAATTTTGAAATTAAGGGGCTTTCAGGCAAAGATATGGGGAATAGGAATAACAGTTCTTTTACTAAAAAATATATATATAAAT
>VYXC01005275.1:676518-696277 GCA_013397175.1 Platysteira castanea | reverse complement strand
CAGCTCATGAAAATGGTAAAAGAATACTTTTTGGGGCCTATCTTACACTATAAGCTATGACACACCCACACCATACTCCTTTCACTTGCAGTTTTATCAGCCTTTCCTAGATTTTTTTCTTGACTCTTGACTTTCTTTTTTTCTTGGCTCACAATGTGCCAGGATCCCTTCCTCACCCTTCAGCCATCTGGGCTGCCAAACGTTCACTTATCTTGTGTGTTTCCCTCCTCATCCTGGCCCTACTCTGCTGCTGCTGCTGCAGAATAGAAAGATCTTAAGGGAGCAAAACTAAATGGTGCCTTTTGTGAGATGTGCTGGAAAGAAGGGCTCTGAGTAAGTTCTGAATCATGAGAAATTTGAGATTCAGAAGGCATTTCCCTCAGAGGAAGTGTTTGAGCTCTGTGAGTTTAGGCCGGAAGAAGAACTAGTTTTTGTTTCCTAGCCTTTATGGTGAACTGTCCTGGACAACAAACCTGCAGGGAGCTGCACGATTTTCCTGGCCCAGGTGGGATGGAGAGAGGAGGCAGGTAGGACTGATATAACTGAGGCAATGCCTTCCCAACATGCAGATGGAGGGTGGGAGGTGCTACATCCCTGGTTTTGTTTCCACTGCCCCTCACCCTGGTTCTGATTTTGCTCTTGGTAGTGAAAACCTTGGGCACTTCCACTGGCAGTGCTGGGCAATGGAATTTAGGCAGAACCATAAATAGTAAGCCAAGCTTTTGGCCCTTTTGGCAAGTACAGCCTAAGAAATTGAGCTCATGTTGCAGGGCGTGAGTTTGCCAGTGATAAACTAAGTCTCCACAGCACTGGGTGTCCCAGAGCCCTCACAGCAGCAGAGGCATCATTTTCTCTGTCACTGGCATGTTTGAAAGAACACCAGAGCCTAACAACAGGAATCTCTACATGTTTATTATTCTGCCACTGTTCTGAAAGTCAAAATTTGAAAACATAACTTCTTCCCAGGCTGAAATATCTCCTTCCCATTTCTGGCAGTATTTCCTCCCTCTCCCTAAGTCTAATCAAGGGGTAAACCTCTAAAAGTACTCAGATGCAATACAATCTAATCATCATTACTGTGTTAAAAAGTCGATGGCATGGAAGCCTCTGAGTGGCCAGCTTGGTAGTATTTATTGGGATTTAAGAGCTTACTATAATTATCATGTCCAGTAACTGCCTGGATTGATGTGTGAGGGGAGAAAGAAAGGAAGCTGGAAGCATGTCCTGTCGGGGTGTGCACAACATCAGTGAATGGCTGGATGAGCAGATATGAGTGCATAAATATGTATTCTTTCAGGCAATTCTATGTTTTCCCAGCCAGCTCTCCCTGTTCTTCTGACATGCAACAGATCTGACAAAGGCTAGGCCTATCTGTGGACTGAGATCATGAGCTGATGTGATTTTGTCCAGTCTTCACGACTATCATTTTTCAGTGCCTACATACTTCCAGAAACACAAGTTTTCCATGAGATTGTCTTTTTTTTTTTTCCCTAAGAAAATGCTGCCTTAGCAGGTGAGTTCCTAGCATATGAATCAAAATCACTGGAGAAAGCACATTTTACACAACTCTGGAAGCTTGTAGCCATGGAAAAGTTACAGCAGGTTCCCAGCAATACATCTTCCTCTCTTGAAAGTTTATAACCTTGCCCAGGGTCTCTTCCCATCTATCCCACTGGGCTGGATCTATCCTTTTGGTACTTTCTACGGTACAAATTTCTTTCTTGGTCTTTGTTGGAAACAACAGGAAAATCTGAAATGTCCCAGGCTTTTGGGTCTTCATCACAATCTAAGCCTGAATTCCTCTCTTACCATCCTATTATTTCCAGACAGGTGATTTAATTTTTTTCCTGAGAGAAAGAAAATAAAAAGAAAGGCTTGTTTTAATTAATCTTTTCCTAAGGTAACTTTGCTGCCTTGAGGTCAAGGATAAACTAATTTTCAGGATGATGGAGTGATGTTATCTGGTGAATTTGACACTACTAATGTAGCACTTCTGAAGTGTTAAATGGATTTTAAATTCATGGAAAGTCCAGCAGTAGATGTCCCCTGTAGGTTCATGCCCACATTAGATTCTTCTGATAGAGATCTACAGTCTATGAAAGAACGGAAATGGGATTTTGATATTTTTAGGTGCAAAGCAGCCTGAGACTAGACATGTTTGGGTTTTTTTTTTTTTTTTTTTTTATCTGGGATTTTCATTGAGCTCTTGAATGTTTATTTCATATTCTTTATGATTTATGCAGGCCTTCCCCATCTGCCCTTCCCTTATTCCCTGAGATCCTCCCCATCGTCTGTCTTAGGGGAGCCTGGCTGCCACAGCAGTCTCTGATGAGATTAGTCACAATAATGCTGCAGAGTTAAGCTCCTTACACTCAAGCCTGGGAGAGCTGGTAATATTATCCAAAGAGCAAAAGGCTAAAGCAATGTTTGGCCTGTGTTGTTTCATTCAAATTATGGTTTGAGGGGGTGGTGGACAGATGTGGTTTTACCACCTGAAACCGCTTTCCCAGAATCACAGAACGGTTGGAATGAATTTTAAATATCATCCAGTTCCAACCCCCTGCTCAGAGCCCAGTCCAACCTGGCCTTGGACACTTCCAGGGATGGGGCAGCCACAGTTTCTCTGGGAAACCTGTGCCAGGGCCTCAGCACCCTCACAGGGAACAATTTCTTCCTCATACCCAATCTAACCCTCCTCTCTGTCAGTGTGAAGCCATTGCCCCTTGTCCTGTCACTCCAGGCCCTTGTCAAGAGTCCCTCTCCATGATTCCTCTCCTAGTAAACCAGTAGAAATTTTCTGCAGGTTTCCTCTTCACCACTTTTGTGTCATCCCACAGGGGTGCTGTGAGTTGCCCTGTGAATTAAAGTGTGTTATTTTGGCTGTGACTGGACAAACATTATATGACACATTTTGGGATCCTCTCTTTAGTAGGATGCCCTGGCACGACTTTCAGTGGCTTCACACCGACGGAGAGCAGGTTTAGATTGAACATTATGAAGAAATGCTAGAAAAAGGTAACACTTGGAAGCAAATGAGCCTGTTTCAGATCATATTTTGACATATAACATCTACTTGGGAAAGTCACAGAAAGAAAATGTAACACAGCAAAATACTAAGAAGTACAATTTAAGTTTAGGCCACTGAACTTTGCGCCCCTGCTTTCTATGGACAAGAAAGCTCAAATGAAGAGCCTGTGTGAAAGGATTTTTCTCATTTCCACATCCATCTGTGCACATTTGCATTGTACAAGCAGATCCCTAAAGGCCAGCCCTGCATTCAAAGCATGCACTTAGCACGAATTGCTTCTGGCAGGGAAGCTCTTCCTAGCTTTACCTTGAACAGGTAAGATTCTAAAATCAGCTTCGTTTAAGCCTGAAAAATACACAGAGGAGGTCTGAGAAAAATACACAACATTTCTGTGTATAACTGTGAAAATAACTGTGGTTATTTTCGTTTTGGGGTGCATTGGGTTTGCAGGGCACAGTTTGTGTAGCAGGGGTGAGAAGCTGCTGGAAGCTTCCCCTGTGTCCAACAGAGCCAGTTCCAGGTGGCTCCAGGATGGACCTGCCACTGGCCAAGGCTGAGCCCATCAGGGATAGCTGTAGCACCTCTGGGATAACAGATTTAAGGGGAAAAACCCCACAACTGCAGAACTGTAGCTGGAGACAGAAGTTCAGTGCCTGAAAACCAATAAATATTTAGGAACATACCTGTCTCCAAGGATCTGAGGTATCTGAACTGTGTCAAACTTTGATGCACTGAGTAGATAAATCCTTAGAATTAACCATCAGATTTCTGTCCACACTTTCCTGTTTCACTGAGTCTTGTCTGAGAACACCATTACTGAAGCCTGTTCTCCTGTAATTTGCACTGTCTTTTTCTCTATATCCAGATGGTCAGTGCTTGTGTTCACCCATGCAGGGACTTCTGTGTCCAGCAGGTTCGTGCAGCTCAGGAAAATGAAATGCTGTTGGACTCTGGAAGCTTTGGAGAGTCCAACTGCTGTGCTTTGAAACACACCTCCGGCTGTCCACCCTGAATTGCTGCTCTTGCTTCACCCGTAGTGAAAACACTCTCCTTCCTTCACTTCTCAGGTTTGTACTCCAAGATAAACAACTTAAACTTCTTGGCTAGGTCAGTTTTTACTAGGTACACACTACTGCCTGCTAGTTCTGTCGCACAGACAAGGACAGGCCCAAAAATCCTGATTTACACAAGTCAAAACTCCAGCACAGCTCAGCAAAAATGCTGCAGAGCCTAAACAAATCCCACTGGGTTGGGAGAGGTACTTTTGACTGCAAGTGACGAGTTTTCTGTGCATTTGGAAATGTAAAATGATCCCTCTGGGATAGCTGAAATAGTTTTTATGGGGTTTTTTTTTTGTTTGTTTGTTTGTTTGATTGTTTTCAAGCCAAACCAAAAATTTCTTATGGATGTTTCACAAGTATGCAGCAGGATAGCACACTGCTGATCTGTAATAATTAACATCCTGACACAAGGAGATGAAAGGCACATTTTAGCTACGATGTTTTCATATCCCTTTCTTTTTTCTGTTGTTCGTTTGCTTTGAATGCATGAATTTTTTGGGGGGATGTTGAAATGTTGGTATCTCTTGCCTAATTTGATTTACAGCAGAGCACTGCATTTACTCTACACGGTATCAGAAATGCTGTTTACTTTGAAAACTTTGTCAAGGTCCCTAGAAAATGATGATGCTCTCTATCTTTTAGTACTGCTCTCTTACCTGCTGCTGGAGGCTGCTCCTTGAGGCTGTATCTGAACTTCCTGACCCTTTTTTTCACTCTTCTGGCATCCTCAGTGAGGAGCAAATCCATCAGAAGCCATGACTCTGCACTACACCAAGAGCTTGAGTCTGGCTCCACAGCTCCCTTCTGCCAAAGAAGAGTGGGAAGAGGGACCTCTGTAAAATTCTTCAGGTCTTGGAATGGGAACCATCATCTTGAAGTGTCCATCCCTGTTTATTTTCCAAGAGAGATTCAGAGTTTCAGAGGGAAAGGAAGGCTGTGCTTGTATTTACGAAGCTTTGATTGTTATTTTGAAGACATTCAGTGGGCCATGGAAAATGCTACTTGGCTCCAAAAAATGGGAAATTGGAAAATTCTTCCATCATAAAATAGGAGTTTTAACTCAGTGTGGGCCTGAGAAAGTTGAAAGCTCTTGATTTGCCTTTACTGAAGTGATTAAAAACACATAGAGGGAATGAAAAATAAAAGGGGTCTTTTTAATTGAGCTAAATCTACCCCTGGATATCTTGTGCATTCCTTGCTGGGACACCTGGTTCCCCATTTGAAGGTCACTTTTGTTTTTGTCACAGCTGAAAGTTGATTGGACTAATCTGCTAAAAACTCAAGTTTTTAATTCCACAGCACCGTGTGCCCAAAAGCCAGGTTAATGCTGAGACACAATGTGATGAAAGTGGGTGGAGAGAGCAGATAGGAAAAGTACAATGCCAAGGAAATATTCCATTTAAATGCTGCACCAGGGGGACATTCTCTGCCGCTCCCCTGGGAAAAGCATGGGAAAATCTGAGCTGTTTAGGAGTTGGAGTTTGGAATTTTGAGGTTGGAATTTTAGCTAACTCTGTAAATTGTCTTCAGGACTATGTCCACCATGTCAGTAAGGGCCAGCTGTCTCTGGACTTCTCTGTTTGCTTATTCCTGAGTTATTTGAATCGATGTGCTCATATTGCTGAGAGCCCCACAACAGGAGAGAACTCGCCACAGATCAGCTGCCAAGTGGGGTTTTTTTTCCCTCTTTTTCTGCTGCTTCATAGCAAGATGCAGATGATGGAAAAATGAACTGGCTCATCTTGGCAGCGGGCAGTGCTGCATTGCCATCTGCTGCAAAGCCACAGGTGTTCCAGCATGGAAGATGGACTCACAGGAGAGGACTCGTGAGGGGTTTTGAAGGAAAGGAGGGCTGCAGTGGGGCCAGCACGCTTTGGACCACCACTTCTTGCTAAATATCCAGAGTAAATGCAATATCCTTCGTGCCACAGGAGATCCCTCTGGTTTATAATTGCCTCCAGGACACCTCTGCTGGCGGGGAGCACCATTTTCCCCCAGCAGGGACAGAGAGCTGAGAGTTCCTGCCACAGCTGGAGAACTACCCAGGAGCAAAAAAAGAAGAGCACAGCAGGGGAAGCAGTACGAAATGACTGGGAAAGATTTCTTTACTTTAGTGATCAAAGCTGGACAGAGCCAGAGGTCACACTCCATTAGGAAATAACAGTAATGTTGCTCGCTCTCCAACTTTCCAGCTGCATTGCTGAGAGTCAAACTGGAGATTTTTATATTCTTCTACTGGCACAGGATCAGGGCCACCTGAATTACATATCACATGGACCTGCAAACTCTTGCTCCACAGAGACTTCCGTCTACATAGGAAAGGCAATATGGGAAGGGGAGGATAAGTGTCTGGACCAAGCTAACACTGCTGCTGAGAGTCACAAGTGAGAACCAGGGTTCTGGGACTAGAATCCATCCTGCACCTAGAACTTTATCTAGGTTTTAGGATTTATCTTTTAGGATTTATTCTGTGGATGAAAAAAAGATTGCCCTGTCCGAAGTTTGTCTCTGATACTTTTTCGTATCAGTTTTCCTCTGCTTCTTGCAACGTGTTTGAATTTCATGGACTCATAGAATGACTGGGGTTGGAAGGGACCTTAAAGATCATCCAGTTCTAACTCCCTGCTATGGGCAAAGACACCTTCCACTATCCCAGCTTGCTCAGAGACCTGTCCAGCCTGGCCTGGAACACTGCCAGGGATGGGGCAGCCACAGCTTCTCTGGGCAACCTGTGCCAGGGCCTCAGGACCCTCACAGAAGTTTCTTCCTCATATCCAATCTAACCCCACACTCTGTCAGTGGGAAGCCATTGCCCCTTGTCCTGTCACTCCAGGCCCTTGTAAATAGTCTCTCTTAATTTTCTTTTCCCTCTTAAGAAAGGAGGTATGAAGGTATCAGTCCCCCTACAAAATAGCTCTCAGAGCTCGTGGCCCCAGCAAGTGGTGGGTGTACGTGTTTATTTGCTTTTATTGAAAGATTCTTATACATCAAAGTGCCTCAGACACAAAGAAGTATAAAAGCCCGAGCATAAATTCACCTTTTTAAGCTTACACAATGTCTTATGGAGTGTCATTTGACAGAACTATAGATCCAAATAATCTCCTTCCGCTGCGTGCTGCAGAACGGAGCTGTGATAGATGCAGGAACCACTGCCAAGGAACCTGCAAAAAAAAAATATGCAAGAGGAACAAGAACAGATCACCACATAAACCAGGCATAAACAAAAAAGCCAAGCACAAATAAATTCACACACACACTGTGCAAAAGGTATCTGAAACCATCTTTCACAGTTTAGTTGTTACCTTCAAAAGCAGCAATATTTAGGCACCATCTTGTTGATTTCAGCCCATTTTCCAGCTGTACATATTCTCTGAAAACAAGCAGATATTTTTCTATCCTCTTTTTTTTTTNTTTTTTTTAAGAAAACAGGAAGTTGGTCATGCTGGCTCAGATCAATAAACTGTCAGAAGAGACCTCCCGCCTTTATTCCTGGCTTGTGCTTGATGCAAAGCTCCCCCTTGGCTTACTTTCCCAGCCAGATATGTAATGATGCCGGTAAGACACATACATTACTTGCCGAACCCTGTGGGGAATCAGGGCACACCATAAACCATAAGTTTGGATTATCAGGATGTCAGATGTTAAAGCTAGAGCTGCAAGTGAGACAGAGCCCCAGCCAGCCCTTCCTGAACACAGCAGCATGATTCCACTGATGAGACCCACTGCAGAATTTCCCATGGCTCAGCTGTCTCTGTGGCGGGTAAAAATCATTCTCGTGCAGACAACAAGCACAGGGTTTATGAATCACTTGAGTGTCCTTTAAATCCTCAAAGCAGGGATTAAGTAGGACTTAAGAGGAACATATGACTTGTGCTTGTCCTCAATACAGTGGTGACTTTCATATTATGCGAGGAAACAGCTCCTTTGATTGTTCTGTGTTTACTTGGCGCTAGTGTCACTGGATGTCTTTGTTGTTTCCTTGGCTAGAATGAAAGGGCAGCCTGGTCTGCTCCTACAGCTCTTTTCCAAACAGGATTCCACAGCAAATGCACCCTCCAAGCCCTGCTGTGCCAACTCCTAACAGTACTCTGATTAATTTGATGCTCCGACTTAAAATTCCCAGGTCCTTCCTGCGGCTGGCTGAGTAGGTGGAGTTCTGTGCCTTGGTGGGCTGGCTGGCTGGCAAAGTGAATCTTTGTGCAAGTGGATTTGATTTCTGTACCACTTCCTCCTTAACGAGGAGGATTCTCCTTTATCTCCTTCAGTTGATTGTTTCCTCTGATTTTGCAGCACAAAGGTCAGAGTTCTGCTCCATGCTCTGATTTTCCAGCTGGTAGCAATCCAATGAGATATGCAGAGTCACAGATGCCTGTGTATTAGAAGGGTGATCATTCTTTAACAAGGTTAACTCTGAAAATTCACACCTGTGGATAACCTGAAACTACTCATGATTTGTGATAAATTTAATAAATTGCAGGGACCAGTTAAAGAAGGATTCGGTTTATGTTGAAATACATTGTTTTTACACAATTTCTTTTTTTTTTCATGCCATTTACCATCTTCAGCTGCTATATTTAATGCATTTTTAATCTCTGTGTTTTCCCCACAATACAAGATACCCAAACACAGAAATAGTGTTACAGACAAAGATATCATCTGATACCACTTCTTAATGATTACATTTCTATCTCTTTTTATCAATCAAACAAATCATCATAGTTACTTTTCTACTGCTTTGCTGTTGTAGGAAATTGGCTTCATTGGATCACACACAGTGACCTCAGGCAGATCTAGGTAAAATTTTCATAAGGGAACCTGAAATCCATCCATAGTTTGGGAACCCTGAATAAATCCATATTCAGTCACAGGAGAAAAGGGATGGATTTGCCATGTGTAAAACATGCCAGGACGCTGGAGGCCTGGGTGCTTGGGTATCACCTGTTCTTCCAGGTAGGTGGGATTCCTTTCACTTCACCCAGGCCATGGAAATGTCCATGGGCAAAATGCTGGCTTGTGAGGACAGAGGCAAGCACGGCCTCTTGTTTTTAAACTGTAAAACAGTTTATGTTTTTAACAACAACAACAACAACAACAACCAGTTTACGATTTTAAACTGTATCAATAAGCATGAGGGAAGTCAAAGATTATGATTATGACAGGCTCTGGGTCCAAATGATCAAACATGGATCACCTTGAGGTTTCACGCAGACATCAAACTTCCTTCAACGAGTGGGTTTTGCTGGCTCTGCCACACATCCCAGAGGCTGAGATCTTCATCAAGGGCTCTGTTACTTTGGGGATGTGGCTTTGACAGTGATTACCTCTTCCAAAGCACATCTCAGGGTGTAGGAAAAGCAGATATTTGGTAAGACCGGGCCAGAACAGTGCTCTGATATTCTGGCTCAGATCTGGAGCATCCCAGCACATCTTCACCCCTTACACACACTGTTACTGGCAGAACATTTGGAAGTAGCTGCTGGCAAGGCATTTTGCACTGTGCTGTTGTGTTTGCCCTGCAACATCCATCTCGCCATGCTCACTGCTCCCTGCCCCTGGCTGAAAGGCTCTTCTTGGCATGCCTCACACTGTCAATGCACTTCTCTGCTACACGGTACAATGGGATCAGTCCTTAGACACTGCTAAAGTCAGAAAAGACTGCTCTGAGTATTGAATATTAACTCACTGACTGCTGCTTTGAGGCAATTGGACACAGACAGGAGGTAACACAGCTGAATGTCCTTTCTCTTTTCCTACACAATGCACAAAGGTTTGAAAAATGGGACATAACAGGGCAAAAGCTTTAGAAATTCTAAAGGCAAGCAATTTGTAAATAAATCAGCAAGTTGCCACAGAGGGAGGGAGAGATTTGTCTGAAGTGTAATGGCCCTACTGCAATGTGCTCACTAAGCTCTCAGTGGCATTTTAAACACCATGAGACTTGATTTTGAGACTTCAAGTGAAAATAAATCATAAAAAGAGGTGCTCAAAACTCAAGAGCTATGATCTAACAAAGCACATAAGGAATACAACCAACAGGAAGCAGACCATTCCCTTCTGCCACAGCCAGCACAGAAGAGGCTCCAGAAAGGGAATAGGTCGCAAACTTCTCGAGTCCAGAACAGACCCTGGCCCAGATATAAAGTAGGACAAGACACAAAAAGGCAAGACTGAGAAGCTGGAACAACAGCAGTGCCCAAGGCGCAGAAGAGATGGGACATTGATGGCCTGGTAGTGTCTGAGGAGTGCCTAGCTGCCTTCATTTTGGGTAAGACTTAGAATTATTCTGAAGCACTTACAATCACCTGGGGACAAGGCTTCAAAGCATCTGGGTCTGTCACTTTAATACGCAGTAGCCGCCGGTGTTTTTGTTTACTCAAGTTCCTTCTTTTTCTGTAAATAATTGCTTCTGCTTCACTTGAGCTGTCTCTCCAGCAGACAAGAAGCATTCTGGGCAGGCAGGTCAGCAAGCACCCTGTTCCCAAAAGAGGACATGCAGCTGTAACTCGAAATTTGGGCTCTAAGGCGAGGATATGTTTGAAACACACCCTGTTAAGCATTTTTGCCTCTCTTGCATGCTGAAAATAAAGCAAGAGGAAGCTTTGCTGCCAAAGCAGCTCTGCAAAGCAACCTGCACTGGGAATTTTCATTAGGGAAGGACAACAGTAGCAGGGAGCATTTCCAACCCTCTGCCACAGGCACAGATGCTTGAAGGACCTGCTCAGCATCTTCTGCCCTTGTGTGGTTCTTTCAGGCTTTCTACAGGCTTAGAGCTGGGGCTGAAGATCCTGAGTCCCTCCAAGAGAGATGGAGCCCCTTATTGCCAGGCTTTTGATTTCTCTCATATCTTTTAAATTACCCCATTTCTTGCTGATGTGGCCCTGCTACACAAGCACCTTGGTGCTGCTGTTTTCCTGGTTTGGTCTTTGCTCAGGCTGTCATGACATTTCTCCCAGCTCTGCAGCTACCTTTGGCCCTCTTTTACCATTTTCCTGTCACTGTGGCTGCCACCTATGATTGCTGCCAGGCTGCAGCTGCTTTCCTTTGGCCTTACCTGTGCTGCTGCTCTCTGTCTGTCCTTGTATCTGCTCCACTCTGAGCAGCAGGTGCAAATGACCGTCTCTTTTCCCCATTTCTTCACTGTGAGTGTGGCTTGTTTAGGGTAACTGCTTCTAAAGCCTGGCTGCTGGACTGTAACCCAGTCCCCTCCACACGTTTCCTTCAGTAGATGCATTGGTCATTCCCTGTTTAGTCTGAGGGAATAAGGTTTGCTGTGGCCCGGCTTTGGCAGGTAAGGATCTCTTTCCTGACTGCCTTGTTTTGACTATCAGTCCCTGCACTGTTTATGCTGCTAACTTTGTTTGCTCTCGCTCTTCTTCATTTTTGATACCCACGGCAAGACATCTGGTGCTCAAATCTGGCCTGTGAAGTGCTGAATGGCACAAATGCTGCTGCAGAGCGCTACGAGCGGTGTCAGAGCAGGGCATGCAAGGCCTGTCAGGCTGTGGGAAGGCACTGCTCCGCTCCTGATCAGCTCTTGCCAGATCTTCCTCCAGAGCCAGCTCCCAGAAAGCAGACCATCCATCTCCTGCCCTTAAAAGTGACCATTTGCAAAGGTGTGGCTTGTTTAGAGGAAGATCCTGGCGGATCAGTGTTTACCCTGACCATGCTCTGCAGTGCTCATTGGTGCCTGGCCAGCGGAACAGTCTGGCTCCAATAAAGCACCCTCTATCCCTAGGTATGAAGTTATTCATTTCCTGATGGCAGCTCTTATATCCTCAGGGATTACCGCTTGTCCTGCTTTAAATAAAATCCCGTCTTGCACATGTGCACACACACACAGAGACAAACACTCAATCCTTTGCCTACTAACGAGACGGGCGATGCCTGTGCTCCTTCTTCCTCCCAGCAGAGCTGCACACTCTGGACACAAAGTGATTCCATGCCTTTATCATCGCACCCAGACAGCTTCCAGGAGCACTCAGCACTTCCTCAGCATGCTCCCCTTGTGCTGGAGCTCATGCTGCATCTTCAAACCGTGCCCCAAAGTGACACACTGGGATTGCCCCACCCCCCTGAGCAGGAGCAGCAGCTCCTTGTTCATCTGGCTCCATCCTGGTCATGTCAGGGCTCCACCAGGAAGTGCTCCAGGTGCTGACTTTGCAGCAAGGTCCAAGCTTTCTGTGGCTCTGTCTGTTCCAGGGGTTTATTGCAATTTGGGACTGGTTCCCTGCGTTGGAGTGCCTTTACCCCATCACATGGGGCCCTGACTGCTGCCAGATCTTGTCTCTGTGTGATAACTTCTTTGATGATTCTTGTGTCCCAAGAGGCAGGAGGACAAAAAGAAGAATCCAGTCGTTTATCTTCTCTATGAACCACTAGAAATCCTTCACCGCTTCTGCTCTGGACATTTCCTTCGTGGCTTTAAGGTTTTTGAGGTATAATTGGAAACACTGAAAATTTCAGAGGTGTGCAGGCCACCATTCTCTGCAAGCTTCAGCTTACCTGCATTCAGTCTAATATGCTGTTCTAAGGGTCTGGAATCGTGGCTGGGGCTCCTTCTTCTTCAGCATTTCCAGTTCCAGTGGAAACTGCCCTCAGCCACTGCCTTGGTGCCTGGGAATTCCTCCACTGCATGTCTTAGTTTCTGCTGGGAACACACATGATCATGATCCCAGCATTCACATTCTGTCAGGTGGGATAAAGATGACCACGAATCCAGTGTAAGATGCTGCCCTGACTCATAAGAAACACTGAATACTTTTGAATTTGATACATCTAATTGAGCCTGACTTCTGTCACTGCTGAAGATTGGTGACTTCAATCTCGTAGACACTGGTTTGGCATCAGTGTAGATTCCCATTTTATGAAGATACCTCTTGTTTTTCTTTGTCACTGCCAGTGATCTCCTGTCTCTGCTCCTTTCTCTGTAGGTCTCTCCACATCTCTCCTTTACATCTCTCCTTTTCAGGAACTTCCCCTCAGTAACACTGAGAGTGCCAGCAGACTGCCATGTTTTGGTAGCCTGAATTTCAGGCCTGCAGTCAGCTTTTGAGGCAGGCACCTGCCTGCTTAAACAATAAGACAACACTTTTGGGGAAGGCTAAATGAAGCCCGTGAGGACTTCTCCCTCCACATGGCTCGCTCAGTGATGGATGGTCTTTCTGAGTGTCGTTTATCATAGTTCCAAATGATAATGTGCCATATTTCATGGCAACTTATCAAGAGCTTGCAACTGTCCACTGGCCTTAAATTATCCTCTGCTGTAAACTCTGAGTCCCATCACTACACTCCAACATTGCTGTTAATG
The DNA here is from genome assembly GCA_013397175.1 of Platysteira castanea. NCBI lineage: Eukaryota > Metazoa > Chordata > Aves > Passeriformes > Platysteira > Platysteira castanea. The sequence continues at coordinate 682,881 of VYXC01005275.1, read as the reverse complement.
AGCGTTCCTGGAGTTCTGTTGGAGGTGACCTTGCAGCCCAGCTAGGGCTAAACCTGGCTCTGATTTTTTGGGGTAGCTGTGACTATGGCTATGGCAAGACTGGTAGATTACTTGAGTACTGGGGGTATCCTGAAATGCCTTGAGTTCCTAAGGCACACTTCGTTTTCTTAGAGAACTCCACTGAGTGATGATGCTTGTGTTCAGCCTGGGGAAGAGAAGGCTTTGGGGTGACCCCACTGCAGCACTCCAGTACCTGGAGGGAGCCCACAGGAAAGATGGAGAGAGACTCTTGACAAGGCCTGGAGTAACAGGACAAGGGGGAATGGCTTCACACTGACAGAGAGCAGGTTCAGATTGGATAGCAAGAAGGAATTGTTCCCTGTGAGGGTGGTGAGGCCCTGGCACAGGGTGCCCAGAGAAGCTGTGGCTGCTCCATCCCTAGAAGTGTTCCAGGCCAGGCTGGATGGGGCTCTGAGCCACCTGGGACAGTGGAAAGTGTCCCTGCCCCTGGCAGGGGGGTAGAATGAGATGTTTTTTAAGGTCTGTTCCAACCCAAGCCATTCCATGATGATGTGATTCTGTGATTTGTCACCACTCTGCCTCAAGCTTGGGACTTCATAACAGGACTTGTTGCAAAAGCACCACCACTTTCTGATTCACTCCTGGGCAGCTCGATGCCACATGAGGTGGGGCTTTGTTTAGATATGTGTCAGCATCTTTTTTTATAGGGTGGAATCATCCTGCAAATGAACTCACACAGGAGAAAACTCAGACTTCCCAAAGCTGACTTCTTGGTTGTGCATTGCAGGACCCACTGCAATGACTGCTTTTGGGGTTTTACAGGAATGAACTTGCTCTGGTGGTGCTCTGTCCCCCTCAGGTGTTCCCTTCTCTTGGCAGTGGCGCTTTGTGTGGTGCTCACCCCTCATGACACAGGAAAGGTCACTCTGCTCTCTGCACTTGGTGGCCAGCAGCACTCGTGACAAATATATTCTTGCTGTGGTGCTTTTCTAAGATCTCATACTAAGTCATCCAATTATGGGAAGGCAAAAGTGGCTCCTATTAAGAAAGAAGTCCTGTGTATTAAAAACCTGAATATGCCCAGGGGTGGATTGGCACTTTGTTTCCATTTCTGATTATACAGCTGCATTTGAGGAGGACAGAAGCTCAGCCCCAACCCAATACAGAACATTTTCTGGTTTTCCCTGCCCAGCCATTCTCCCACTGCCACACTTTGTGCCTTTCCAACCCACTGATGTGGGATATAGAGGCAAGGCAGGGACACCTTTTCTCTCCAGGCTGGTCCTAATGGCACAACTATCGTATGAGTGAAGGCAGTTTCTGCTTCCTTCTTCACAGGGATAACTCCCAAGTTCTCCTCTTCCCTCTGTGTAGCAACAGGAGTGGGTCTACTCCTTGCCTTTTTTGATCACAGATGGCCCATATTTAAGGCTTTAAAAAGGAGCAGGACAAACAAATAAATGCTATGACAAGAGGAAACCCAAGTAGTTGTCATCTCCCATCAGCTATCAGCATGCTTTGAAGCATGACATTTGATTATCCCAGTCACAAAAAATGCCTAATGATACTGAAGGATATTAGCAAGGCTCATAAATCAGTACGAAAAGATTAAAACCTCTTAAAGGATTCTTCGTTCCCCTCAAGGAAGAAAACCCAACTGTCAACACCACAAGCTCGCCTTTGGTTCCATCTGTTGACTTCTTTTGTGTCATGAACCACAACGACTGACAGAGCCTCTGCACAGTAAATTTGGGCCAAAACATCTCACTTTATCCTCTGCCTCCAAGGCCATTAAATGAGGTGTGTGGGGACACCTGCACAACTCCTTGGTGGGTTTAGGCAGCTCAAAATGGAGCTATAATGTTTCCAGGTTGGTTTCCAGGCTTAGATGGATTGGAATTAGAGTGCCCATGAGGATCCATAGCGTTCAAACAACCAGGACATCCTTTGCCATTGAATTTCACAATGCTTTTTATCACACAGAATGTCTCCTCAGGGTGAGGAAATTTTGGGGGTCACTCAAGACACTTACAGGAATGATGCCCTGCTCAGAAATCCACTGTGCTTCTGCATCCATTTATTTCAACCAGGATTTTCCAGGTTCCCTGGCGACAGAGTTTAAAGCCTGTTTCACTGTGTAAAGCCAGTGCTTATTTTTTTAAACCTGTTTCAGATTCACATTCATTCAATTTTTTTGGGTAATCCTTAGAACACACAAGCACTTTTAATCAACAACTCGATTATTTCTTTCTAAAAAAATTTTTTTCAAAATTGCTGTTCTTTCTTATTGCAACAGTACCACCAGACTTCCCACCATACAAGCTGAAAAGGTTTTTGCAACTTTTAGTTTCCCTATGAAAGACTTTTTTTCCTGAAGAGAACAACCCAGCATGGCTCTTTATGGGGATTGCCAGTTCAACTGCTCCTGGCCATTTCCTGTAATATTTAAGGTAGGAAATAGCAGCCTGACTGCAAATTTGGCAGCAAGCTGGATTCTCCTTCCATTCCTCAACATTTAATTGAAGCTACTTAGCACTATAATGTGTAACATACGACCTTCTTGCAAGCCCTAGTTACACTGCTCATTAGTCTGTGTACTTTAACAAGATTTTATTGACCCTACGGCTAACAGCCCACTTAGAAAGATCCCTCCCTTCCAGCGTGACTGCTTGTCAGTAATGGTAGTTACACTGCAAAGAGAAATCCCAGAGCTCAAAACTATTCAAAATAAGGAAGGGGGAGAACAATATGCCAGTTTGTCCTTTTGCTGCAATGGAAAAACAAGGACCAGGGGCTGCTATTACTCCTCTTTGTTTTTCTTCTGTGCCTGGTGTGCACACAGCTCCCAGTGAGGATTTGGGTTCTGCTGCACTAAGGCAGCTCTCAGAAACCAGCAGCCTAAGGAGCTGTGACAGGCAAAGGAAGCACTTTTAAGCCCTGTTTTCCAGATGCAAAAGCAGAATGTATAGCCTTGCCTGCAATCCTCCAGGAAGCCAAGGGCAGAGCAGCAGCGTGAACTCGGGCCTCTGCTTGTCAGATCTGCATTTTCATCCCACTCCTGAGCATCCTTTGGGCTGGGACAGGGGGATAAAGTGCTGCGCCAGAGGCAGGGGAGTGCTCACTCACAGAGCTCCCTCTGCACAGCAGCTCCGAGCGCTCCAAACGCAGAGCTCCCGGAATACTTCGCAGCCAGCCGTGTCATCCAGGCATGGAATTCACTGCCATAAGAGGATGTTGAGTCAAAGGCTGTAACTGAGTTTCTCGAAGGGTTGGAAAACAGCCTGGTTAGTTTAGGTGATGGGACAGCCTTTCTTTTTTTGGGTGGGGGTCAGTTTGTACAGGGTCCCAGGCTGCAGGGTCCAGGGCTGGGTGCTGATGCTGAGCTGCTGAACTTCAGACAGAAAACTGTCCTTTACTTTTCAATGGAAGAAGACCCTCTCTTTTTATTTTGTGTTTTGATTGTTTCACCCAGGAGTGGCAGAAAGAGACTTTTCTCTTGCTCAGAACTTTACCAGAAGTTTCTCACAAAACTTTCCGCGTATGTGACACTCACTGAAAAAAGACAAACCAAACAACAACAAAACCCACCCTATACCAAGCTAGACAGGAAATCTGTTCGTTTCTTTGCACTTATGTTTCCACAGGGCTGGTGAATACATGCTAACTAGCTGTAATTGCAGCACTGCCAGGGGTAGAGGATTTTAGAATGGTTTTTACTCTAGAAGTAAAAATAAACTGCAACATCATCAAAACACCTCACCCCAAAACAACAAAACATGGGCATAAGTAAGGGGAAGGGAAGAAGAGACGGGAACCACATGGGAGGTCAGGTAGTTAAGTATTTTTGGACTGCCAAGGTGATGATCTTAAGTGAAGATAATGTATTATGCAGTGGAAAGCTAATGAGACCAGGTCTGTTAAACACGGACTTGGTGTTACTTAGCTCCGGAGTGCTTCAAATTACACAGGCACGGCTTGTATTTGATCACCGCTCCCGCTCCAACAAAGTGAGCAGCAGGCTTTTATATAATGCAAGTGATCATATACTGTGGGGAACAATCCTGCGCTGGCGGGGAGGCAAGCTGATGACATAATGGGTCTTTTCCATCTCGAAGTTATGTGATTCATCAATTAAACGAAGTCGGTGGGATAAAGCAGCATGAAAGGGCAATTTCCCTGCCCGACAATTAACCCTCCCAATTCCAGCCACTCCGCTCGGGATTTAGCCTCCACCAGCGTGTCCAGGAGGCTCCAGATCCGCAGCCCCGTTCAGCACCGAGGCGGGCCGGGGGCCGGGGCCAGGGGAGCTCCGGGCACTGCGGGTGCAGCCGCCGCCCTCCGGGGCCGCAGCCGCGCTCCGTGCGGGATGTGCGGCCCCGCTCCGCCGCAGGTGCTGCGGGGGGACCTGCGGGAAGAAAGCGCTGTCCCGCCGTCCCTCGGCGCGTCGAGAAGCGGCAGCTCGGCGCACCTGTCCGGGCTGCCCGCGCCTCCCCTGCCGGCTGCCCGGGATCCCGCTGGCTCCCGCATCCCATCCCGCATCCCATCCCGGGGCCGCCCGCATTGCGTCGGGGGCGCGGCGCGCAGCGTGCGGGGGCGGCCGGCCCGGGGGCAGCGCGCATCCCTCCCTCCTCCGCCGGCCCCGGCCCCCGGCTCCCCCGCCCGCCCGCTCCCCGAGCTGCACCAAACAGCTCTCAGGTTTCTGCTGATACTGCAGCGTCAAGAAATGGCTCGAGTTTGCTCCTCGCTCTTATGCATTCAGCAGCCCTCTCGCTCCTGCCACACGCGTCCAGCTCCTGCCTCCTCCTGCCTCCGCCGCTGCTGCTGCCGGGACGAGCCAAGACCGACTCCGGGGATGCGGCTGCAGGGCTGCGGCGCTCTGACACCTCCCCCGCCGCCGCTGCCCAGCGCCCGGCTCCTTTTCCAGCTGTCCTAAGGGAAAAGAGCTGGAGAGCCAGCGGCTGTCTAGGACTCCTCGATTTTACTGACTAACTCAAGCCTTTTGGAAAAGGTACTTTGCACTCTTTTCCACACACACCCCCACCCCCCACTGCGGTTCTCAGCAGAAACTAATTAAACCCACTCGCCCTTGGTGCAGCCTAAGACAGTGTATGAATATTTCAGTGTCTCGCAGGCAGCCCTGTAAAGCGATCGCTGTGTTATAAAGAGGGGCGCAAGAGGAGGAGGAGGAGGGTTAAGTTTGCCGCTGCGGTTTTTGTTTTGGTTTGGTTTTTTTGGATGCTGCTGCAAGGCGACTTGACGCATTCCGGCACTGGCTCCTACTCCTAAGCGGCGCGTCTCACCCGGAGCAGGTAAGGAAAAGTCCCTTCTCCCCGCCGCTCTTACACTCGATTTTGGACGGTTTGGGTCTGGGATGTCGACCTCCCTCCCCTTGTCTCTCTCTCAGTTACGTTTAGCTGCTGCAAAGCAGGAGAGGAGATGCTTTGCTCCCCCTCTCCTAATCACCCCCCCACACCCCCCCCAGTTGGTGTGATGAAGTTGTCAGTGCTCAGCTAAGTCTCCACAGCGGGGAGCGCGGTGCTCGGGAGACTCTTTGCAGGAGCTGACCCCGCTGAAGTTGCCTGGGAAGCCCTCCCGATGAGTTCGGGGCACCTTCCTGCCTTGGAGGCCTTGGTGCATGTCCGGGGATGTGTAGGAACGCGTAGAACTCCGCACGTGCTGCCGTAGTGGGCAGAACGGGATGTTCCTGCTGGTGTGAAAGCCAATCCATTTCGCCTGAGAGTGTGTGAGTGTGAGTGTGGAGGGGCTTGGGGGCTGGTTTATTCTGTTTCTCTCCTCCCTGGCAGCCTCCATCCTGCAAGTGAGCTTTATGCCTTCAAAGCAGAGTATTTCCATCCCTCCCTCCCTCTCCAGCGCAAAAGAGAAGAGGACCAGGGCAGTGGTGGTGGGGGGGGGAAGGAAGAGGCAGGGGAGGNTGCGTGCATGTGTGTGTGTGTGTGGTAGCTTCGTGACAGCAGCTGCGGCGATGGTCGAGCCGGCGAGAAAAGTGGACGGATCGAGTTAAAGGCTAAAGGAGACGGCTGGGGAGGGGAGCCCCAGCCTGGGGGTGCACTCCATAGACCTTCAGCCTCCCGGTTTGGGGGACAGGACCCCTCACCTTACCTGCCCTCTGCCCCCCCTAAAGGTACTTCTCCCCTCTTTCTTCACCCTCCCGTCTTCCCTGATGCCTCTCCCTTCATCCCGCCTCTCTTTTCCCCTTTTGGGTATTTCCATCCTTTAGGCTCCTCATCCACCCCTTCCTCAAGCTCCCCATCCCACCTCAACCCTCCCACCCTTGAACCGCCCTGGGTCTCTCTGTGCTCCTCCATCCTCCTCCTCCTCCTC
>VYXC01005275.1:617801-676391 GCA_013397175.1 Platysteira castanea | reverse complement strand
GAGTGTGTGAGTGTGAGTGTGGAGGGGCTTGGGGGCTGGTTTATTCTGTTTCTCTCCTCCCTGGCAGCCTCCATCCTGCAAGTGAGCTTTATGCCTTCAAAGCAGAGTATTTCCATCCCTCCCTCCCTCCCCAGCGCAAAAGAGAAGAGGACCAGGGCAGTGGTGGTGGGGGGGGGAAGGAAGANCCCTAAAGGTACTTCTCCCCTCTTTCTTCACCCTCCCGTCTTCCCTGATGCCTCTCCCTTCATCCCGCCTCTCTTTTCCCCTTTTGGGTATTTCCATCCTTTAGGCTCCTCATCCACCCGTTCCTCAAGCTCCCCATCCCACCTCAACCCTCCCACCCTTGAACCGCCCTGGGTCTCTCTGTGCTCCTCCATCCTCCTCCTCCTCCTCCTCCTCCCTTTCCCTCACTTCTCCCCTGCCCCTTGGTCCCCTTTCCCGTGTGCCACCATGACCGTGATGGCTGGAGAGAACATGGACGAGACTTCTGCGCTACCTGGCCACCCCCAGGATAGCTACCAGCCCGCTGCCCACGACGACCACGAGTGCTGTGAGCGCGTGGTGATAAACATTGCGGGACTGCGCTTCGAGACGCAGCTGAAGACTTTAGCCCAGTTCCCCAACACGCTGCTGGGCAACCCCAAGAAGCGCATGCGCTACTTTGACCCCTTGCGCAACGAGTACTTCTTCGACCGCAACCGGCCCAGCTTCGACGCCATCCTCTACTACTACCAGTCCGGGGGGCGGCTGCGCCGGCCGGTCAATGTCCCCCTGGACATGTTCTCTGAGGAGATCAAATTTTATGAGCTGGGCGAGGAGGCCATGGAGAAGTTCCGGGAAGATGAAGGGTTCATTAAAGATGAGGAGAGACCCTTGCCGGAGGGGGAGTACCAGCGCCAAGTGTGGCTCCTCTTTGAGTACCCAGAGAGCTCTGGGCCGGCAAGGGTCATTGCAATAGTCTCTGTCATGGTGATCCTCATCTCCATCGTGATCTTCTGCCTAGAGACATTACCTGAGCTGAAGGAGGACAAGGAGTACACAGTGCACCGCACTGACAACACCACCCAGGTCTACAAATCCAACATCTTCACAGATCCCTTCTTTGTTGTGGAGACCCTGTGCATCATCTGGTTCTCCTTTGAGCTGGTGGTGCGCTTCTTTGCTTGCCCTAGCAAGACTGATTTCTTCAAGAACATAATGAACTTCATCGACATCGTGGCCATCATCCCTTACTTCATCACCCTGGGCACCGAGATGGCCGAGCGGGAGGGGACTCAGAAAGGAGAGCAGGCCACCTCCTTGGCCATCCTGAGAGTCATCAGACTGGTAAGAGTCTTTCGAATCTTCAAACTCTCCCGGCACTCTAAGGGCCTCCAGATTTTGGGACAGACCCTCAAAGCAAGTATGAGAGAGCTAGGTTTACTAATCTTCTTCCTCTTCATTGGGGTGATTTTGTTCTCTAGTGCGGTATATTTTGCTGAGGCTGAAGAACCTGAGTCTCATTTCACAAGTATCCCTGATGCTTTCTGGTGGGCGGTGGTATCCATGACCACTGTGGGCTATGGTGACATGTACCCTGTGACAATTGGAGGCAAAATCGTAGGCTCCTTGTGTGCCATCGCTGGTGTGCTCACCATTGCCCTGCCTGTCCCTGTCATCGTGTCCAACTTCAACTACTTCTACCACCGAGAAACAGAAGGGGAAGAACAGGCTCAGTTACTTCACGTTAGCTCCCCTAATTTAGCATCTGACAGTGATCTCAGTCGCCGCAGCTCCTCCACAATCAGCAAATCTGAGTACATGGAAATCGAAGAGGATATGAATAATAGCATAGACAATTTTAGAGAGGCTAATCTCAGAACTGGCAACTGCACTGTAGCCAACCAAAACTGCGTTAATAAAAGCAAGCTGCTGACTGATGTGTAAACAAAAAAAGAACAAAACAAAATCCCCACTCACAGCTTGAAGACTTTAGTGACACAGTCACACTTTGTAGATGCTTTACTGATAGTCTTTGAATGCTTTATTTACCTCGTAAATGCATTGTTGCATTGCGAATCTTTGCTCTGCGATAAAGAAGCTTCCAGGATCCATGAAAGATAAAATTTTGTTTATTTTCAAAAAAGCATTTTCCACATGGTAAATGATAACCATTTGAACTAGTTTAGTTTTAAGCCGTTATGACATTAGACCTAAACTTTTTCTCTCCCATCTCCTCTTCTTTTTTTTTTCTTTTTTTTTTTTTTTTGGATAAAGTTATCTTACACTAAGCAAGACAGTTTTTAAAGCTATTAAGCATATGCATGGATTCCAGTAAAAATATTCTGCAAAACTGCACAGTTGCAAGAAAGTGCATCAGATAATAATAGTAAAAAAAGATCAGCCAAAACCTGCGGCAAGCATTTGCCATGGTGTTTATGAAGGAGTGCAAATTTTCCTTCCGCCCCCTCTGTGAAAGATTCTATCCTTCCAACCTACAGATCCACACAGCACCTTATTAAAAAACCTACTTAAGCCTGGTCTCTTTTGCTGTCCGTAGAAGAAATATCCTAAAAGGAAAATAACAAACAAAACTGAAGACAGAACATCTGCAATGCTGCTAAGTTCTCTCACATGCAGATGATAGAAACACACTTTCCCCCCCCTCCTCGTTCAGAACTGGATACAAAACTTTTAAGCCCCTCTGTTGCAAGATAGCACAATGGAGTTTAATATAAGCATGTTTGAATTTGATACTATTTATTTTATGATCGCATGCTTGAAACGTTACCTCAGACAATAGCGGATAAGCTTTAGTTTGAACTGAATCTTCTAAAAATAGGTCCTTTCTCCTCTCTTTTTTTGTTTCTTTTCTTTTTCTTTTTGATTTGCATTCACCAGAAGTGCACTCCTTAATTTATTAAATCGTTGACTAGTAATTTAAAGTACTGTATTTAAGTGCGTATGTTAGTCAAATGGGAACAATAACTTTTGGAGATCAAAGCATGTTCAAATATTCAGCATTATGGCCTATTTGATTAAAGTGTAACTTGAATTAATTAGTGCATGAATTCAATGATAATAATAATAACGATGATAATAATAACAACAATAATGATAACAATAAAAATAAAAAAATTGCGCTTGATAGACTGAGGGCCTGAATGAACTGATTAGAGAAACCTGATTGTTTTCCTGCATTGCTCAGGGAAATGTGTTGGCTTTTGTCCAGGCATTGTCGGAAAGGAACATATCCCATCCCTTAAAGGGAAAGCTATATGGAAAATTAAGAAGTCAAGTTATATATAGCAACACCTACAAACCTAGTATCCTCTATAGATGAAAGGTGCAGATGCATGCTTTTTGGTGCATTCTCAGAATGTAAATGAAACTTATCTATTTTATGCATCCAAATTGCAGCAGCTGGTTTCTTTTGCAGTCATCGGTTGAGACTTCTTTGTACCCCCCAAAAACTCACTGAAGAGACTCAGCAGATTGATGGAGAGAGTTGCGCAGTGCCTTTATCTTACACCCCCCAAACTGCTGAAAGTGCCTCCAGGAACTGAGCGGATCAGAGACACTGAGGGAAAGGGCAAGGAGTCAGTCCACTGCAAGGGCTGTCCTGTGCTGTCTCCTGGCACAGCACAGAAGGGTTTAGGGATAGAAGGATCAAGTGTGAGTGAGAGGGATGCAGAAGAGGCGGGCAGAGACCACCAGTGCCCATGGGATACTTTCCTTCCCCAGCCAGTCTGATGCTGCAGGGCTCAGCGTTTGCTTCTGCCAAATAACTCATAGTTGTGTTCATGCAAGGCTTCAGATTTCCCCAGGTTGTTCATAGAGACATCGCTGCCATCACTGTATCTGCCCTTCCTTTCCATGAGGTGGCTTTTGGCACCTTGTCCCTGCAGGGCAGGGCGCAGGAGGAACACGAGCTCTGCCATCACCCAGAGAGGCAACCAGACTGAAGGACTGTGCTCTGCTTTCCTTTAGACTCCCCAGCAGGTAGATGGGAAAGGCTTTGCAGGGCCCTCCCATCCCTGTCTCCTCCATCCCTGTCTCCTCCATCCCTGTCTCCTCCATCCCTTTTCAGATCTTAGATCCCATCACAGCCTTTGAGCCGTGTTCTTTCTGGTCCCTGATCTTACTCTACTTCCATCATTTCCTGGTGAGGGAAGCAATGCTAGGAGAAGGTGTCCTCTGCAACATGCCAGCCTTGACTGCTAGGCCCTGGAAGATAATGACCTTTGATATGAACTAACGTAGGCACTAACCTTAATTTTCCAAATGGACAAAGTTGAGGATCTTCATTCTCCACTTAGCATGTGGCCAACTGCTGTTGAACACGTCTCCTTCCACACTGTACAGATCCTTTCCTCCCCTATCTTTCTGATATATGTATATATGTGTATAAATATATATATATGTCTGTCTGCTCCTGTGTGTGTCACATGCGTATGCAGACACATGTATATATAAAATAAAATAAAATCGAGGCACTTACAGTTAAAAGCCAACCCTAACTCTGCAGTTACGCACAAGCTTGACCTACCAGGTTTCCAGAAGGACTTGACTTTATTTCTCACTGTGTGACTTTTGTGAATCTTAGTGATGAGAAAGATCAAGAACTGAGGGAACTCTTAACTCCTGCAAGAAGTGCAAAGCATCAGATAAAACAGGGCATTACATCCTCTAGGTAGATGTTGTAAAGCTTCTTTCCTGCTCACGCCCTTGCCCATTGTACACCTCTCTCCCCGTTAAATTCCAGTGGTCCTGGTCTTCCCAAACTCTTGAATCCTAGGATAGGACTTCTGATGTCAGAATGGACTTGAATGCTGCACTCAGCTTATAAAACCACCATCTAACTAAACTTAACAGCAATAATCAATTCAGTGCTATGGGACTGATGATCAGAAGGATGCATTTGGGAGATGAGGCCTCACTTGGGTAACTTCTGCCCCAGCTGGGTGTGCACACCTTAATTTAATGTGCAGAGTGATGATCATTCTGCTTATGCACACAGAAAAGTGCTGCATGCAGCGATTCTTTGTCAGGAGACTGGGACGGATCATTAGGACTCATTGTTTGGGGAGCCTGAATGTTGCTTTGTCCATTTATAGCTCACTGCAAAGGATCTCAATCCATATGGAGTACAGGAATTAACTTCATGTAGCATAGGCATGCGTTTTCGACAAGTTTGACACAAAAAAATAAACAACAAAAAACAAGGCTCTCACTCCCTTTACACAGGAGTGCTGAAATGTCTTTGTGGGCCTGAAGGTGCACTTAACAAACTGCCTGTTCTTATCAGCAAGCATCCTTTTTTTCTATTTCTTTATTTCTTTTCTTTTCTTTTTATACCTTTTTGAATTTTCTTTTAGCCCTTAATGTTTCTTTTTGCCACACATGGACTCTAAGGGGTTTTTTATGTAATTGGAAGAGGACTGGAAATGAGCTGATGGCCAGTTTAGTGCTTCTCTGAAAGAGTCAAGAGAATTCATTTGGTGGGGACCTCCTGGAAGCGATGCCCACGTTATGCTGGACAGGGAACCCAGTGGATATGGCAGTCTTTAGTTTGATGAGGGGAACACAGCTTTTCCAGCAGAAGGACTCATTCCCCAAGCCCCCTGCACCACCCACTGCTCTGTGCCTCTCTGTGCTTCTTAGCTGGTCCTGTGCAGCTTTTCCTTTGTCCACTCAGGGAAAGGGGTGAGGGAATTTACCTGGCAAGGGCAAGGCGGCAGTGCACTGCAGTGCAGAGGCAGGAATGAAGCGGAGAGGCAGCCGGCAGGAATCCCATAGGCTGGTATCCCTGCCAGAATTCCCCATCTGGTCCCACCATACTTAGCTCTAGAGCACTGGGGAGAGGCAGCGGAGCAAGGGGGAGAGTGAAAGTGAAGGACTCTGTACCCCGTTCCTTCACAGAACTGAGGCGTTGCTGCCAGACTGCCAAAGGCTCAAACCCTGTGTGTGGCAGCTCCAGCACAGGCCATGAACTGGATTTACTCGCCTTCTCGAGGAAGTTAGGGTGCAGTAAGCCAGGCTGTGAGTTCACAGCATCCTAGCAAACCCGTGCAGATTCCCTACATGGGGTCTCCTAAGCCTTACCTCCACCGGGGACTTCGAGAAAGCTAATCCGAATTAATGAAAGGTGTGCATTAAAGTAGATTTGTTAAACTGCTTTAAAGCCCAGCATGGACATTCTGTTGCAGTATTAAAGCAGCCTTAATCTGATTTGGAGTCATTCTTTTTGAAAGGGAAGTAACCTGAATTGAATTAAGGCTGCTTTAATTCCGAACACAATGGGGCTTAATGCAGTTTACCTCATCTGCCTCACAAGTCCATTCAGACAGATAAGCCTGTAGTAATCATTAGATGTACTGGAAGTGACCCCACTGTGCCGGGGGTGGCTGGGCAGAGCGTGCCCACGTGCAGCAAAACTCTTGGTACACGAGTGCTGCAGATTCACAGCCTGGCTTGCTGAAGGGGGTAACTAACACTTGATCCTTTCCTGTGTTCCTGGTTTACACCTCTGTGAGGATAATCCGCCCTGCTGCCTTCGGGGAAGCTGAAAACGATCGTAGCCCAAGGAAATTAATTTCCAGCTTACAAAACTGCACACGTGCTTAGCCTGACGTACTGTTGGTCACGCGGACAAGCACTTGAAAGACAGAACGGAGCACTGGAGACGGGACAAAATTCAGCCAAAGCCCTCTTGTTTGCAGCAGTGATTTTTGCCCGCGCAGAGAGCTCAGAGATCAGACCCTTCTTAGCAGATGAGCTGTGTATCATTCATTGTAGGCTGCAGTGGCCCAAACTGGCAACAGGAGCAGTGGCAACTTTCATCGACAGGGTTTTGTCTTTTCTAAGGGACAATTGTTTTCATTAGGCAGAAGTACAGGAAGTTTGTTTCTATTATGAGAGAGCTGAAGCCCAAGTGTAACCTCAAAACCTGCTGATTTCAAGGACCTGAGGGCAAGTTTCACTTTTCCATAGTCCACACTTGAACAGTGCAGTTTCTTATATGCGCGTTTATTAAACAAAACACAACAAACACTAGGTCAAGAACATCTGAAATTTATTAGAAAAAGGTGGAAAGTTGTATTTTAGAACAAAATCTTCTTTATACATATGCAATACATGGAGAGAATGTATTCCTTTCCAAATACTACCTTGGTAACTGTTGCTTGAGGGGTGCCATTCTGGATTAATCTTTTCCCCTAACCTGAAGAAGAGCGAGGTACTGCAGCTTTTCCAGGAATGGTCTGATCCTGTAGGCTTCCCGCAGCCTGATGCCAGTGATCCTCAGAGTAATTTCAGACTCACAGGGATGCAGAGTCAGCTCCAAGGTGTGATTTAGCCTCCGCAGCCGCAGAGCTGGATGGAACTGGAAAGCTGTCCTTGCAATTGCACAGCAGGGCAAGTTTGTCCCAGACGTGCCTCCTGCAAGTCTGGAACAGGCTCCTTTTCTGAGATGCTTTAACCAGGGACCTACCCTTCAGTTTTGGTTGGACTTAATTCAGGCTGAGTTTCTTTTTCGGTTTTCTGTTGTTCTGGCTTTACTTAATCAGGTGTAGGGAATTTCTTTTTCCTGAAATGCTTATCAAGTATTCTTAAAGGTGTCAGTATTTGTATCTGCAAAAAAAAAAAAAAAAAGAAACTTCAGGGTGTTCTACAGTTTCACTCAGTACAGGTTAACTTGCCACCGGTGAGGTCAACAATTTATGCTGTCAAGGCATAGCATGCTTTGATATTTTCAAAGGAAATAAAATGAAACTGAGGTCTTAACTGAAATTTGTCTCAAAGTTTCTGTTAATATCAATGTAATTCTGTATATTTCACCTGTTCACAGGCTCTAGCAGATGTCACTACAAGTTATATATTAAAAAAAAATCATCCTCCATTTCTAGTTTCTATAATAAAATGAAGACACTGCATTCAGTTCCTTTAGGTGCATCAGTCTTTAATCCATGTTATTGTTTCAGTGACATTTCTATAATGTAATTGGGATCAAATGTATATTTTACTTTTGTACAAAAGTAAAAATGATATTTTTATGACTAAATTCAGCAAACCCTTACCTATCACCTGCTACGATGAAGTCTTTTTTTTCCTTTCCTTTACATGTAAAACATTGGGTTTTCGCAGTATGTCGGTTTGAAATGAATAAATAACAGCTGTCAATAGAACTGTAAATGGCCTCTCAGACATACCTCCGACTTTAAAGATCAAATATTGCCGATGTGAAATATATAAACTGAATAGTCTCCATATGAAAGTGCACCATCAGGGCAACAAACCATTGAAGCTGACACAGCTGTACTTATTTCCACCATTTACCAGTTGCTTATACTTTGGGTCAAGTATGTACTTCATTGTCACATTACAGCTCATTTTACCTCCAAGTAGTGAAATTGTTTGACTTACCATTTTTAGAACATCTGATGTTATGAGTTCTTGAACTATTTGAAATGCATAGTTTTCATCTATGCAGTTTTACCTGCTTCTGTACTCGTTCATCTGTTCATACTTGGCATCAATTAAAGATAATTTTTAAGGATCTTACCCAGGTTTATTCTGTCTGGTTATTTTCTGGAGTCTGGTTTCTCTGCTGTCACTATTGGCCAGTTCTGTCTGAAATGAATGGTTGCTTTATTGTTTTCCTACTGAGTGGTATAGAAATGGCAATGTAGTGTGTGGGAAATGTGGGCTTTGAGAGGCTTGTAAATGTCAACTCAAGCTTTACAGTGCAATTAATCCAAAGGTTTGGCTTCCTCAGGCTTTGGATCCAGCCCTGAGTAACGTTCTGTGGCCAAACTGTGCTGCCCTCACTGCTGAGACATCACTCAGTCCCACCAAAACCAGCAGAAATCAGGTTAAACCTGCTGGCCGTGAGCACTGATTGCACCTTCCAATGGCTTGTGGGTATTAATTAACATTATCATCTAAGTGCAGACTTGAAACCAGGTTTCAAACCACTGTGTGACCGACCATGGGTTGGGTTGGGTTGGATGTCAGCAAATCCAGTGACTTGATGTTGTTCTCTTTGGAAAATTGCTTTTTCAAGGTGTGTTTCATGCAGAGTGCTCCGATAGAGCCACGTGTGCCATGTCCTGGTGGTGCGTTGTAAAGCAGGCAATGACATAAATGCTAATTAAATGCCCATTATTTTGTGCCAAGGCTGTTGTGTGTTGTAAGTCCACCCTCAGAGATGGGTTTTTCAGGAGACAGGGCCAGTTTCTAACTGTGGGATGCATCCAGAGCACTGATCACAAGTTGGTGAAATGAGGTGAAAATACCCTGACCTCACACGAGGCAGAAGATTTTGTGTGGCCTGTCCTGTGATTTTATTGCCTTACTTGTTTTGCTGTCTTGGTCGAGAAAAGCTTTTGTCAATGAAACCCTCGTCCATCGATAGCTTCGAGTGTTCGGTCAGTTGATTGAGTAGCACTTACAGACTGTCAGAAAACGTGGTGTTGAGCTGTCAGTAAGGATTTGCACTCGTCTTAAATGAGTCTAGTCCGAGCTGTTTGTGTGTTGTTGGCTGCTTTGTGGTGGTGGTCTCAGTTCAGCGAGGTGCTCGTGTCCGTGCCTCCCCTCGAGGGCGTGATCACTGTCGTTGAGTTTTGCTGGCTCGAGGTGGGTGTAAAGTCGCATTGCTTCTTCCTTTTCTCTTTCTCGTGTTTAAGAAAACAAACCAAACTAAAAAAAGATTGTTTATCATCTCTTCTAGCAGGCTTCTCCCATTTGCTCTTGGCAAAGCTCCTGTTGTTTCCTGTTGAAAATTTGTGCATTCAGGACCAGGTCCTAGGACATGGTTTTGCCCTCTAAAATCACTCCATTAAAAGAAAAGAAACCAAACAAAAAACCAACCAACACCGTGTACTGCGTTAGTTGAATCTCTGTGTTAATTCCTTAGTAGTAAATGTGTGGGGTTTTTACCCCAAAATGCAAATCCTCCTATGTTGTCTTTTTTACTTCATGATTTACAAAAACGTTGCATGTTGAGTCCTTCCTTTGGTTACACCAAGCCTCCTCCTATATAGGTTCTCTCTAAAGCACCCTACACTGAGGGAAAAAATGTGTCTCTGCAGGTATAGCTTAGATGACACATGATGATCCATGGAATAAGCTCCTCTTTCCTCTTCAGCTGCACAGGCAAGCGGAGCAATAATTCAGCTGACTTTCAACACAGAGAGGGGTACACAGTCCATTCAGCAACAAGGTGCCATTTTCCAGTTACCTTCTTTATATAATATTGATGATTTCAACATAAATTCAATTTATCTGGCACTTAATCTTGCAGGTTGGTCAGTTTTCGTGCACTGTTTGACGGATGGATACAAAACAATTGCCTTATGGAATCCTGTGGATCTCAGGTGTGAATATACACTCTCTTGCCATGCAGAAACCAGCTATGTATGCTTCAATGAATAAGAACCCTAAAACTCCGAGCCATAAAAGGACTCTGAAAGCAAAGCTAGACTTTTCTCATGGGTGCACCCTTCCCCAGTGTTGAAGTGTTGCCCATGCTCTGCAGCACCTGGAGCAGGTGCCCTCGGGGCTGGCAGTTTAAGTCAGATGGTCTGGCTGCCAAAGCCTGTCAGATATCTGATTTAGGGCTGTCCCCGAAAGCAGCTGCTCTGCCCTGCCACAGCCACATGCAGGCTCTTGGGGTAACCCAGAGCCCACAGGAGTAAACAGGGTTGTGTCTTTTCCCCTCAGAAGGCTGTAGAAAGACCACGATTTCGTGCTCTTTTTCCATCTGTGGAGAAAAGAAGATGAGAAGCATTCTGTGCTCAAGGCTTCTACCAGGTACTTTTGGAGTTGCATTATCTCCCGTGGCTGGCCTTGCTATAAAGACGCTCACTTCGTAGAGTGTTAGATTAAGCGTTCAAAAATCAAAGAAGCTTTAATTAGCACAACAATGCTTCAATCCACTCAGCTTCTCTAAGAGCTTCCTAAAATACCTCACATTTTATTCCACCGAGAAGACAATTACGACTCTTGAATAGAAACCTTTTACAGCTAGCAGATGAAACTGTAATTGTAGACGGTATATTTGGTGACCTCCTCTCACTAGGTAGGAGAAGCAGCACACTTGGCTTTGGAGCAGGGGAGCCTGCAGTTATCACTGTGACAGGGAGAGCTGCAGAGGAAGTGCTGGTTGATCCTTAGGAGGAGGACAGGTCGAGGACAGGTGCATTTCATGGGTCGCCCTTTTCATCCTCCCTCACCTGCTCTCAGTTCACACAAGAATTTTGCTGAGTGTGACCCAGGTGCAGTGGAAGTGGCATTTAGAGTCCCACACCTCCTAGGCTGGTACCCAGCTGGATCCTCCAGCTCTTTTGTCATGAATACTGAGAACACACAATAGACTTGAACTATTTTTATCAGGTTGGGGAGGAAAAAAGAGTTTTTAATTTATTGAATGTTTAGCTCATTGCTGTTTGGCCGTTCTGAACACAAATCTGCCTGCAGAATTCTGCACTAAGCTCTGAATGAAGGATTTTCTAGTTTCCTGTGGCAGCTGGGTCATGACACATTCTGGATTGATGGTGGGAGCTGAGACTGGCAACAGCGTCCTGCCTTCAAGTGGAATCACTCAGGCAATGGTAGGTGTTTAGATGTGTCTTTGCCTTCTTCTTTGAGTCTTTCTGTTTTCAGTGTGTTCCAGTATTCATCTTCAGCCCAAAAATGCCAATTCCAGCTTTCAGGGATGTAGCTTTCCTTTGGTGCTTTTCTATTTAGCCAAACAAACTTGATTTGCTGGACTTTCACTGTTGCTGTGGCTTTTAATGCAAATAAATCACTTGCAAATGTTGCTGAAATACTCACAGGCACGCTCATTTCCCTCTGCCCTGATACCTGCAGCTTCAATTAGTATCATTAGATTTGGTTGTTTCAGTTGCAATTTTTTTTTTTGACAGAATTTGAAAAGTTAGAAGGAGAAATTTAAAAAGATCTCAGTAGTGTGGGTACATACCCTTGTTATGATTATTTAGATGATAAAAAAAATGGCTGGTATTCCAAGAGAAGAACATTTACTGCTACTGAGGCTTTAATGTAAACTCTTGTGGTATTTAATATTTAAATCCTGCAGAGGCTAAGATGTGAGTTCTGCAGGAGCAGCTGCTGGGTTTGTACAGTGACAGGGCGCTGTTCGGAGGGCTGTGCACTTCTGGGGTCACATCCACAACTGGTCACTGGCGTGTGGGGATGCAGCTCGAACTGGGTGTTGCCCGCTGAGCTGAGACCCCAAAGTCACCCTGGGTGGTTGCTTTAGTTCAGCAGAAGGATGGGTTAGCTTTAAGGCTCCAAACACCAAATGGCAAATCTTTTTGCCTCTGAGGAAAGCACTGCTGTGACACAAACTTGCTTGTCCTGAACAAATTTGTGCAATAAATCATGATGAGTTAATGTCTTCCTGTGGACTTCATGACACATTGGCTTCTGGCATTTTGGCTCTTAATATTTGGCACCTTTTGTCTTTGTGCTTTTATTTATCCTCCTGTGTTTGAGACAAAAAAGTGGCATGAACCAGAACGCTGCCTTGTTGTGTCCTGTGGCCAGTCTGTCAAAAAGACACAGTTTGTGTGAAGTTTTTGCTGAGTCTCCAGCAAGTCTGTATGTTTGGTGTGGAGATTTTGAACCCACTGCTTTGGTCCTCCTGGGGTGATGTTGAATTGATCTCCAGCACGGCACCTTGCTGGCACTTGGGATGGGAAATGCAGTAAGATCTCGGTGTCATTACTAACTGTGAAGCCTTCCTGGTGTCTGGGCAGGCCTGGAGTTCTGTTCTGGTCTGCTTTGGCTCTGTGTCTGCTTGCCCCGTGAATATTTCATGCGCTGCTCTCATCCTTTGGTAGCATTCCAGTTTTGGAGAGAAACCGTGTTCTGTCTCAGGAGTTTCAGAAATGGGAAGGGAGCTTTTGTGTCAGTCCCTTAGACCAGTCCAGGGTTTGGGGTTGCTCAGGCTGTGCTGTGTTAATCCAGGGTATCAATCTATTTATGGAGGATCCTGAACAGCAGTCAGAAACCATGGGAGTCAATACGTTCAATTATTAATTAAAGGTAGCAAATGGAAGCTGGGTATCACGGCAAGCTATAGAGCCACTATTTTTAATGCGTATTCAAAGCCTGCATCCTGCCTGACAGGACTGGGATGTGCTTCTCCTGGTCTGCAGGGGTCTGATCTCACCCGTTCACGACGCCTTCAAAAGGCTGCTGAAAACCCCCAACACACAGAGCAGCTCAGAACAGATCAGTGTTTCCACACATCCCCAGTCCTGGCTGGAACATTTGTGGCTGGCAGACAGGTAGCAGGGTGGAGGGGTGTTGGTCCTTTGATTTCTGTGTCTCTTTTTGGTAAAACCCATTCAGTTCTTGCTCCTGTGACTTGGGCACCAAAATGAGTGTGAAGAATGTGGGAACAGAGACTTCAGTGGCTGCATTTGTGCAGCTCATTGCTCCTGTAAAAAATGAAAAATGCCCCAGTGCAAGTCAACATAACTCATTTCTTCTGAACTAACCAGCTCGGGGTCTTCCTTTCCTATTCACATCTGATAAAGTTTTACATAAATAAGAGCTTTAGTTTGGCCATCAGGAAAGAATCTTGCCTATCAGGTTTCCCTGTGGTAAAATAAATAGGAAAACCCCCACCTTTTTTAAAGGAGAGATGTGTCAAAGTGACACCAAATATATTTTCATCTATTGGTATTCTGTGACTCTGGACGATGTCCTGTGATCACATAGAGTCTATGCTTTAAGATAATAAAAATTAAGGCAATGAAATAAAGACATGAGCATCTTTTATTTTGCTGATAGGCCTCACAGCTATGAGGCTGTTTTAGTGAAGACTTAAATTCTTCTCTTTCACTGTGCATAGATTTGAACTTAATATGGAACAGTTTATGAAGAACATAAGTGAAAGATGGAGAATTAATTTTATACCATCTAAGGTACATGGAAAATGTCAGCTTTCATGGAGGCATCTACAGAGTGAGCAAACTTGTTAATTCCTACTCTCCTCCAGAATTTTTTAACACTCCTGTGATAAAGCTACTGTAGCAGTATCAAAAAATATGATTTACTGTAGTGGAAGTTAATATGCTCCAGGCTTTATTTGCTTTTACAAGAGAACCTAAAACCTCCTGCAGAAGTGTAGGGGAAGGAAGTCTGTACTTCTCTCACATTAAATCTCTGCTGTGACACTTTAAGTCTGCTTGTGTATCTCACTTTGTGCAGAACATGGTTAAAAACACATACCAGCTTTTTTTTTTTTTTTTTGTACTAACATAATCTATGTGCACTTTGGAGGTGAGTCTCCTCAATTTCAGTCTAAATTGCACCAAAACTTACACCCAGCTTCAGGACTTCTTACTCTCCATGGTGAAACACTGATGAGCAGTGATGATGACAAAGAAATTAAAACAGCTGGATCTCCTCAGAGCATCGTGGCTGGTAGGATGTGGCCGACTCCTCTACATCACACAGAGAGTTATTAGATACATCCCAGGGGACGTTTTTTGTTTGTTTCAGGGTGGGGAAGGATCATAGAATCATAGAATGGTCTGGGTTGAAAGAGACCTTATAGATCATCTCCCTCCCATGAGCAGGGACACCTTCCACCAGACCAGGTTGCTCAGAGCCCCATCCAACCTGGCCTTGGACACTTCCAGGGATGGGCCAGCCACAGCTTCTCTGGGCAACCTGTGCCAGGGCCTCAGCACCCTCACAGGGAATAATTCCTTCCTGATATCCAATCTAACCCTGCTCTCTGTCAGTGTGAAGCCATTGCCCCTTGCCCTGTCACTCCTTACAGGATGGTGCCACAGGAGGGAATGAAGCCCCTTTCTCTGTAGCAGGAAGGGAGACTAAGAACCACTCAGTTGCTCAGCTGGTTGAAATGGGCTGGGTTCTGGGGAAGCCAGTGGTGCTGTGAGATTACCAGTGTGAAGTGAATGAGCACGGAACAGCCATGAAATTGTAGTACAAAAGCCGCTTATGGCAGCAGGGAGCAATTGAGGGCATTTGTCTGTGAGTCCCCGTGCATTTCCGAGCTGATCTTTCCAAGTGCCCTAAATTCCTGTGGAGTTCAGCACCTCTTAATATGTTACTGAGCAGGAATTACATTAACAATGGCATGTGGGAAAGCAGTAGATGCTGTTGCTTGAGTGATGTTCTGTGGTTAGTCCAGATGAAATTCCCGTGCTTTGTCACCCACTCAGGACAGGAACTGCTGGTGTAAAGCACCAAGTAAAATGGAGCCCTGCATCCCAGAGTGTGACTACACAAAAAACAGGAGTAAACCCAAGCATTTTTATTTTTTTTAATATAATCTTGGTGATTAGTGTTTAAAACAAAGCCCTCTCTGATTATTTCTATTCAGTAACATCTGGAGTGAGGCAGGTGTTTTGTGGATAAATGGGAGAAAAGCTCTCTGACTCATTTTATTTACAACCTGTGCGAGCAGCATCTCTGTGGAAGATGAGATTGTGACTGATGGGGAAACTGAGACATAAAAAGGTCTTGCTATTTCCATTTGTTTGAACTTTTCCAGGCAATACTTTTTATTGCATGAATAGAAGGCTGATTTACTCTTTGCTGCACTCTTGCTTTCAGGGTTTCTGTTGAGTCACATGAAGTGAAGCTCCATAGAGGCAGCAAGTTTATGGGTCTGCTAGGAAATGGGTTTGGTGAATGTCTCTCTGATCATAAATATGGTGTGGAGACATTATAATCTATTGATGCTGTGAGCAAGTTCCAGCCTTCCGAGTAATTGTTTGAGCCTTCCCAGTCTTCAGGATAAATAGCTACATTAAAAAAGCCACATCTACAAATCCGCTGTCCAACACACATGACAATTAGCTCTGAGAAAATTTGGGTACCAACACTGCCTCCATCACTGCCTGACTGGTAGAGATAGAGAGAATTCCTGGTGTCCCGGGCTCCAGGGCACACGGGAGTTCCTTGGGGTCCCTGTGGTTGCCTCAACTTTGGCCTTTGGAGCAGAATCACCACGAGGGGTAAGTTGGAGACCTCTCCCAGTGCTCCCCTTCTCTGCAGTTCTTCAAGGAATGTGGTACTTGTCTAACAGCCCTGGGCCAAATGGATCTCTTGGTGGGTGACTCATGGAGTCACTTTTGTCCTCTTAGGAGGCTGAAGAAATGTTACAATTTAAAGAGTGGCTAAAGTGTAGGGCATCCTGGTCCTTGCCCTGCTGTGCCCCTGCCTCCCCTCCCCACCCTGTCCCTTGTCATTCCTTGTGTTCCCAATTTCAGAATGGATGGTATCTGTAAATACTTCATCTTTGCACTCTGTGGCAAACTGTAGTTGTCAGGTGATGTTTTCATTTGTGTTGGGCCAGATATTGAAAATTGTCATTTTCTTGCTCAGCAGTAGCACAGAATCACAGAAATGCTGAGTTTGGAGGAAATCTCTGGTGATTTTCTAGTCCAACCTCTGTGCCCCAAGCAGGGTCTCCTGGAGCCAGCGGCCAAGGACCACGTGCAGTCATGTTTTGAATGCCTCCAAGGATGGAGATTTCACAACCTCTCTGAGAAATGTGTTCCACTGTTCAATCACCTTCACGAAATGAGCGTTTTTCTTATGTTTCTGTGGAGTTCCTTGTTGTTCAGTTTGTGCCCAGTGACTCTTGGCCTGTCACTGGGTGCTACTGACAAGACTCTGGCTCTGTCTTCTTCACGCCCTCCCCCATCAGGGATTTATCCACATTGTGGGGGTTCTCCTGAGTCTTCCCTTCTGCAGGAACAGTCCCACCTCTCCCAGCCTCTCCTGGAGCATATGGCAGGTGTTCCTAGTCCTTTGATCTTCTCTGTGGGATGTGTGGTCCCAAGTGGGGCAGTGCGATCACGTGGAAGTGTGAATCCAGACAGAGGCACTTGGAGGTCCATCCCTGCACATCCATGCCAGATTAGGAGCTTGGAGTCTGTCCCAAGCTGGTGGTGGACTGGCAGTCCTGTTGTCCGTCCTCCAGCACTGGATACTGCAGGAGGCACAGAAACCCTGGAGAATTTAAATGCAGGGTCATCTAAGTCACCTTCTAAATATATTCTCATGTGCAGCCTCATCCTGGTTTCTGGTACAGAGAGTTTGCTTTAAAACCTAAAAAGTGATGGTCAGCATCTCTTTCGAAAGTTAAACAGGTAGTTATAGAAATGAGAAATAGCCTTGAGATATATGTGTAAATACACAAGACTCTTTCTTTCGTTAAGGCCTTGGTCAAGGCAAGAAGAAAATGCAAAATCTGGAGGCAAAACCCTTCATGTTTCTTGTCCCTTAAGGAATTATTCAAATGGAGGACACCTATTGGAGATGATGCTGATGCAAGTCACTTGAATGGAGTCAGTTCTGTGCAGATTTACACACATAAAGATTAAAAAGAGATTTAAATAAGATGCCCATTCTGGGAAGAGAGGTTCACAGGTCTGGACTTTTGGTAGACCAGTGGTCAAATCAAACCTGCTCGATTTATAATAGGGTATGAATAAAAGGGTTTGGGTCATGGGAACTGCTGTAGGTCCACTGATTTCCTCTGCCACTTTACAGCAGGTCCAAATTGGAATGGTGATTTCAGCAGCCAAAATGAGCTGGAAAGAGGAGAGGGGAGCTGGGTGCGTAGGCTTTTCAGCAAGCATTCCACCCATTCAGCATGCTCACACAGATCCACTGATTATTCCTGGGAATCTGAGATAAGTACATTTGAATATGTAAGCGTGCTTATTTAGTACCCCTCTAATTGTAGCGGGAGGAAATATTACACGTTAACAAAAATAAATCCTCCACGTCAAGGTTTGATAGGAGCCCCTGGCTGCAGTGCATTACAGGCTGGCTGAGGAGCCCAGACGGGAGCAAACGGGGAGATGTGACTGAGAAACAACGTGTCAGTACAAGGGAGAGTGAAATCTCCTGGTGCTGGGCTGTATTTGGGAGCAGTTGGGAGTGGGGATGAGGGGTTGATCTGCCATAGCACCGATAATCATGTCAGATACTAAAGGTACTTGATGCTGTTGCATCCCCTGCTTGGGCTTCCCCGTGTTTGCAGGGCTGATTAGGGAACAGAAGGTGTCACTTTGGAGCCCCTTGTTTCCTCTGAAAACATAAAATCACTCGGATGCCTCATCCACACTGTTTTGCTTGAGTTAGGGTCGAGACATGGAGGTGAAGCTGTTCTTCCCTCGGGGTTTCTCCTGGGTGGTACAGACAACATTTCTACCCATGGCAGCATGAGGCACACATCCCAGAGAAGACTGTGCCTGCATGCCATGGAAATATCTTAATTATTTGTGTTTGCTGCTTTTGATAATTGCTGATTAGTGCTGTGTGGGATTCAGCAAACACTGGAAAATTACATTCATCATAGCCTGAGGAGAGAGTGGAAACATCACTGTGATTTGATGGCAGCATGAAACAGATGCTGCCACTGTAAAAATCCAGGCACAAAGGACAAACTCTGCGCTGGAATGCGCTGTTGCAAATCACTCACATCCCCATTCCAGTCAACTGTTGTCTATGAAAAAGAACACGGACAAAGTTGTAGGCTGGGGGTCCTCATCTGGGACTAGCAGTCAGGGAAGAGAAAGGATGCTTAGATTCTTCTGGTTCAGGGAACCTTCTGAAGTCTGATTTCCTGAGGACTGGAAGGAGGGGTGTTGGGTTTTGTCCAGCTGCAGAAGTTGTGGTGTGAGTAAGAGCCAGGGAAAATGAAGGGGTCTGGAGTCACACAAAGCAGGTGTGTCACAGAACAGAGCTCACTTCCCTGCTTGTCAGGTGGAAGAGACATGAAACTTTGACCTGAAGGATATTCCATCAATATTCTGGAAACAGTGATGTTTTCACAAACCACCAGCTGAAATAGAAGAGAGAAGAACTTTCCTCAGTTTAATTACTTTCAACAATATAAAAATCTCTCAGCTAGAAAAAAATAGCTGAAAAGATTTTTCAAACATGCAAAAAAACATGATTTGAAGTAGAAGCTTTCTCTTTTCTCCAGAATTTTTCAGCAACACATCCAAGAATTCTCTTGTTGGCAGAAGAAAACATTTGGATGTCCAAAAGAAGAAAAAAAACCCCAAACAAAAAACTACTTTGTCTTCTAGTCTGTGGACAAATACCTTTTTGGTTTTGGAGGGTGAAAGGGAACTGAAAACACTGTTCATGCATTTAGCAGACTTCATTCTAGTGAGCTCCCTGATTTATTAAATCATTACCTGTGAAACTGACTGTTTTCCTGCCAAAAAGGGGGTTTGTAGCTGCAGCACAGGCTCAGTTTTTCCAGAGGGTACCACCTCCCACAGCTCCAGTTCAGCTACATCTTTCTCTGCTTGCTGTGGGGGAGAGAGCAGAACTCGTCGTGTAGAGAGAACAGAACTCACTGGGGGGTCAACAGAAATCCCAGAGTCTTTAGAGACTCTCTGAACATCAGTGTTTTAGAGACAAGATAACTCAATTTTTATCCCACTTTTTGGCTGAACAAGGCTTTGATGGATAATTTCCAGCCAGACAAAATGATTAATATTTTGATCCTTTTCAGGGCTTACATGGATTGTAACCGTAAGTTTCTAGTAATGGGAATCCCATCAGCGTAGTGATTAGGCCTAAAGAAATTCCCTGCTCGATGAACTCCTGCTTGCCCATTCTAGAGAGCATTTTAATCTTACCTCAGAGTAACTCTTGATTAATACATCTAGAAGATACAAATCTAGTCCTTTGAGCACGGGACCTTTAAGTTCCCAGTTTCATGTGAAAGGCAAAAATCCTCAGCAATCCTTGTTGCCATTCAAACATCTTCAGAAAGGGTTTAATCACTGGAAAATGTGACATCCTACATTTTCTTTTTCCTGTGACTTTTCCCTGTAGTGACAGTTAATTCCCCATTCTTCTCCTTGGTTCTTCCCAAGTGCATGGCAGATGTATGTCCCTCCCCTTGGCTTTTTTTACCTGGACTTGATGTAACATTTTGTCCGGGAGAGACTGGGCAGATCTCTGAAAGCAAAAAGGGGGAGTAAAATTAGGGCAGAAATAATTTCTTCATAAACAGAGCCCTTGAAGTCCTTTTTGTCACACTTGAATGGAATTGTTCCAGGTTCCTTCTACGCTCGCAATAGAGATGAAATGAGTGCAATAATTTGAGGCATGGTCTCTCTCTCTCTCGGTGCAGTTTCTCTGGGGCCAGCTGGAGAATCCATATTTTGTGCTATTTAAGGCACTGTGTAGACATGGACCTTATGTCTGCAGAGGAGCTGTAGCTTAAATTAGTTCATTGACTTCTGGGCACTTCATTTGTGATGTGGCTGTAAAGCTGTTTCTGCAGCTCCCTGGCTGAGTGGGGCTCTCTGCCCACTCGCTCATTTCCCCACGTAGAGAAACCCTGCAGAGGACATAGGCAGCTTGGCCGTGTCGGGTAACAGGGTTCATCCAGTTTTTCATTGTCTGAATATGCCAGATTGCTCTGAAAACCGTGGCTCTCCTTCAGCACTGACGTCCTGGTCAGTGAAAAATCAGATTTTGTCATTACTCTGTGGGTTTTCCAGGCTGCTCCCTCCCATTCTGATTTCTCTTGCTTCCCTCCTTTGATGTTTACACTGATGTAATTAAGGAGCTCTTATCACCTCCAAGGTGTTGGTGCTCTCTGATACAATTCCACTTATTGTGTCCAAATGATATTTCAAGTGTAATTCTCGAGGCGCCGTTAAGTGCTGTGCTGAGCACCGCCTACCCTGCGTCTCCTGCCTCTTTGTGCCCATTCATTCTGCTCTTCTGTCAGAAAGCACAATCCAACATGGATTTTATGCTTTTGGGGGGGGTTTTCCCTCTAAAGCAAAACAGTGCTTCAAGAAACCACTTCAGCAGCACCTCAGAGGTGTTTTCTCCTGTGGTCCTGCTGGCTTCAGAGGGAGCTGCACAGTGTGACCAAGGGCAGTTAGAGCCTCACAGTTTGCACGCTGCCTTTGATTTTTTGTCTTCCATTGAGAATGTAGAGGCAGGATTTGCCCAGCTGGCTTCTTTCATGTTTGGAAGGGCTGGCATTGCACTTGGTGTTCCTGGCACTCAGATCTCTTGACCTTTTGCACCGTCTCTCTGTGATGCTTTTGAAATGATGCTCGAGGTGTCTTGACAGCTCTGTGGGCAGTCTGTGATGCAGGCAGGCCTGAAACAGAAGCATGAAATGGTGTTGGTGTGAGACAGCCAAAAGGTGCTCAGTAACTTTTGGGACCCTAGAAACCCCAGAAAACAGTGATCCCCTGTAAATATTCTCTTCTGGAGTGCCTTACTGAAAATGTTGCACTTGAACGCTATTTCATAAAATCACATGGCTGCACAGTCACAAGCCCGTGAAATTCCCATCCCTGAAAATGTCCTGCTAATGCTAAACTTGGAACTAAATTAGGTCATACTTAACAGGAGCTTTACAGCTGTATGTCCTATATAAACCTTTGAAAATGTAAGGGCAAGGCAGTGTGTGTTAGTGTGGGAGTTCAGTGGATAAGTCTGGGAGTTATCTGAAAGGGGAAAGACATTAAATTGGAGAGAAATCCCCGTGTGAGGTCCCCAGTGACATTAGTGGGGTTCAGAATGGACATTAGAAAAAAAATAAAAGTCACCATGTGGGTAGTTTAGCACTGGAATGAGTCATCTGGAAAGCTGTTGGGAAACTCCAGCCCTTGAAATTTCCAGGATTTGGCTGGATGAAGCTGCAGGTGACCTGGTGAAACATTGATGGTGGTGCTGCTCTGGGCAGGAGGTTGGTCTAGATGATCATGGTTTGTCACAGTTCAGCCTCAGCTGGCAGCTCAGCCCCACACAGCCACTCACTGCCTCGCAGTGGGATGGGGGAGAGAACTGGAAGGTGAAAGTGAGAAAACTCGTGGGCTGCAAGCCAAGCAAAACATGGAATTCATTCACCACTGCCCATGGGTCAGCTCTCTCCGGAAAAGCAGGGCTCCATCACGTGTAACACTGACTTGGGAACACAAACACCATCGCTCCCAACATCCCCACTTCCTCCTCCCCGGTGTGTGCTGTGGCATGAGATGTCCCTTTGGTCAGCAGGGATCAGCTGTCCCAGCTGTGTTCCCTCCCAGTGCCTTGTGCAGCTCCCAGCCCCTCACTGGGGAGAAGCAGAGAGGATCTTTGCTCTGTGCAAGCCCTGCTCAGCAAGAACTAAAACATCCCAGCGTTATCCACACTGCTTCCAGCACAAACCCAAAACATAGCCCCATACTAGCTCCTGGGAAGAAAATTATCCCAGCCCAAACTCCCTCAATTCCAGCCAACACTTCTGTGTTGAGAACAGGTGCTACATGAGTAAAAAGGGACAGGGGAGAGAGCGAGACATCACAGATTGTCCTGAGAGCTGCAGGCTGAAGCTCAGGAATCACCTTTCCTATCCTTTCCATGTCAGGAATGAAACAGGAGAAATGTCACGCTGTGGGACCTGCCAGGGACGGGGGAATGCTGAGGCCTTCAGGGCTGTGCATCCTCCGGTCATTCTGGGGAGAGAGGCCGTGCCACTTGCTCCAGCCCAGGGTTTGTATTCCACAGCTCTCAGCCCTCTGAAGGTTGGGATGTGTGAACATGAGGCGGGAATTTTTCCCACCTGTGTGGCAATTCTCTGTGTCTTTGTTTGCAGTTTGCAGCTGCCCTCCTGCTCTTGGTGTCATGATCCTGAGGGCTCTAATAGGATTTAATTGACCTGATCACCTGAGGCTTCCACGACACACCTGATACAGGCTGATAGCTCCCTGTCAGCTCTGGCTGGAGGCATCAGGCTCAGTCCGACTTGTGTTGCAGCTGTGCTTGTACCTAGTCTTGTCTTCTGCTCTCCTGGGTGGATTTTGGATGTGTGCTGTCAGTAGCTTTGGCTGTTTTGAGCACAGGAGTACTCCTAGCAATGGGGTGTGGATATCTCTGTGCTTGTTAACTTCTATCAAAATGTGGAACTCCTTTGTTTAGGGGCACAATGTCCTCCCTGCTTCATTCAGCCACGTTGTTCTTTATGTTTCAGGAACTGGTAAGCAAGGGAAGATTTTTCTGGTTGATGGTGCACAGCGTTTAGGGTTTCAGCCAGCTCTCTGTTGTTGGAGAGAGGTGTTCAACCCTTTGGGCTGTGCTCTAAAGCTCACTGAAGTCACCCAGAGCTCAGTCATTGTCTCCAGTGGAAATGAAATGCAGAGTCAGAAGAGACAGCTCAGGTCTGTTTGCAGTAAGCAGGACTACAAATACAGCATGAGAAGTTTAGGTTGCACTTTAAGTCACAAAAAAATCAGTATTGTCACATAAACAGTGCCTGAACAGGAGGTTCCTAAATGAAACTTGGAAGAAAGAAGTCTCGATATCTGTAGCTCTGCACTGTGACTGCATCTGGGCATTGCAGTGGCGTAACCGTGTAACGTGTCATCAATGTGTTTTTGAGACAAAAAAAGAGGTTTGGGCTCCTTGTGGTCAACAGCCCTCTCATGACAGAGTAGCTGGCTGAAGTCCAGGGTGGACACCTGTATTTCCTTATTTAAATCTGCCTCTCCCTCCTCTCTGGTGCTCTTTGCTCAGTGGTGTGTTCCACATTTGAAGTGTTTTTTCCCCTAGCCGCCAGCCTAAGCAGCTGTCAGCTTACCCTGAGGATACCTGGGTTTCTGGGGTGGGTGAAATGGCATCTACTTGGAGTCCATGAAGTGCTGTGAGTTACTGCAAGGTGAAAAGCTCTCCAGAGGCAGCAGTTCCTGTGCTGTGGGGTGTTCTTCAGCCTGCAAAAGGTCTCTGCTCCTTGGTTTCACTGTCCTTAGGACATGGGAGCCTTGTGGCTGTGGTGGGGGGGAACAGGACAGCTTTTCTACCTATGTAGGCCCCTGGAGCTTTAGAAAAGAGGGCAGTTTTCCTCTGCTGAGCAAGATGAGGAGTAGAAAATGTGTCAGTCCCCTCCTGGGCTGGTGTTGCCTGCAGAGTGCTGCTCTCCATCAGGCAGCTTCCATGGCACTCTGGATTTGTAGCCATGGTGGCAAACACAGCTCAGCTGTGCTGCTCCGGAGCAGAGTATCCTCACGTGGGGGAAGGGTTTGCTACAGCCTTGGCAATGATGCTTTTCATCTCCAAATAACACCTTCAGGAAATGTTGTCCCCTCCCTTCCCTGCTAAGCTTTGGAGAACTTGTGCTGAGGTGTCATCAATCTTTGGAATACTTCAACATAAAAGATGTTTTTGGTTTATCTTGCTATATTTAGGCCTCACTTACAATGGGAGTACTAAACTTGGAATGTTTGGAGCATACGGGGGTGTTGATATCTTATATTTAGCTTGATCTGTCAGTTATACAAGCATCTGCCACAGACACAGCAGATGGCAGAAAGCCCTGATAGGGTTCAGAGGGAAAAGAACCAAGATCTTGGTTATTGGGGACAGGGTATGCTTAGGAGTGAAAAACGCTCACAAAACATATGTCTGTTTTCTGTGGGGAAGCGAGAGCTGGACTCTGATGTGGCATGATCTGCATGGATCTAAGAGAAGTGATTGCAATAACCTGAAGTTTGAAAGCTGAGCTGGCTCAAGCATGTCACTTGAGCTGGGGTGCCCTTTAGCTGTGGGGGCTGTACAAGGATAAATGAAAACTCGGTCCTTAGGCCAGGGAGCTTTGCAACCTGTTGGCTCCGTGGATTTTGCTCTGTGGCTGCAGCTGTTGGAGCTGAGGTAAAAGAAGTGTTTGACTGGGAGTGTGGCTCCACAGCCAGCTCCCCCCGACTGAACTGTGTGTGATGTGCTGCCAAAAGGAGCAGCTCCTCTGCCTGCGCTCAGCTAGCGTTCCCGACAAGCCCAAATCCACTTGGGTGTTCTGGAAGCTGTGCTGTGACTCACATCAGCTCCCCGAGCTTGGCTGAAAACTCAGCTTCCAGCTTCATCAGCCTGGGGATTCTGTCACCATGGAGCTGGAAGACTGGTGGTGCTGGTGGAAAATGGGAGAGTGGGAGAAGAACAAGATATCCAAAGTTACGGGCTGGGCTCAAAGTGAGGCCCAGTCCTTTAAGTGGTAGCAGAGTCTCACACGGGTCTCCCACAGCATTGTCCTGTGGCTGCTGGGGACAGTGGCTGGACATGAGCCAGCTGTGCCCAGGTGGGCGAGAGGCCAGTGGCACCTGGCCGGATCAGGAACGGTGTGGCCAGCAGGAGCAGGACAGTGATTGTACTTGGCACTGGTGAGGCCACACCTCAGATCCTGTGTCCAGCTCTGGGTCCCTCACTGCAAGAGGGACATTGAGGGGCTGGAGCGTGTCCAGAGAAAGGAACAGAGCTGAGGAAAGGGCTGGAGCACCAAGAAGGGCTGCGGGAGCTGGGGGGGCTCAGCCTGGAGAAAAGGAGGCTCAGGGGGGACCTTCTGGCTCTGCACAACTCCCTGACAGGAGGGGGCAGCCAGGGGGGTCGGGCTCTGCTCCCAGGGAACAAGGGACAGGATGAGAGGGAACGGCCTCAAGCTGTGCCAGGGGAGGTTCAGGCTGGACATCAGGAAGAATTTCTTTGCGGAAAGGGTTGTCAGGCATGAAAGGGGCTGCCCAGGGAGGTGGTGGAGTCTCCATCCCTGGAGGTGTCCAAGAAACAACAGGATGTGGCACTTAATGCTTTAGTTGACAAGGTGGGGGATCGTTCAAAGGTTGTATTAATGATTTTGGGCATCTTTTCCAATATTAATGGTCCTGTGGTTCTATTCTGGGATTCTAAAGGTGACTGAGATCTTGCTTTGGAAGTCCCATGGCAAGGTGTGTGTGCTAGGGTGGGGCTGGGGCTCATCTTGCTTTAACAAAAGAGGAGTCACTGTCCTAGAAATGCTTTTCCCACTTCACATGAAGCTGTGTTAAGTGATTCATTGTGGTCATTTTATTTTTTCACGAACATGCACTTGCTTAGACAGACTCCTTGTATCATCAATTAGGATGAATTATGAATTAAGTTGAATTGACTGAAAACTACCCATTTTTGCAGACTGTACCAAGTGGTTTTTCTTCCCCAAGAAAATGTTTTCATTCTTTTTCTCCAAAGCAAGCAAACAAAACCCCCATGATAAATTAGCTGGTGTAGCAGATGTGGTGTGTAGTCACCAAGTAGGAAAACCAACCCCTTCTGAAAGGCTGAGGTCAGGCAGTTCAAGTCACTGCTTCCCTCTGCTTTCAGTGCTGAACCAGGGAAGGGACACCAAGGGGATCAGAGGGATGGAGCAGCTCTGCTGTGAGGAAAGGCTGAGGGAACTGGGATTGTTCAGCCTGGAGAAGAGAAGGCTTTGGGGTGACCTCATTGTGGCCTTGCAGTGCCTGAAGGGAGCCCACAGGAAAGATGGAGAGAGACTCTTGACAAGGGCCTGGAGTGACAGGACAAGGGGCAATGGCTTCACACTGACAGAGAGGAGATTTACAGGGGATATTGGGAAGAAATTGTTCCCTGTGAGGGTGCTGAGGCCCTGGCACAGGTTGTCCAGAGAAGCTGTGGCTGCTCCATCCCTGGAAGTGTCCAAGGCCAGCTTGGATGGAGCTCTGAGCAACCTGGTCCGGTGGAAGGTGTCCCTGCCCATCTGGGGCAGGGGGTTGGAATCCCTTCCAACCCAAACCATTCTGTGTTCCTACGCCCAGCTCACGCTTGTCCCCAGTTCTGCTGGAAGGAGGGAATTGTGTACGGTGGGAGAAGGAAGTACCATTTGCAAGCTGCTGAGAGAAGCTTAGGGATTGGGGGAGGTGAGGAGGAAATAGGGAGAGAGGGAAAAGGATGAAGACGTCCTAAAGCTTTCTGTGTACCTGTTTACTTGAAATGTATAGTGGGAATGAAACGTTTTTAAACAAACAACTTTGCAGCCAATAGAAACGAATCAGTGACTATAATTTTCATAGAAGTGCTTGATTTTCTATCTGGCTTGTCTCCAGGACTTAATCAAGGCTTTCTTGGAAATGTTGGGTTTGCAGTCAGTGTGAATGCGTCTCAGAGGCAATTTTTGGTTTGCTGCTTGCTTTCTGTGCAGCTGCGGGGATGTGTTTAAGTGTGTAGGATGCTGCTCTCTGCTCTGTTGATGGCACGTAGCTTTTCCCTGCATAAGTTAGTGGGAACCTGCTGAATCCCAGGAGGAGTATTAGCCCCTCAGAGGTAACTGAGCTTTTGTGCAAGTCCCAACCACCGGTTTTGAGAGTAACTTCTCTCCTGAAGAGGTGAATGAAGTTTTAGGAGCTTACCAGCACAGGTGAAAACTGTTCTGGTATGCAGGGTAGATTTGCAGTGAGTTATGTGACAGGTAAAACTTGGTATGGATGAAGGTCCTTCCGTGCAGAAGTAAGGTTTTCCACTGGAAGGACCTAATGCAGTGCCCTTTCACATTTTAATGTGCTTTGGAATAAAAATGATTCATCAGGCTTTCTTGCTGCCAGTCAGGTGATAAATCCCAGTTAGATAATGCTGAGTGGCATTGTTCTGGTGCAGACAGAACACAGGGCAGCTCTTCCCTCTCCATACCCTGGTGCATGAGGCTGCCATCCCTGCTGGTGATCAGTAATGCTGCACAAATAGCTGTGCCACTGGTTAGAGCTGCACCTTGCAGGTAATGAATATTTGCCCAGCAGCAACTGAGGGTGTGCACAATTCCAGGGAGATTTGAAGAAATGCATCATTTAAACTGATACCATCTGCTAATTCAGGTACTTAAGAAAAGTATTTAAAGAATAATTTTGGTGTGGACTTACAAGTAAAAAGAACTTCCCCCCAAAAAAACCCCAAGAAACCAACCAAACTCCAAACCTGACACATTCTATAATCCTGAATTGTTATCATATCTTCTTCTTTGTTTTCACTTGGGTTTGCCTCCTCAGCTGATAGAACACTGCTTCTTCCAGAATATCCTCTTACTGAAGAAAACATTTTTAGCTGACCCCAAAGAGTTCAGCCAAAGGAGTGTTAATAAAAGGAGTTACTAATAATTCTTGCACTGAATAGACTTTAACTTTGACAGGAATACTATTTCAAGACACAGCAGCTCAGCCTAAGGACAGCAAGACATGTTTATTTTGTAGCTGATCCAACGATTGGAGTTCAGTTACATCCAAATGCTTTGAGGAAAATTAATCAAGTAATGGGGGATGGAGGCAGTCAGGGAAGTCTGATTTTATTTCAGACTCCAGACCATCTGCTTTCAAAAAAGGCATTGCTCTTAGATGGAAGATACCTTTTCTTAATTATTTAACTTTCTAGGTACATCTTTTGTTTGTCTGTTGCCTTACCATAATGTGTTCTTATTAACATGTAAAATTCTTTTTTTTCCTGAGGGCTACTGGATGCCTCTGTCAGACATTTTTGTTCTTGTGGAGGGAAAAATAGTCACTTTTGGGGAAGTTCAAACTGAAGTAGATTATTTAGATGGCACTGAAGTCCTTAAACTACCAGTGGAATGTTGCTGAGGGTATGGCTGGATCTAACATTCCCTCCTTTGGAACACAGGGTAGATGCCAGACACTTGTCAGCCTTCTTTTCTTGAAAAGGGTATCTTCATACTCTCCCCACTCCTTTCCATGAGCAGGCAGGAAGGAGGAGCCCAGGGAACCACAGGCTGGTCGTGCTCACCTTGATCTGTGGAGAAAGTGATGGAATAACTCACCCTGGGAGGTATTTCCAGGCACAGGAAGGTGACCAAGAGGAGGCTGCATGGATTTACCAGAGGGATGTTGTGCTTGACCAGCCCAGACAACCTTCTGTGAGGAAATGACTGGGTTGGTAGATGAGGGAACAGCAGTGTACATTGTCCACCTGGACTTCAGTAAGGCTTCTGATACTGTCTCCCTCACAGCAGAGCAGACTGAGGGTGGGGTAAATAAGGAGATGGGGGATAGGCTGAAGGGGATGGTCAGTGGCACAAAGTCCAAATGGAGGCCTCTAACTGGGTCCAATCCTGTCCAGCATCCTCACTAATTCTCCCGGTGATGGGGCAGAGTATTCCCACAGCAGACAGAACTGGGAGCAGGGGCTGGTGTCCTTGGGGGCTGTGCTGCCATCCAGGGGAGCCTGGGCAGGCTGGAGAAGTGGGTGGCAGGAACCTCCTGGAGTTCAGGAAGGAGGAGTGCAAAGTCCAGTGGACCTGGGGAGGAAGAGGCGCCCGTGTTTGCTGGGGACTGAGTGACTGGGAAGCAGCTTGGCAGGAAAGGACCCGGCAGGCACCGGGATGGACGTGAGCCAAGCGTACTCCCGTAGCAAAGGAAGTTAAAAGTATCCTGAGCCGTGTTAGGAGGATCACTGTCAGCAAGTCAAGGAGGTGATCCTTCCCCTCTGCTGAGCACTGGTGAGGCCACACCTGGAGTATTGCCTTCCCTTCTGGCTGCCCATTAAAAAAAGACATGGATGTGCTGGAGAGAGTCGGATGAAGGGACTGGAGCGTTTCTGCTGCGAGGAAAGGTTGGGAGTGCTGTAACTCTTGAGAGATCTTCTCAGAATTATCTGATGGGAGGAGGTAAATAAGATGGAGCTGGGCTTTTTACCATGGTGCCCAGCCAAAGGACCAGAGGCAATGGACACAAAGCTAGAACAGAAACTGGTTTTTTGGTTGTTGTTTGGTTGGGGATTTGTTTGGTTAGGGGTTTTTTTAAGTATAAGAATGACTGAGCACTGGCACACGTTGCCCATTGAGGTTTTGGAGTTTTCATTCTTGGAGATATTCCAAGGCTGACTGGTCATGTTCCTGAGCAGGCAGCTGTGGCTGGCCCTACCTGAGCAGGGGGTTGAACCAGGTGACCTCCAGAGGTCCTTGATCACTTCAGCCTTTCTGTGGTCAGTAGTGAAAATAACCCCCTGGGTTTCTTCTCAGTGTATTGACACAAGGGCTGATCTGGGAAAAGCTTCTGCTGAGGGTGATTGTATTTAACTCTTGAATTTATTCCTAATTTCTCCATACGGTTTTGCAGAACAGAAGCCTGAAGGGACTCTTGTACCACTCACTCTGCCTTTGCCACTGATGAGAGATAAAGTTCAGGAAGAGAGTGGAAATAATGACAGGAATCACCGTTTTATAAATAACATGACCTATATCCCTGTATTAGATATCTCTTTAAACCTCTTTTCTTTCTTTTAAGAAAAGACTGCTTTGTAAAATGCTTTTAATATTATTTCATACCTCTCAAGAGGCTGTTTTCCAAATCTTACCATTAGGACATTTTGGTTGACATTTGTGCCATTTTTTGCACTTAAATTCATCAGTTTTAGTTGTAGACTCCCATTTTAATTTTCCATCCTGTGTCTGTCCTGTGAGAATCCCAAATACCTGGAGATGGTTGTTATTCTTCCTCACTTGAGAGTCTGCCTGTGTAATGCTGCAAGATGTAGATAGTGGTGGGTAGGGTTTAGTATCTTGCTGGAGTTATCAGTTTTCAGAGCTGATAAGGTTGTTACACCCTCCCACACAACCTGGCTGAAGACTCATTTGGTGGCTGCATCATCAAACTGGTTGCTCTGTGTATTTCCCTTTTTGGCTTTTAGTGCTGTTCTCCAGCAGCACCACCATCCACTTCTCCTTCCCGCTGCATATCTACCTTTTTTAGCCTTTAAATAGATCCAAATCCAGCTTGTTAAAACAGTTTGTGAAAGCATTTGGTGACATTCACTTCATTCTGGCTTCTAGAAATCTGCCAAAAAAAAAAGAGAATTCAGAGTTACAGAAGTCAGAGCTGCAATATGGGTAGGAAGTTATTTGTATATATATTATATTTGTATTTATGTAGCTAATAAATAATACCTGAGGATTTGAGATGGCCAGGGCAGCACAGTCATGTTGATTCTGTTGCTGGGAGAACAAATGACAGAGAAAGCAGTAATCTTGTTTATATTTCTCTCAAAGAGTCTCTGAAGTAATTTTTGTATCCCTTCACTCTACTACTTGGGTTTTGGGGGTTCCATTTTTGTGTGCCCTGTGAATGCCATCTGTGCATTATGGTGAACGATAATGGGGGCCAGGCTGCAAATTAGTTCTAAGCGATTAGATCAATTAATATTACCTAACAATAGAACCATAGAATCATGGAATGGCCTGGTTTGGAAGGGACCTTAAAGATCATCTCATTCCGACCCCCTGCCATGGGCAGGGACACCTCCCGACCAGGTTGCTCAGAGCAAGGAATATCTCCTTCCCAGACTATGAGCACTGCATTTGGCTCACTCTGGTTTTTTACAGTCAGTTGAGAGGAAAAGGAGTTGCTGGGCGTGATTCATTGACAGCCTTAAATGCTGCCCTGACAGTAAGTGGATCGTGCTGCAGAAAGACCAGTTTGACCCCAGTGACTGTGATGGGAGTACGGATCACTGGCTGAGTTGTTCAGTGAGTCCATAAATCACTGGAGATAAGCAGGGTGAATCCCACTCCTAGTTTCTAAGGCCTGTTAGAGATTAGGTACAAGTCTGATGCAAATTATCAGCCTTCTGAGGAACACCAGTGCCTTTGAGCAGGCCTGGATGACCCATGAAGTGCCTGGGAAGCACTAGAGCACAATACTTGAAACATCTGCAGAAGAGCCCGTGATTCAACTGATGTAGTGGTATTTCAGAATCATCTTCCAGGTTTTAAGCATATTTTTAATTTTTTTAGTCTCTGTATAAATATCAGAGTTCGGTTTGGCTCGTGCTTGATGGTTCATTGCTAACCTAAATAGATCTATGAGTGCATTGCTACATGGAGTTTTTTAGGGATAGATCCACCAAGTGATAGGCACAAAAGTGCTCAGTTACTGCTTCAGCTGGGGCCACAGAAGGACCTGGGCTGGAGTGGGTGGTGAGATGGAGAGGGTGATATCGTTTTCTCTGTTCTCTAATCCGCTTCTCATGAATTGTGTTAATGTTGGATCTCACATTTCGCATGAGTCAGGAGTGCTGTGGTGGTAAACAGGAGTTTCTAGTCAAGCACAAGTGCAACAAGAGAGAGGATGAAAACAAAATGTGGAAAAAAGCACTGTAGACTCAAGTGGGGATGGTAGAAGGGGGGAGTGTGATGGTTCTGTTCTCTGGCCTTCCAGAGATCTCCATGGAAATGAGTCTACCAAGTTAAAAAATAAGAAGGCTGAGCTACGTGCTTTAGCAAAAATACACCAGATTGAGGTGGAAGAGAGCACTTCTTAAAAAAAAAAAAAGAATATTTTTGTCAAAGATAGGGAAGTGGGAGGAAAGTCCACTAATGCTTTGCAACTTAGTAGTAACAAGCACCCACAGGAGCAAAATATATCTGTGTGCCACTGTGCCTGAGGAGGAATGAATGTGTGAGTGGTTGTATGGAATGGAGGGGTTGTATATTTGAGCAGTTGGATGGAAGGGGTTGTTCTGCTGCCTATGAATGAGCAATTTGGCTTTCTAACCCTCTTTAGGGTAATTTTTTTTTCTCTTGCCCTTTGGAGCACCGCGCCGGGTAATCACCGAGTTCCACCGGTGGCTTCCGTGTGTGAGGTGGCCTCACACATGAAGGCAGTAGAGTAACTGCTTGCACTAATCTTGTAACAAAGGGCTGGGAGCATTTTAAAATGTGTTTAGGGAAGTGTAGTCCATATGCACCATCGCAGCCACGAAGGTTAATCTGAAGTTCTTGTTGTATAAGAGCTGGACGTGACTGGGCAACCAGAGGGACACCCCTGTATGTGACAAACAAAACCTGCTGGGTTTTCTGGTGGTGTAAAATGAGTTCCCAGCAAAGAGATTTATGTGCCATCAGCCCCTATCTACTAAAGCATGCACAACACTTGGATGCAGGCACCCATTTCCCCAGTCTTTTCAGTGCCCCTACAGAAAATCAGCATTTCTTTAACATTCCTAGAATCACAAAATGGCCTGGGTTGGAAGGGACCTAAAAGACCATCCAGTTCCAACCCCCTGCCTTGGGATGGAGCAGGGCAGCCACAGCTTCTCTGGGCAACCTGTGCCAGGGCCTCAGCACCCTCACAGGGAACAATTGCTTCCTCATATCCAATCTAAACCTGCTCTCTGTCAGTGTGAAGCCATTGCCCCTTGTCCTGTCACTCCAGGCCCTTGCCAAGAGTCTCTCTCCATCTTTCCTGTGGGCTCCCTTCAGGCACTGCAAGGCCACACTGAGGTCACCCCAAAGCCTTCTCTTCTCCAGGCTGAACAATCCCAGTTCCCTCAGCCTTTCCTCCCAGCAGAGCTGCTCCATCCCTCTGATCCCCTTGGTGTCCCTGCTCTGGACTGGCTCCAGCAGCTCCCTGTCCTTCCTGTGCTGGGATCCCAGGGCTGGAGGCAGCTCTGCAGGGGGGGCTCAGCAGATTCCCAGGCTCTGTGGCTCATGTACTTCCCACATACTTGCATCAGTGGGAGCTTTTTCTCCCTGGTGGACTGTTCAGTGGTTTCCTTCCTATGGCATCAGTGAAAATAAACTTAACATTTATCCTCTAAGCTCACACGGCTCAAGGTGTATCAATAACTGCTGTTAAGCTGCTTGGGTGGTTTGGTTTGGGGTTTTTTTCTTTCTGCCTTAAGGAAAAGGAGGGTGCTGTGTTATGGAATAAATAAAAGGGATTTTTTTACCTAGTTCGGAATGCTGCTGTCCCCCACTGAGGCACAGAGGTAGGAAACAAGTGTGGAAGGAGAGGTACTGATGGTTGGTTGGAAGTTGGAATGCCTTATCTCAGAAAGAGCCCAAGACTCTCTTTCTGTTATGTTGCCTCCACCTCTGCATCACTCTGAAGTCTTAAGAATCTTAATGCTTATATTTGAAGTCCAAGAGTGTTTTTTAACAGACATTTACACTTGCTTTTGCCTGAAGATGTAAACAGCACGGTCTTGAAGTGCTCTGCACTGACAGAGAGCCCAGCCCAGCAGATATTGATCTGAAGGGAAGCCTTTGGATGCTGCTGCACAGAAATATAGGAATATCAATTCCCCTCATGTCTCTTCCATGGTGGGAGAAATGCATGTGGAATATTCCTCCTTGCTGTCTTTGCAACAGATGGAAAGCACACAAACAGAAAAGCATGATTTTTAGATCTGTATGGGGGGTGGGAAAGTAATAACTTGGAGGACAAGCCACAGTCATTGTCACTCCAGGAGTTTACTGTTATTAATTGTCAGCTTCTGTCCCTTATTTTTCCCTAATAAAGGCTCCAGAAGGCTTTTCCACTTAGTGAACAACCTGTTCTACACAACAGGGAGTAAGGAAGATGAATTCATCTCTATCTCAAATTTGGATGAGGAAAGAGTGAAACATTTGGTCTGCAGTGAGGGGGACACAAGCTGCCTCTTCAAAAATGATCTTCCACAAACTCCAATTAAGTGGACTGCTGGGTTGTCTGAAGTTATCCCAAGGCTGGAAGTGTGTGTAACCATTTTCTTTTAATTTTAAAGCTGTGAGGTTCATGCCCAAAAGCACAGAATCTTAAAAGCAACA
Source organism: Platysteira castanea (assembly GCA_013397175.1). Lineage (NCBI taxonomy): Eukaryota > Metazoa > Chordata > Aves > Passeriformes > Platysteira > Platysteira castanea. The sequence continues at coordinate 642,019 of VYXC01005275.1, read as the reverse complement.
CTTAAAAAGTTTGAAGCACTGCTTGAGACGTGGTCTTTGTTCAGGCTTCTCTTGCTCTTGCCATCTAGGCTGTATATTTTGTCCCTGCTTGAGCACGGAGGTGGGACCAGATGACCTACTGTGTTCCCTTCCAAATCTACCTCTTCTGTGATATTTGTCTGTGCTGGTGACGTGACTTCTATTTCTTCATAATTTTTAGATGGGTAACCTGAAGAAAATATGCTGCTAACAGTCATGCTGCTCTTTATCTTAGTCTTTAAACAGAAATTTCCTTCTCTACTACTTTTTCTGTCTGTCCATGTACATCCCCTGTGATGCCTGCTTGGCTTGTGCACCTTTCGAGGAAGCTGTGGTCCTGGGGCAAATTCAGCTGCTCCAATAACACATTAATTAATTAATTAATTAAGCATGGCGTAGTCTTGCTGTGGCCTGTAGTGCTGTGTCTTCGTGAACAGAGGGGTTTTTTTCCTTCAAAAGCATCAGCTGTGTTTCCTGGTGTATCAAATTAGCAATAATTTACTTAGGGAAAACATCGTGAGTTACAAAGCGGGATTGTGTCTAATTGCGCTGGCCTTCTTCCATCTGGGATTTCACCAGCCTTCTGCCTGTGATCCTTGTTGGATCAGAGCTTCCCTCTGAAGTGGGAAGGACTGGAAAATGGCAGGAGGGAGGAGGATTCCATTCAATTCTCAACATCCTGAACTAAAGCACTCCGGTGGTGTCACTCTGGTATCCTGAACCTGAAAATCACGGGAGTCCCGACAACTTAAAGGGCAGCATCAAATTCCAGATCTCTGGAAGGCCAGGCAGGCACCCAGGTGCTGTCCCAGGGCTTAGAGTAGGCATCCTCCTATGTTAAATTCGCCTACAGAGTGAGGAATGTCCTTCCACTGGTCTGTTTCACACCATGAATATAACTCATTTTAGCAGTGCTTAGAAAACACCTATTACCTGCTCTTTAGATCCTATTTATGCTCTAAATACCATGGATAACTGCTTGCCATTAACAGGAAAAATGTACTGTGTTTTCTCTGCACCTTTAGAAGTGTGTAGGTGCTCCGCCTGCACCCCCTTCCTCCCCATTTTTGAGTCCCTCAGCATTTGGACACTGAACTTTTGGGAGTCGTGCTATAATTTATGTATCCTTTTTGCTTAAAGGCTATGGATTCCTACATTTCCAACCCGCAACAGTGGAATCTTTCTTAAGAAAATCCAAAAACATTGCTAAAAGTAGAGGTAGAAATGCACAGGAGTCCAATTCTAGTCCAGTCAATAATATTGCTGTAAACAAAATTTATCCAGTAACTATCAGAATATTCTTATCATAAGCTTTAGCGATCTCCTGAATTAGCTGTTAAAAAAACCACCAAAAAACAACAAAACACTGTGGTCCCTTCTAACCTGACCCATTCTCTGAGCTGGTTTTACTTCCAATTCATCATAAAGCTCAGGATTTTGGGAGGAGGGGTGGGTGAGTTAAGGTGAGTTGGGCTCGCCTGCCTGCCCCCCGCGGCACCTGCAAGCCCTGAGTCAGCTGACAGAGTTTCAGTGCGGAATGCTGAGACAAAATCAGAGGATGAGCAAACCCTGGCCTGCAGCCTTTGCACGTAATCCACCTGTCCACCAGCACTGACATCATCTCCTGCAGAAGGAGCTGAGAAACTTCAGTGTAGAAACCTCGGAGAGTTCAGTACAGCTTTGTTGGATGGGGTCTCCTTGCCCTGTGATGGGGGCTAAGATCAAGCTCTTTGACATATTTAATACCTTTTACATACATAGTGAAAACTGTGTTTGGAGGGAGTCAGTTTTTGAAATGTGACATTGGCTTTTTCAGTGCTCGGTTCCATTTCAGCTCCTACACAGACCCTGTCCTCTTTCCCACCGTCTCTGGCAGGATGAAGGAGCTCAGTGCCTGGCAGTGAGTGTTTTATTGTCCCCAGAGAAGGTGGGCTGAGGGAGCGCTGGGGAGGGACTGGGAGATGCCGTGAAACACAGCAGGAATGCTCAGGGAATGTGCGAGTTCTGCAGAGCTGCGCGCGTGGTGGTGGGGCAGGAATTTTTGGGAGATCCCAAATGAAAAATGCTGCAGTAACAGAATGAGAATGCTGGAATGAGACAGTGAAGTGAAGAAAGTAAGTTTTCCTACAGATTGCAGACAGTATAGATGGGTTCTAAGGTCTTGAGGGACAGAAACTCTTATTTTGAAAATGAGCATGGTTTGTTCTAAAAACAATCAAGATTCGTGCTACAGATTTCAGCAGAATGGAAGAATTTCAAAGCAAATGAGTTAAGCTGGGAAGAAGAAAAGTAGGATGAGAAGGTGTAACAAACATTTAGAAGGGCTGCATGACAAATGTCTGCATCATCTGTCTTTTTGCTTTAAATTCTGTCATTTCTGTGTTGTCTCCTGAATACCAGCATTACGAAAAGGAGAATTATGCTGTAAGTTTTTGGGGTGGGTGGGTAATACTGTACTGAAAACTTCCACAGGGAAATTTTGGTTTTATTGTTTGCATTACCATATTACGAGAAGGCCTTTGGGAATCAAAATATTATTTTTTAGGCCCTATGTGGCAGAAGTTTTTCTGCTATAAGCAATAACTCTGTAAAGAAAAAGTGCAGTGGTAGGGAAGATAAGAACTGGAAGCAATACTAGGAAAATCTGTTATGCATATTAATATTGCATAGAAATCTTGGTAGGAGACGAAATTGGATTTTAGAGTGTTTACTTCTGAAATAAAAAATGCTGTGCTGAGTCTGTGGAGATAGCTTTAGAGAATTCAGCTTTCTGAGCTCTCATTTTTCTTTAATGTAAGAAATATGCTACTGGTGCAGTTCCTGGGCTCTGTAGACTAGGGAATGCTGATGGCATCCTGGAGAAACTTCCTCATGTCACTGGAGGAAACTGGAATTGTGGGATATGCTGGTAAACAGGTAAAGAAAAAAAAACAGGCTGGGAAAAGGTTAGTGACTCACCACAGAACCACTGGCATCTATATAGGTCACATTCCAATAGGACACCTGGGCCACTGGTAAAGATTCCTGAAGGGAATGCATCGCAGGTGTTATAATCTTAGTTTCAGCACAGCCATGATCTCTGTGGAAAACCTGTCTTCATAATATGCAAGATTTGTATTTAGACAGCCAAAATGAGATACTTTTCCATCATGAAATTCAACCTTCTGCCTCCCTGGAATTCAGAGGATGCTGGATTTCTGAAGGACACAGCAGGAGAGGCTCCTGAGGAAAATGTGTAGCTCCAGAAGTTGTGGTGGCCTGGCTCGTGCCGTGCACCACGGTACTTGCAGGGAGCACTGGGTGTGCAGCTCCTGGAATGTGCTTTTTCACTTACAAGCAGCTTTTTTTTGGTCCCAAAAAGTCCACTTCAGCATTGTCTGAAATGAAGCTGAGACATGTTGGTCACAGCAAAGCACAGGCATTGTTCCATCACAACTGCTGCTGGATTTGGGTTAAAATTCAAGCAACCCAGAAATGACATTTATCCATTTTGTAGATGACACGGCTGTGCGTTTGTCCCTGGGAAGAGAGGGAATTGTCTTTCCTGATTATTTAGTTGAATACCCACAGTTCCTTGACTCCTTTCTTTAGAAACAGGGCAGGGCAGTTCCCGTAAATTTAAGCGGTTGTCATGTAAAAATCATGAGGAAGTACAGGCAAGGCTTCGTGGCCTGCACGGAGTGGAATTTGATCACTGTTTATTGTATTGACATATTGGCAGAGGTTTTGTTGTCTAATGTGGTTGCTGATTGATGCTGGCATTAGTGTATGATTGCCTCTGACGGTTTCCTGTCTCCACAAGATGTCAGAACAGAAAGTTATGGCAACAAATTTCAGAGAAGCAAAAGGGTTTGCCTCATGAAAAAAATACAAAATAAGGCTGGGGTGGAGTTAGATGGTGATGAGAAAATCTTGTGGACTCCAGTTTTCAGGAACTCCTGCACCTGTTTCTCTGGCCAGAAATGCACCATATAAAAGAGAATTGGGGAATCTATTAAAACCTCTCTGTTTAAACCCTTTCTGGGCACTGCTTCCTTATCTGCTTCCCTCGTGAAATCAAGGCTTCTACTTTATTAGGGATTATGCCTAGATAAAGCCATATCTGTGGAGAGATATTTTTCCTCTTTCTTGACTGAAAGGTGTTCAAATCAGGAATCTGCCAACAGAGACCCAGGAATAGAGAGTCTGCTGCTGAACCACTCCTGCTGTAATGTGTTCATAGGATAAATTTGTTGCCTTTCCCACTGGTGCTCAGGAGAAATGATTTGCCTTGTAACAAGGACTCTGAAAACATTTAGAAAGTGATAACACCTTTATTATAATTTCCTGTTTTGTTTGGGGTTTTTTAAAATGCTACATTAGTGTGTCTATACTTATATCTATAGAATATATACTGTCCATTTTATAGAAAACAACACTGCCTAGGGTTGACCCAAAAGATCATCTATTTTCTCCTTAAATACCATCTTTACAACTTGAAACGTTTTGTATTTTAGCACCTAAATTTGTTGAGAGTTGCTTCAGCAATGTCACATGAGAGCATTTGGAAAACAAAATTTTTGAGGGGAAATTTGAGTTTTTGTCTGGGAAAAAGAAGTCAGTTTGAGGTTAGAAGACCAAGAAACATTGCACCTTACTTACCTTTCCAAAATGCTTTGTATGTGGTTTGTTTCAGCTCCTGTCCCCAGTAGCTGGCATATTGTCCTTAGAGCATTCCCACACGTGGGAGAGGCTGTGAGATTGTGCAGAAAGACAGAAAAAGGCTTTAAAAGACCTTTTTGAAAGTCTTTAATAAAAACATAGGATGGGCTGTAGTGACTGGGTGCAGGCTTGTTCAGCCAAATACACTGATCACTGAGGGGGTTACATTTGACTGGCCCTTCTTAATACCCTCTTATGTCCTGTTTTTTTTCCTCCCTCCTTGTTTTGCCCTGACCCACCAGAAGTTCCTGAAGTTCAGTCCCTCAGGCTCACCTCAAATATCCTATTCCTGCTGTCCTATTCCTCTTGTTTCCTCCTTCTTATCAGTTACAAATTCCTCTCCAAAGCTGTGCCTGACAATCCTTGATGCTCCCATCAATTGGTGGCTAAAGACTTCTGCTCTTTCCCAGTGCCTCTCTCTCTCTCTCTGTCCTGTGCACCTGGCTTGTGCCTCTGCATGTTCTTGTTCATAAATTTCTCCTTCATTTCACATTCCCTTGGGAGTGAAAGGGTCCTTGAGTGGATAATGAAGTAGAGGCCCTCACCTTCCGTATACCCTTAGAGTGGTAGCTCCTGTCTTGTACTGCAGGCTCAGCTCTGGATGTAGCCCTTGGGTGCTCCAAGAGCTGAACAGGGAGGCAGAACTTGTGTTTCTACCATTTACCCTTTATTAGAACTGGTTAAATGTGTTCAGTATGGCACTGACAGCACTGCCCAGTATGGGCAGTACTCCAGCCTGTTGTTTGCTTGGCCCTCTCAAAACCTGTCATCATCCCTGAAACAGAATTTGTTTCTGAAGCTCTGAATGCTCTGGGCAATGGTTCTGATGCTGTTGCCCTGAAAACAACAGTCAAAGTCTGATTGTGGTAGGAACGAACTTTCAGGAGAGAGTTCAACAGTACCAGGAACTCTCCTGTTTTATTTAGTTACAATCTTTTTATTTCACCTGGATAGAGAGAATCAAGTCCTTATTACTTTCCTATTTATACATTGTTGTTTTCAGTAGAAAATGGCTGGAGATGGCCCAGCGCAATCCTATTGAGAACAGTGGTGCAAAGATATTTCCTCATCAGCACAGAGCCTTAGACTGGTTCTGAATGGGAGAGCACTCCTGAGATGGTTGTCTTTCTCTTCCACACAGATAATAAACCTGAATTAGAACCACCAGTGCAGATTCAGAGATTAAAATCTGCCCTTTGCCCCCGTGTGCCTGTTAGGGGCAGAAGGCAGCGTGTTCTCCCTGTGGAGAGAGAGGCAGAACTGTGTTGCCACGCTGTAACAGAAGAAGAGCTGTAATGAGCCTAGAAGAAGTTGGGAGAGTATTAACTTACACAAGTGACCAGAATCTGTAACTGATACGGAACAAAACAGCATCTGTGTCCTCTCCCTGCTTCAGGGCCAGCAAATCTCTTCACTCTCATAGCAACAGCCTCACTGAATAGACCTGCAGGAGCTTTCATCACTTCTACCAATATGTGACCCTTGCCCTGCCACTCTTGTTAGCAAGGACTCTATTTTCCATCACCTCTCTTCAGGCAGATTGGACTGCCCCTCATTCTTCTCATGAACTAATCACACCCTTGGATGACAGGCCAGCTAGAGGAGAAGAAATATGGGGAGCTAAATACCATCCTATGAGCAGGATAAACACATACAAGAGTCAGGAAACCGACTTCGACTTCTGAAAATGTCTCTATTTAGCAGGAAGGGGGAGGATCTGACATCCAGCTTTCAAAGCCACATTGCAGAAGGGGGTCAGAAGGGGTCAGTCTTCTTTCCCTTCCAGGGAAGGCTTCTGGAGGTTGGGAAAGAAAACAAGATATGCTCTGCCTGTAGGTTCTCTTGTTGGTTTGGAAGCCTGTGACTCCCTGTGCTTCTCCTGCACCAGAATTTCTCTGCCTTGCAGGAGCTGAGCTGGGAGTGTAATCTGTTTTAAACAGTCTCTCCTTTTCTCCTGCAGCCTCCCTTCAGGCACTGAAAGGCCACATTTAGGTCACAATTAGGTTCTTTAGCCTTGCCCATTCCCTTCCAGGGTTAGGTCAGAGCTCTTAACCTCGGACTAAAAGCATCAGGAAGACTCAGGGTTTGTCTTAGTCCAATCCACTGTTGCTGTATAATCTCTGTGTCTAATAATCATTCCTGTTCTTATCCCAGTCTGTGGGAATAGGACTTTCCTGCTGCTGCCCTTGCTTTCCAGGTAGGGAACTCTTGTACAGAGTAAAGAAAAGATGCATTCTTGAAAGTCCAATCACTCTTTGAGTCTTTAAAGGCATCAGTTATATCCATAAAATTTGCCTTCAAAAGTGTTTCAAGCATCCAAGAGCATAAGATCCAGTGGAAGACAAAATGGTTTAAATTTCAAACTGGCCAAGTGCTATATGAAGATTCCAAAGTCTCTCGGGTGTTTCAAGCCTGTGATAACTGCTTAAAGATTGCTTGGAGCTAAGTGATTGAGAGTTAGGTGCCTTTGAGAATCTGAAAGTACCTTGACCTTATTTAAAACCATATGTTCTGAGCTGACACTTGCACATAAAGCCATTTGGGTCTTCACTGGATGAAATTCAAACAGAAAATAACAAAGCAACGTGCCACATGTCTTAGTAAAAGTAAGGATGCCTTCAAAGAGTTTATTTCTTGTTCATTTTCCTATAAATGATAAAAAATATTAATTAATGTTTTACTATTTCAGCTACTATATTTTTTTCTGGGTGTATTACTGCCCAATCAGAAGTTTTTTGAAGAAGCAACAGTTCACCTGGGAAAAATCTGTTTCATTTTCAAGAGGACTGGGATAAAGAATTGCTCTGCTTTTGAAACCTTCCCCTTTTGTTAGTGAAGGGTGTTATTTATATGCTAAATCTTTCCTAAATTATTTGATGCTTACATATAGGGGTTTTTTATATGGGCATGCCTATATCTTGCAGCATATTTGGGGGTAGTAATTAAAAAAAAAGAGTTTTAATCCAAAGGAGAGAATCAAATCTGCATGGTCTGGCTTTTATTAGCGTAGTACTCTATATCTGGCATCACCTTTTCAGTGATAAGTCTTCATGCCTTTGTCTCACTGTGTAGAGCAGCTTGTCATGTGATTTTTGTCTTGCTTTAGAGAATCAGAACTTGCTGGTGCTTCATTTGTACCCTGAGAGCTCTGGAAATTTTTTCCACCCTTCTAGCTCAAGGTGACTCCAAGTGTATTGCTGATTTTATTCTGTTCTGTTCAAAGAAATCAAAGGGAAGACTTTGTAAAGAAGATTTCTTGGTTGATTTTATCAAAAGTGTGTGCCCTGTTGTGCTCTGAGTGGGTAGATTCAAGTTTTTTCCTTTATAAACTGAACTGAATCACACCTGGCTGAGGTTATTCCACAAAGCTGAACCACAGTGTTGCTTGTATGGAATATTGACTCAAACAAGTGAAACACTCTTATGGAGCTCTGGAAGGTGATCATCCCCAAACCTGAAAGGCTCAAACTTAATCTGAAATTGCTGAATAGGATTTGTGTGACGTGTACTAGCTTGAAAGCAAACCAGTGAGAGACTCCAAGTCAGAAATACAATTTAGTAGGAAAAAACAAATAAACGCAAAAGTACAAAAACCACCCCACTGACAGAGTCAGAGTACAACCTGACCCCCTGTGGTTGAGGGGGTTGGTAGCAGTCCAGTTAAATGGTGGCTGCAGTCCTCCTGGAGTGATGGTTCTGTTGAAGCAGTGATCCTGTAGAAGGGCCTGGTGTTCCTCTGGGAATCCAGTGGAAAAGGCTGCTCGTGGTGTTGGGAATCTCAGATTCTATCCAGGATGGAATGTTTGGTTCCTCCCTCTGGGCGGAGCATCTCACGATGGGATGATGTAATTGTATCAGTCACGCGGTGAGACAGGATGGCCCATTAACAGCAGATATCCCCATGAGTTTACCAGGGATGAGTCATGAAGGAGATGAAGGAACAGTGTCCCACCGGTTTTAACAGCTTATGAAGATGGTGATAGAACACATACTTTTGGGCACATCTTACATTGTAACCTAGGACAGCTGCCATCCCTTCCTGGGGGTGAGGAGCTGATGAAGCAGCTGTACTCACACAATAGTTCTGCAAGGAGGTTAGTCTTTCTGATTTATACCTTCCAAGACTACAGAAAGACTGGTTTGGATTGACTTCCAGAGTACCAGTAAACAAGGCTGTCTCTTCTGATTTCTACCCTTATTTTGAGCAATGTTTTCCTTATCAAAATTAGATACCATCAGATAGAGTCTCTGGGGTAAAGAAGGGAAACAGATTTGCAAGGCATCACCATCATCTACTGTGCTTTGTCACGCCAGGAGGGAAGTAGGAAGAAGGAGTGATAAGAAATTTATGTCTTGTATTTTATTACTCATCCGAAGTCTTCAATTATTAGCGCTATGCTAATGAAGTCTTTTTGGATTGTCTGACAGATTTTATGATAAACTCCTTAACAAGACAATAAAACTAGGAGGATGTCAATTGGGTAATTAGCTGATAATCAATATCCAGCAGCTGTGAAGAGATGGCAGGCAGATATCAGGCTCTGCTCAAGGCTTTTGGTAATTTGTTGGTTTGAGTTTCAGGGAAGATGCTGCCAAAACATTAATAATTGCATTGTGTGACAAGAATTGGGATAAAGGAATAGCAGCCTAATAGTGACATTAATCTAAACTGAATGTGTAGAAATCCTTTCTGCTACACAAATCGTTATGAAGTGGTTGATCCTGGCAATTTGAGTTTTTTCTTGACATGGGCATTAGACAGGGAAGATATGAAATGCCCTGGGTAGAACGTTAAATTCCTAAATCTCCAAAGAGCCAGGGATATCAGCCCATGTTATATTAACTATTTAATTATAACTTCATGGATGCAAAGCTGATTGGACCACTCCTTTACTATCTCAGAGACAACTGGAACAGGATTTACTTCATTTATCTGTAGATATCGACAGCAAAGACTTAGACATAGTTCTGAGCAAAATATCTCAACTCCCATGATATCCAGAAACAAGGAGCAGGAGTTGTCTGGTGTCAGGAGCTGACCACATTCTGATGGAGATGGGGTGAATCCTGGAAGTCTCTGGTTCTGTTCATTGCCTCTGGAAGCCTGGATGGCCACATCAACTGCCTGAAGTTCAGAGATACGAACCTCACTGTGATTAACTGCACCACAGATATCAGTGAGAATAAGAACTTGCTTGGAGGGAGTTTGTGTGGCAGAGCACAACGGCACAGTTATGTTTTGCTTAATAATACACAGCTGGAACTTTGCTTAGTGAAATCCAGCTAATTCCAAATGTAACTTGGAGACAGAGAAGGGAGAGGACAATTTGGCCATGGAATCATAGAATGGATCTCAAAGATCATCCAGTTCCAACCCCCTGCCATGGGCAGGGACACCTTCCACTATCCCAGCTTGCTCAGAGCCCCATCCAGCCTGGCCTTGGACACTGCCAGGGATGGGGCAGCCACAGATTCTCTGGGAAACCTGTGCCAGGGCTTCCCCACCCTCACAGGGAACAATTTCTTCCTAATACCCAATCTAAACCTGCTCTCTGCCAGTGTGAGGCCATTCCCCCTCGTCCTGTCACTCCAGGCCCTTGTAAAAAGACCCTCTCCATCCTTCTTGTAAGCCATCTGTTACCTATCCCTACCAATCCATGAAGATCCCAATATGATTTCCCTGTATGATTTTCCACTGTTCTCCATTGCCCTGGGTTGGTGAGAAACCATCCAAATATCATGGACAGGATATTAAGGACAGGAAAATTAAGGCTGAGCCCTATTCTTGATTTAACCACCTAAAAATGAGATTTTTTTTGACAAAATTCCTGAATGTCACAGAATTCCCTTCCATCCTAGCTGGAAGTTCAGGGGGTTTCTGGACTTGTGTGAGGTAACGGAGCAGGCTGGAGGAGACAGGGTGGGCAGGCTGTGCTGGAAACATTTCCCTCTCATGTAGCAGAGGGGAACATTAAAAAATGCCTCCTGCAAGTTTCTGCCCTTGCTAAAACCTCTCCTGAGGGCTGTACTGTGCTGCAAAGCACCTCAGCAACTCCTTCCCTACAGTTTGTGTCAAGCCTGGCTTGGACTGGCCAACTCAAACCAGGAAAGGGTGACCACTGCTTTCACAGAACCTCCCTGTCTTGAGATTTAGCTCAAAAATAGGAACTAATGGCTGGAGAAAATAAAGAAAAAGCCAAAAAAATGGCAACCCAGCAGAAGCAGTTGCCACATCTTCTTGCCTATTAAACCAGGTTAGTGTTCCAGGGTTGTACTGCTGGGAGAGTTTGACAGGTTTACGCTGAAAGACACCACTTAGAAGTGTTAACTTCTTTTAGCTTAGCCTTATGGAGCCTTTTCACTGCAGAGTACAGAGCTGGCTACAGTCTTCATCATTCATTCTTAAAATGTGAGGTTAATGTGCAGCTACATTGGATATTAAGGGAAACAGATGGAGCAAGGAACACAGTGAATCACAGGGAATCTGTTCAAGAATTTTTCTCACTAAGAGGTTTTTTCCTCACTGAGCCTGCCTTAAGTATCAGAGAAAGCTCAAATCATCATCTAAATGCCAGTTCCACTGCTCCCTGGTTGGGATTCGAAGCTTCCAGCTAAATGTTGGATTTGTCTCTTTGGGCTGGGACCCACCAAGGAGAACCAGCAAATTCTTTCTCACTGACTTTAAGCTGGATCCTTGTTCCGAGCCTCTCCTGAAAGTCTCAGCCTTTGATTTCCCTGGAGACCTGCAGTGTTGTGCTTTGTAAACCTCCCGTGTAGGCCTGCTTATGTCAGCCATGAGAAGACACTCCCAGTTCCTAACAGAAGCCATACCTCATATCTAAATTTACTGTAATTCCAGACCAGCCATCAGCTTTCTGGCCCACTGCCCCAGGGCAGGGGATGGCTGTGTGGTTACACAAACAGGGCTGTTGGAAGCACCAGGGGAGGTCAGCTGGCACAATTCCCACAGTCAGAAAGCCCAGACAGGATTTCCATTGCTCTTCCATCAGATAGGATGGAGGAAGAATGTCTCTGATGATCTCAGCTGGGAGCTGATAACCTTCCAGAGCTGGATAAATAATAAATGGCTCCAGCGATGGTTGTCTCTGAAATGTGCTAATAATTTTGGTAGAATGTGCTGGATGGCATGGGTGCATGTCTGTGCCCTCCGGGTGATCTAGAGTTTGTCACTGGTGTGCCAGAGAACAGAAAATGAGGGCCTGTTGTGAATCCAGTGGTTATTCCGTGGAGGACGTGATCGAGGGAAGCATCACCACCTCTTAACGTTTTAAAACTGGATGGCTTTCAGGGAGTAGAAGCTTTAGCTCAATGTCTCTCACTGTGTTTAATGAAGAAGCGAATGGGTGAAATGGAAGTCTGTGGAACACAAGGGGATGACACCAAGAGGTCAAATGGCTCCTTTGTGCTTACATCTTTCAGAAAATCTTTTGCCTGTATTTTCTGTGAAGAATGTGCAGCAAAACATTTCTAATCAGCTTTTGAACTGGTGGGAAAAAAGAAAAGTAGTTTTTTTTTTCTATCATTACCCATTCTGAGAAAAATATTTTGGCTTGATTTGTTGTCAGCTAATTTTCAAGCCTTTTTTTTGTCTTTTTCTGTTTTTTTTTTCCCCATGGCATATTGCAGTAATCTGTACCCTTGGCACAAGATGATCAGAGCTTAGTATCTGCCCTGACTGAACTAATCCTCTTGGCCGTGATGTGTGGCAAAGTGGCAGCTCTGAAAGTCTTTGGTATCTTCTGCCCTCACGCGCTGGGTGGGATGTGGTGAGGAGCTGTGCTGTTTTGCGTGGAGCGAGAGCAGAATCTTCCCTGCTGTTCCCTCTGCGGGAGGGAAGGACTTTGCACCACCCATTCAGCTGGAAAACCCTGCTCCTCTTGGCTTACCTCCACACAGGCTGGGGGTGGGGGAGAGGGAATACGTCAGTCTTCCCATCCATCTTCAATTCCACCTACTTTGTCTTTGGAGTGCGAGGTGCACTCAGGCAATTTTAGGCCAGGAGATAAAAATCTAAGGCCTTTTTTCTTCCTCTGTAGCAAGGACAGAAACCCCAGGTTCTATTAAGAGGGGACAGAAATCTGTGTTGGTGTCAAGGCTCCCATTTAGCTGACACAGGTAGTTTGTTCTTCCAAAAGGCTCCATCTGGGCTGACACTTCTGAGGCAGGAAAAGGCAGAGTTAACACATTGGCAAAGTCAGAGCTGGGATCCTGTGCCTGCTCTGCGTGAGGCCATAGGTTTGTAGTGTCAGGGGCTGGGAGCAGACTGGGGGAGGTGCAGGAAACCTCTTTCCCATCTTTGCAAGGGGCTGGAATCCTGTCTGTTTTCTGTGCTGAGGTGGTGGCACAGTGGAAAACTGCAGCTCCTGGGCTGGGCAGCCAATCCCCTGTATGGTCCTGCAGCAGGCTGTGTGTCTGTCTCTGTTTGTGTGGGGTCTTGGTTCTTGCAGTCATAGAGTTATAGAATCTATGAGCTGGAAGAGGCCCACAAGGATCATCCAGCCCAACTCCTGGCCCTGCACAGACACCCCAGCAATCCCACCCTGTGCATCCCTGACAGCATTGTCCAAACACTCCTGGAGCTCTGGCAGCCTTGGGGCCGTGACCATTCCCTGGGGAGCCTGTTCAGTGCCCGACCACCCTCTGGGGGAAGAAACTTTCCCTGATACCCACCCTAACCCTCCCCTGACCCAGCTCCAGCCATTCCTTGGGTCCTGTCCCTGGTCCCACAGAGCAGAGATCAGGGCCTGTCCCTCCTCTTCCCCTCGTGAGGAAGCTGCAGAACTGCTGTGCGCTCTGACCTCAGTCTCCTCTTCTCCAGCTGAACAGACCAAGTGCCCTCAGCTGCTCCTCGTGTGGCTTCCCCTCCAGATGCTCCACTGTAGCCCTCACCACCTTCCATAGCCTGACTGCATCCCTCAAAAGGAGTTGGTACTTACGCAGGCCTGGTGCTTTATATGGCACTGTTTGAGATCTGAGATGTACCAAGTAAACACAAAAAAAGAAAAAAATGCCTTGTCCTCTCCCTGTTCTTGCTCCTTGTAGAAGAGGCTGTGGTGTCATCCAGTGACACAAAGAATGGGGTTTTTCTTCCGGTTTCTGTGAGGTGGGTTTTGGTGATGGTGTTTCTGGATCACTTGGTACATCTCTGCCACCTTTGAGACCTTCCCTTAGCATTCATGTCACTCCCCAGCAACACCCTCTGGGTGCTGGCGGGAAGCAGTGCAATACCAAACCTGCTGGTGACCTGGACAAGTGGCCAAAGCCCTTTCTAGACCAGGAACCCTGCTTCTGATTTACACTGCTGGAACTTCTGTGGCTTGAGCAGAGGCTTTCCTCACCCCCCTCCTCACCTGTGAAGTGGTGGGAGAGCCAGGGTGAGCATCTGTGCCCTTCCCTTGCGGGTGGGTGTTGTGTGGCGTGTGGCTTTGGGCCCTGTGTCACTGCAGTAACAGCAAGGCGTCATTCCCTGGCAACTGTCAGGGCTGCTAAGAGAAAAGTCGGCAGCTTTGGTAGATGTGACATCTTTGACATCCTCCGCTCACATTACATTGGGATGGGTTTGATGGAGAGAAGATGGCCTGGTGGCCAAGTCTCGTCTCCTCTGACCTGGCTGAATGTTGGTTTTCAGAAATAATTACAGTGTCTGTAAGGCAGTGGAACAGCCTGTCTGGGAGATGGGGAACGTGGATCCTGGTGTTTGCCATCCTTGACCCATTCAATAACTACAAGTGACACTCCCTGCCCTCTGGTAGGAGATGAAATGAGTTCTGGGAATGAAAATCATTCCCTAGGTAGAGTGTTATCACTGGTCTTTGATGCTCTGGTTCCCCAGTACACTTCAGAGGTGGCTTCACTGAGATAGAAACTCTCCTCAAGCTGTCTCCTCTGCCACTGCTTCATTGTTAGAAGAGTTTGCTTCCCAAACCCACCTGTCCATGGGGTGAAAGCTGTGGTTGTGTGTGTGTGGGTGGGGGAAGGAGCAGCAGGTTCCCTGAGGTATTACTCCAGCTTCGCTCGGTGGATTCAGCGCAGCTGTACCAAGGCAAAGCTAAAAGCAACGCAGTGGTGAATTGATGAATCCTGTTTGCTCGCATCTGCCCACTCGGAGCCAGAGCTGGGGACATCGCTCCCTGCTGCTGCCTGCCAGAGCATGTGCACAGGGAGTTGTTGTGCTCTCTGCAGTGCTCAGGAGACAGATGGTGGAGCCCACCCATTCTGAAGAGTGCCTACAGAGAGGAGGATTTCTGCAGTGCCGTGGTGCTGGCAGACGATGCAGCGGCAATGTTCTTACATTTCACAGAAATGACTGGTCTCAGAAGTGATATTTTACCAGGGTTCTCTTCTGGCACCTTTTTTTTTTTTTGTTCCACAGCTGCCCGCACAGCTTTTGGCACAGCACTGATGGAGAATGGGTACTGCTCTGGCTGGACCAGCTCTGCCAGTTAGGGTGAGAGTTGGACTGCAGGGAAGAAAGCCAAATAATCTCAGCTGCTTGGGGTGCTTTTAGGAGAGGAGAACCAGCAAAGTGATGTTCCTATCCCTTCTAAAATTCCAGCAAACCGTCTGTCTTAGCACAGTGTGGGAGAACTTCTCTTGGCTCTGAGTTGGGGCAGATCAGATTAATGGAGGTGTCTTCTCTACCCTAAATGGAAAAAAAATTGATTTAGCTGTACAAGTGGGACTTGTGACAAGGGAATGAAGCCCAGTGCAATTTTGCAGAGGCCATCAGAAATCCTGGGGACATTCAGAAATGCTCAGTTTCCCACCAATTTCCTGCAGCTGACAGCACATTTGCGTTGACCTTGGTGACAGCGCCAGCCTCGCAAATGAAAAGGACATGCATCACTAAGAGGAGAATTAAATTTGCAAGGAATGCCTTGCATTTCATTTTCTGTTACTGCCATTTTTATCTGTCCCGGGTAATCCTTGTGTCCCTAAAAAGCCTGCCCTAGTGTTCCACTTCCTGCTGCAGGAATGGTGTCTGTGCTCACAGCAGCGGTGGCTTTCTCCACCTCTTTTGTCCAACGCTGTCACGGACCCCCTGAGCTCCTTGTTCCTTTGCCAGCTGTGGGGAGAGTGCAGCTCGCTGATGTGGAGCCTTCTGTTTCCTTCTCAGAGCAAGGAATCAGCCCCGACTTGACTGGTGCCTGTAAGAGCAGCATTGCTCAAGTGGAAGCTGTTCCCAGTTTAGCAGATTCCAAACCAGATTCCTCTGTGTTGGAATAAGGGGGGAAAGTAATCTCTTCTCTTGCAGCTGTCACTTCAGAGATTTTCATCCCTCTCTCTTATGTAAGCGTGAGAGCCTTACAGACACAAGAGGTGTGGGATACAGGTGTGTGAAACGGCTTCACACAGCTAGACAGACATCCCTTCCAGCCTGCTTTGAATTAGAAGAGGTGTGGGATTAAAGAACCTATCCTCTTTTTGCTTTTTAAGAAACTGTACAGGCTTGGCATAATTACCAGTGCAGTAGTGACACTGTTGGTGCACACAGATGTGATTAGTGTTTTCTTCTTCTCCTCCCCCCTTTTTTTTTGGTTGTGTAAAATGTCACTGCAGTTCATTTTTCAGGACTGTGTGCTCATTATTTTATAGTGATGTGGCTCTGCTCAGAAGTTTCTACCTGAAATACCCTAGAAGGTGAGGTTGTTTCTTAAAAACCAAGGAACAGTCATCTCTAAAGAACTGGTCCAGTAGTCTGAGCAGCCTAGAGCTTGTTTGCTCCAATTGCGGGGGCTCAGCGTTCCTGAGTTGTGAGGAGGAGAAATGATTGGATACCAGACCTGAGTCCTTGGCTTCTGGAGCTGGGCCAAATCCACTTCCAATAATTAAACCGCAGTCCTCAGGGGCGTGACGACAGCTGGAAATGACCAGGTGATCCAGTAACCTCTCCTGTCCTCCACCAGAGAAGAGGACAGAGGGGGCAGAGCGAGTGGGGAATTTCGAATGGATGCTGTGACAGGGTGCGCCCCACTCCAAGAGAGCCTGGCTCTTCTCCCCCTCGCTTCTCTCCCGGACTCTGTAAGGTCACGGCGAGGCTGCCCGTGCTCCCGGTGCCTGTTCCTGCTGGCAGGAATGCGCAGTGCCCGTGGAGCTGTGCTCCAGCTCGGCACAGCACACTGCAGCCAAGTCTCGATGACTTTGCAGATGCTGGTGCTGCGCATGGAGTGACCTGAGCTGAGCTGAGCCACGATGCAGTCCCAGCCCTGGAGAGCTCTGCCTGTAGGAACAAGGCAGTGGAGCTCCAAGTGGAGTTCATCAAAAAGGATTTGCTTTACAAAAGGCTCGGGATTGATGCAACTAGCTCTGGTGAGGATGCATTTGTGTTGCAAAGGCAGTGGGAATATTCTTTTGTTCTCTGTGGAGACAGAGGTGCTTGGGAACCGTGAGGAAAATGTTTTCAAGAGCTCTGTGGGTAGGAGAGATTTTGTAGCAGCAGCTCCCTCTCTGTATTCCCAAACAGATCTAAGTCAGGGAAACCTGAGCACAGCAAAGCCCTTTCTTGGCAGTATCCAGCTGCATTTCCTCTCTGGGGAAATCCAGGCCTCTAGTCCTGTGCAGACAAAATGTCAGGGCTTCGTCTGTCTGTCTCCCTCCCTCCTACCAGCTGAGAAGCCAGCGAGTACCTTTGTAATGAAGGATTAACTGTGCAATCAGATCTGTGCTCCTTGTGCCATCCCCACATCCAGGCACAGTCATACCCAAAGCACAGGAAAACGTGCTCTCGGAATAAATCCAGGGCAGGTTGCAGCTGCTGGCTTAGCTGTAGCCCTGACTTCTTGAAGCTAGACTTTGGCTTGGTTAGCAACAGTAAAGCTGTGCTAGAGGTTTAAAAAGCAGGACTGGAAAGGTTTTGCTCCTGACCTCCTGTCCAAAGGACATGGCTCCCTGAGCTGGCTGGCACCCTTTGTTTCTCAGTTTTGTTCCATACAGAATCATCATGGAATCCTAGAATGGCCTGGGTTGGAGGGGACCTTGACGATCATCTCATTCCAGCCCCTGCCATGGGCAGGGACACCTTCCACTATCCCAGGTTGCTCAGAGCCCCATCCAACCTGGCCTTGGACACTTCCAGGGATGGGGCAACCACATCTTCCCTGGGCAACCTGTGCCCAGGCCTCAGCACCCCCCCAGGGAAAAATTCCTTCTTGATATCCAACCTAAACCTGCTCTCTGCCAGTGTGAGGCCACATGCAGCCTCCAGCATAAGCCCTCTGGCATTTCACGCCCTTAGCAAGGCTGGGGATGTGGTAGTTGCTGTAGGGTGGAAGAAGAACTAGGCCAGCAAGGCAGTAGAAGCCTGTTTTGAATCTGTGTTCTTGGATGTTTTCTTTTGAATCTGTGAACTTGGATGTTCTTGGTTCTAGGCCGAACCTAAGGAAGGGGGCATAGTAGTTGGGCAACATGGGAACAGGAATGAAATTAAACTCTGGACCCTTTCTTTTTAAAACATGTCTCCCTAGCACTAATCCTGTAAGGACTTGGAGAACCCTCATCCCAAAAAACAGTGTTTCCAAGCCAGGCAGTGCTGAGTATGTCCTTGCTTTGCTTGCCACTGGCATGGAGAAAAGAGCCTGAGGAAAACAGTAGCTCCTGCTGCCAGCTCTGGAAGGCAGTGGACTTCTCAGATGTCAGGCAGATCTGAAACATCAAAGGGGCTTCTCCTGAACTAGCTGACCTTTTATTACACATATCCTTCCACTAATACCCAGCAGATTATCTTTGTCTTGTTTTTGCTGCTGTGTCCCTGACCTGTGGAAACCCCCGTGCTTTGAACATGCTCCGTGATGGCTGGGAGGTGGCATTTGCAGTGACTGCTCTGCTGCGGGTGGCTCCTCTGTGAATTTTCTTTTGGATGCGTGTGACTGGAAGTGCCTCCAACCGTGTGTCACCACCCCCACACTTCCATCTGATCCTGAGCTACAGGTGAGCACCAGCTCAGCAGACACTGAGAGGGGGTTTAGCCCCAGGGGAACTGTGGATTGCTGTGAGTACAAGTCGGCTGTGTTTACACACAGGATAAGCTGCATCCCCAGACCACCAAGGACAATCATTTTCACTGGTTTTCTCTCTCCTTTCAGCAGTCTTGCTGAAATCCAGGGGAGTGCTGGTGGAAACAGGTGCAAAAATGGTGATTTTGGGGGGAAGATGTTGCTGGTAGCTTCTGGATGTAACCACGATCATGGGATGAGGCAATGAAGGAAAGGCAGCACAGAGGAGTGGGACCCTGTGGTTCCAAGCCCTGCTCTGCCGTGTCTCAGACGTCTCTCACGGACCCCATCACACGGCTCCTGTGGAGATGCACGATGCTGCCACTCACAGATTGCCTCTGACTCTGCTCTCAGGGCTGTCTGCAGCTCTCTCCTTCCTGGGTCTGCTGCTCTGCTTCTGGACTTTCTCCAAGCAACGCCTCCCACCAGCCTCGTGCTGTTCTCAGTGGTTCCTCCCTGATGTTAGAATCTGCTGGAATAACTCGTACTGCATAAGCAGTTCTTGAAACGTGCATTGAGTATATCCTTAAGGCAGAGGACAGGCACTAGCAGAGACTATGAGAACCACCAGATTAACACCAGTCCCTGTAGGGAACAAAGGGCAGAAACCGTGCAATGTGTTGCTCAGACCATTAGGAAACCCTGGTTTCCTGCGGGAAGGGGGGAGTGAAAAGCATGGCTGTGTGAGCCTTGGCATGCTGGACCAAACAGTGAGGGTCAGCTCCAGTTTCCCAGAGCCAGGACCCTGGAGGGCTGTGGCATTCACTAGCTATCATGTCATGGTGTGGAATCCAGTGGCTTGAGGCTGTGCCTGCAAAATTATGTGTCTGGTTCTCTCCCACTGTCCCTTTGCAGCCCTCGACATCCACGGAACTTGCAGCCTTCCAGCACCTGAAGGGAGCCTACAGAAAAGATGGAGAGCTATTCACAAGGGCCTGGAGTGACAGGGCAAGGGGAGAATGGCTTCACACTGACAGAGTAGGGTTAGATTGGACATTAGGAGTGAGTTTTCCTGGCTGAAAGTTAGTTTTTAATGCTGGACTTAATCCTTGAATAATGAGGTGGAACACTTCTGCAGCATCTTTGTTCCAGGAAGGATGGTCAGGTGCTCTACAGACAGCAAATCCATGATGATTCCAATTGCTAGCAGAAATACAGGTAACATTGGTTATAGTTACCTCACTTTTGCCATCTCAAAAAGAATCTGGGAGCTGCTGGATGAGACATAGAAGTATCAGGCAAAGCTGTACTTGTAGGCATGAACTGTGTGAAAATTACGCTGTTAACTTGGCCTAGTCCATGAAATATTATTGAAACAAAATTGGAACAATCCAGTTGAGTCATGCAGTGAGATGTGTGATTTATGAGGGTGAAGCCAACTCAACATCATCTTAATGACATACTATTAAATACACATTACTAAATTTGATATGTCCGGGAGCACACTGCCTGAGGGGCAGCACTCCCAGCTAATTCCGTGGTTTCCACTCTTTTTCAAGCATGTTTCATAGCCATAGAAAAAGAGCAGGAGCACTGTTTTGGAAGGTTTCTCTGCTGGCTACAGACAAAGGTAAAATTAAACAGTCACAGCTAACATAATGTCACCTCACAGAATCACGGAATAGCCTGAATTGGAAGGGACTCACAAGGATCATAAGTCCAACTCCAGGCCCTGCACAGGACCAGAGCCAGGCAAAAGCACAGAAATATTTAGACTTTCCCTTCTGGAGCAAGGAAGAGAAGGAAATGGTGTAAGACTTCCTGTCCTTCATCCACCTGAGTTTCTGTGAGATGACCTTTCCAATGCTAATTAAGCTGAGTCAGAGTCTGAGTTGTGACATGAATAATTCTTGAATGCAATAAAAACAATAAACATACAGACACAGTCCTGAAAGCTTAAACTGCTCTCCCTGGTGAAGAGAAATATCTGTCCTCTAAGGTAAATGCCACCAAACAGTGCTGGATTCCTGTCAAAGTGGCAGCTGATGGCCGTTCTGGGAGTGTGACTACCGATGGTTCAGCAGCTGCCGCTTGGCCAGTTTGTTTCTGCAGCATTCAGGCAGCAGTTCAAGTTGGCTTCTCTCAGCAGAGCTCATTCCAGGGACTGAGGGGTGGAAAATCATTTGTCCATTACATGCCTCCAGCTCCACAAACTTCTATCTCCTCTCGAAAAGGGGAAGGTGTCCTGCACCTCAGTTTCTGTATAGGAGGAGACAGCTCTTTCCCATGTCCGTAAGGTTTTGCCCCAAAGACATTTCCTTTTGTCACAAAGCTTATGGAATGGTTTGGGTTGGACAGGACCTTAAAGATAATTTTGTCCCAACCCTCCTGCCATGAGCAGGGACACCTCCCACTAGAAGTTCTCCCATGCTCTTTTGATGGGAATCACATAGGCACAGGGCACAGATATTTCGCTCGTAACTGTGGCTTACAATTTTAATGTTTCTCACGAACAACAGGAGGAATGAATAAGTGGTCTATTGGTATTGAGACTTGGAAAGTCCATGGTGTGCACAGCACTCTGCATCCAAGCCCAGTGACATCTGGTGACGCCCCAGGTGACACCTGGAGGACAAGGGAATTGGTGAGGATCACCACAGCATCCTAGAAAGCGCCCTTGGACCCATGCAGAGGACCTGCTCCATTACAAAGCCACCTGAAGTTTCTAGGAATGGTATAATCATGTGAAGGGAGACCAGGCTTAAATTACCAGGTCAGCAGCCATCATTTGGAGGAGGCAGCTGAGGTGTAAGCAGATAGCAGCAGCAGGGTGAACCGGAGTTCACCTGGGTTACAGGGCTCTGTGCCTGGCTTGACTGGGTTTGATGCAGAGCAGCTGGAGGGATGGGCGGCCAGCAAGCCCCTGTGGAAGTGGGATGGTCGGAAGGTTCTGTGTCTGAAGCAGGACAGGAGGTGATCAGTCTCTGGGGACAGACTGGCAGAGTTGCTGGGTTGGGTCCTGGAGAGATGCACAGGAAAGAGGATCCCTGCTTCCTACAGCAGAACGGGTGTGTGACTTCTTCTCTGGCACAGAAACCACAGCAGGGTCCTAAAGTGCTCCGTTTGGAGGAAGGGGGGCCTTGGTAGGGGTGGGATTAGTGGGATGCTGTGGGGGAGAGCTGGAGATCATGGAAATAATGTCAACATCAGCGGATCTCCATCCCCCTCCTGCTCGTCCTTGACAAACAGACTCACTCCATCTATGTTCTCTCCTCATTCCCTGCTCCTAATGGTACAGGGAGAGTCAAACAGCTCTTATTTTATTTTATATACTCCCATGCCCTATGACTGCTGAGGGGGAGGCAGTTCGTCTCTCACTAGAACTCTGGGAACATGGGGAAAATTAATTTAAAGTGCAGTGTTTTGGGGTCATGTTCTCCGACGGTGCAAATCAGCACAGCCTCAATTAATTCAATTAGCAGTTCTGACCCTGGGGTCATAAATATTGGTGAGTCTCTTGCTCTGAGTGCTGTGGCAGCATGCGGAAGATTTTAAAAGAGCAATTTTCCACCCCCCCAGTTTTTCATAGAATTCCAAAAAAAATGCCAGAAGGAAGTTGTCAGTCTTTGGGTCAAAGTTCTGGAACCAAATATCAGCTGTACTGACTGCCAGTCTGCATCTTAGAGCAACCCTCTCTGGATGCACTCAACTGTCTCATTCAAAGGACTTTTTTTCACATTAAAAATCCCCTTGAGTTTGATTTACAAATGACAAATAAGCTGCTCCAAGTCCTTACGGGAATCCTGAAGGATATATCAGTGTGGGGGCATACAAGGACTTTAATTTCTTCTTGAAGGAAATCCTGCCACCTCCTATGCATGGAGAATTGCAGCAGAAGGGTTCATATCCACAAAAGGAATGTTTCCTGTGCGTTTGAGATGGCAACAACAGACAGGATTCCCTCTCAGCATACACACATCCTCTACGAATGCATGGAATTCCCAGGAGCTCTTGGTGTCCAGTATTTTGGGCTTTTTATTATTTTGGGGGAGGGACTGACTTAATTTTAGTTGGTAAGTGCAGCAGGTCTCTTCCCAGACACTGATAGTCAGAAACCCAGGAGGATTGGATGTCATTTACTGTCATTTCTCACAACAAACTGAGGGCCAGCACAATCAGGGTCAGAGACTGAAGTAATAACAGCTTTCACAGTAACAACCAGACTTTCATTTCTAGACCCTCATGCCTAGCTCACTAGAGTAGCTTCAGCTAAATCCTATTTATTATAGAAAAAAATTCTAAGTCAACTTAGCCAAGTGGCAGAAATACCAGATTGGTAAAAGGGATGAAAGGAAAGAAAGCAGTCATTTCTATACTACCTTCAACTCAAATATGCCCATAGGAAAAAAAGAAAGGAAAGATGAGAAATTGCTGGTCTTCATTCAGCCTTTCCTTGAGAGTTTGCTTACCTGAATTTAACAGTTGATGAAAACAGTTGTAGCTTAAATATCCCAGTGTCCAGTCTAAAAATCACATGGGGCAGGGGAATATGCTGCATTTTCTGCTATTGCAGAGACAGAGAACAGGGAAAAGGAAGGCTCAATGTCCCCAGAAACCTTTCTCCTGCAGCATATTCCCCTGCCCTGTGTGATTTGGACATTGGGAAGCATTTCTTCACGAAGAGAGTGGTGGGACACAGAACCAGGCTTCCTGAAGGGGTGGCCAGTGCCCCGGGTCTGTCATTGTTTGAGAGGCATTTGGACAATGTCCTTAACCTGTGGTCAGCCCTGAAGTGCTCAGGCTGTTGGACTGGATGATTATTGTGGGTCCCTTCCAACTGAAATACTCTGTTCTATTCCATTCCATTCTATTCCATTCTATTCCATTCTATTCTTGCTGTCATTATCTTCTCTGTGAATAGGGGAAAGAGAGGGAATGAGGGTCCCAAAGGACATGGCTGTTCCCTGAGGCCGTGAGCAGCAGATTTCAAGTGGGGTGGCTGCCAGGGCACTCCCCACAGGCCAAGATGTTAACGACCTGCAGATCAGGAGTGAAAGGCACTGACAGCACTGCAGAAGCTGCTGACCCAGCACCTGCCTGCCTTGAACCTGGCTCAAACCAAATGCATAAGCTGCTCATGAGTTCTGAATCTGGTGTTTAGTTTTGAAAGCCAGTAGGAACTTGCCTTTCCTCCCCACTTCCCCTTCTCCTGCATCCAAGCCTTTTGCCTCGGTGACTTTGCTGCGTGGGCTGGGAGTGGGATGCTGGGAGCAGGATGCTCAATCTCTGCTTCCCACCCTGCTCCCGGATGGGAACAGGAAGGGTGCCACTGTGGTGGGAGTACCATCACTTCCCTGTGCAGGCTTGCACTTCCAGAAAAGACAGAAGCTGTGTTTGCATGCGGGGCATCCCTGTTTCATGTGTCCAATAGCAGTACCCCTTTTGAATGTGAGTGCTGAACAGAAAGCTGGTAGTGGCAGAACTTCCATCAGCTTAAGGAGAATTGTTCCTTAGTTATATCCATAAGCTAAGAAACTGAAATGGAGG
>VYXC01005275.1:587525-612065 GCA_013397175.1 Platysteira castanea | reverse complement strand
AAAAAAAAAAATCAGATAATAAAATAACTGGCATAAGTCCCTAGTCCTCAACTGAGCCCTGGCATCTTTGGCTGATTTCCAGGCAGCTCAGAGAGAATGAATATTTGCCTGTGATCTACAGGATATCTCTGATAATCCATTTAACTGAGGTATAAGGGCCCCAACAGAAGTGATTTCCTGATAGTGCCGAGGGCTGGGTTATTCTATTAATTTAGGGCCACAGCTGGTCTCTCCTCTTTATTTTGTATCGCTTCTGTTTTTAACCTTGGAGTCAGATTCTTTCTCACACAGTTTCATATAAATAATAGCCAGTGTTTACTTAACGGTATTTTCTGTTTTTCATTCCTTTTGTGATATGACAACTTTGATGAGCACCTTTCTTCTCCAGTGGGATTGAGAAGGAAGTGACATGCTCTCCAATCCCTTGTGGAGTTGGGACGTGTATAAGAATGAGATAATGTAAATAAATCCATTCCATTTTCCTCCTTTCTGCTGAACCTGGCAGGTGCGAAAGCATCTTTATTGTGTCTCCGCGGACACAGCTGGTCTCTCCTCTTTATGAGACATCGCTGCCCTTCATGTGGTGGAAACCGTGCTGCACCCCTCCCACAGTGCTGAGGGAGCATCACCAGCTCCCCAGGACACCACTGCGAGCTCTCAGATGTGACATGAGGCCCTTCTCTCATCACCTTTTACTGGTGCCAGCTGGTTTTTTGGCTGAGACATTGCTCCTGGGGAAGGGGCTGGGCAGGTGAGGCTGTGAAATCCTGAAGTGAATACTTTTGTAAGCAGATGGGAGGGATCTACTGATGAATTGTATGGAGGGCGATTCTGGTAGTGCACAAACCAGTCTGATTGCCTGTGCTGGCACTTAGCAGAGTCCTAAATGCATGCCTTTGGAGGTGTTCTTGCACAGAGCAGCAGGAAACCTTCAAATCTCTCTTTAAATCTTCTTCCTTACCTCCTTAGCACAGAGATGCAACTATCAGCCTGGGGTTCAGCATATTACCCTAATTTCAGTGCACAGTCTCTGTAATCTTAAGGAAGCCCATGAGCCATGTAGACTTAATTTTTGCAAAAGGAGGCCCCTTTTTCTTCTGTCTGCTTTCTTTATATCATTAGTTTGGGCCTTGCTAGCCACAGAGTCATTATACAATATTTTAATTGTCTAAATCTCCTCCTGACAGAAAGTCATTTGAAAGGCTTCCTTCATCTGCTCTAAGGTGAAGGATGAAGACAAATAGTACACCCTCCATTTCTTTAACAAACAGATGAGGCAGAGGTATGTGACCTGCATACTCAGAACCAGGCTTTCTTTCCAAGGTCAGCATCTGCTCTGTATTCCATCGTATCTCCCGTTGCAGAGATCAGTGTTTTCCTCTCAGAGGGGTGGTTTGTTGGCTTCCAGCTAGGAGAATACTCTATCACTGTGTTTTTCCCACACTGGTGCGTGGAAGATTGTGTCTCAAAGCACTGTAGGGCAACAAGGACAAACCCACAAACCAAAGGAGTGTGTACAGTCCCAAATGGATCGGTTCCAAACTTCTCACAGTAATCAAGATAAAAAGGAAGGATGAAGTCTACTGAAGTACAGTGAGCTACCAAAGCAGGATTGCTAGCCCACATCATCCCTCAGGACTGGGCCTGTAGCCTGGAATTATGACAAGACCTGTGCCTACAGGCCAGGTTAACTCCCCTAGTAGGTAATGCGGTTGCAGGGGAATGGAAAACAGGAGGAGAGGGAATTCCTGCATGTTACTCTGGCTCATTTATTGCCACCTTTACCAGGACTGTACTTGCCAGCAGCAGCAATGATATTAACAGCACTTCCTAGGAACAGATTGCCTTTCTGTGAGGATCCCTAAGAATAAAACAGTAATTAAACCTCCTAACACCGCGGGGAGTTGCAAAGGAGTCACGTCACTTTTATGGGGCGGCTCTGCAGCTGTTTGACTGTGTATGGCCCTTCTATTATTGACTGATTCACCACAGGCCTAAGGAATCTGAACTGGAGGAGTCCCAACCACATTCTTTTTCTGCAATAAATGGAGGGGGAATGGCAGTTTTTCTCCAGTGAATCACCCACGCTGTTTTCAGAGAATCCCAAGATGTTTTGGGTTGGAAGGGACCTTAAAGATCATCCAGTTCCACCCCCCTGCCATGGGCAGGGACACCTTCCACTATCCCAGGTTGCTCAGAGCCCCTGAACAAAACCTGGCCTTGAGGGCTTGAACAGAGCATTCATCACTGTGAGAGCAAAACATAAAATCCAGCAGAAGTCCTGCCCAGTAGAGATGCTGCCATTTTTTTCTGCATGGAGGAGTTTGTTGCCTCAGTAAGGACTTCATGTCACTGTCTTTTGTCATGAGATACATTAATTCAAGGCGAAATCTTCTGTTTCACACATAGATAGAGATTTGGGATGGACCATGATAAAACTGAGTCTTTTTTGCTACTGTAAATATAAGGCAATTTCAGGAAGGTGTCTGCTGTTCTCCGAACAGTAATTGCTTTAGAGGACAGAGATCAGAACACTCTGTGCTGCCTATTGGCTCCAAAATCCACCATTGGAAGTTGGAAACTCAAACTGCTCATTTTCTGGCTCCTATAAATATCTGCTCTATTTGGCTTCCAGATCACTGGGAGCAGATGTACCAGATCATTAGAGGAGGAAAGAGGATTTTGCATCCTCAATTCTTATTGCTGCCATAAATACTTTGGTAGTCAGTGCACAGGGAATCAAACTCTGCAGAGCCTGCAGTCTGCATGTTAGACACGATCCAGTGCTTTGCAGACATGGACAGGGTAAGAGCAGGTGCAGGCAAAACGGGAATAAAAGGTGAAGTGGGAAGAGCTGGGGACACATCACAGTCTGCTTGACCACCACATGTCAGCGACTTGCAGGCATAATTAGGGTGAAAGGTTTGATGGCGAAAAGGAGCCATACTAATTTCTGCGGGGAGATTTCTCCAGGTGTAGGGCAGGAACAGAAGGGGATGAAAGCATGGTACCATCACAGAGGGATTTAGGTAAGTCTGACTTGGTGGAGACATCTTTGCAGAGGGAGGATGATATGGGTATCTGCCAGGCAAACAAGAAAAAAGGAAGCATTGTCTTAGACTTCCAGAATCCCCATGAGGCTGACAGATGTTGATGTGCTAATTCAAAGCATCTGATTTTAAAAACAGAATACACATTATTTTCTTTCAACAGCAGCATTTCAATTACAAGAGCATCCTCTTTCCTATAGGGTTCACACTACACATTTGGTAGTGTGAACATATAGGGTTCACATTTGCAGGTGGCCTGCACAACATTTGTGCACCATTTAATGTCTCTCTTCAGCTTCTGAAGTACCATCTGGTATGACTGGCGTGTTTGATCAGCTGAGTGCACATAGTGGAGGAATATCAGAAAGTAGAGGGGGAAAAAAAAAAGGAAAAATAATCCCTTCTCCAATGGCAGTGGATGTTCAGTGGCAAGTTCCATCATGTACTCTCCAGTAGGAACAGCTGGTCAGAATTAATTTCTCAGCTCACTGCTGTCGGTGGATTTGTGTGGGAGTGAAATGGAAGAGGAGAATTCTCAGGAATGTCGGCGAAGGGCCTTTTGACCTTTTTGTGTTTCCCACAAGGAACACTGAAACTTTCAAGTATTACCAAGAGACAGGTATATGGAAAGTCTATATTCCCTTGATTTCAAATGGGAAAACAAGAGGCAGCAGTCATCAGCACTGTACTCTCGGTGGGCACTGCACTAATTACAGCAGGAATTAAATCTGTGTTCTACCCATGGCTCCAGCACACTGGAAATGCCATGGGGTCTGGGTTTGGAGATCCACAAGCGGCTTCTGCTGGAGCCCTTGGACAATCAAGTTTGTTCTGCGCTCTTTGTACAGCTCTAGGACTAGAACAATATTCCTGGCGTCCCTTGATGCCTAAATGAAGGCTCATCACCTTTTCTTTCTTTTGCCTTCTCACTCCTTTTATGTCAAGATCTTGGCGTAAAAACCTTGTTTCTACCATGATGCCTAAGGTTTGAGTTTTGGGGGTTTTTTCAATAAGAGGTTGTTATTACCCAATTGATCAAGACATTTGTTTAAGCTCATTTCTGGGAGGCTTTTGAATGATGTTTGGGATCAGCATTAAGTCCCTTCTCCTTGCCAGTCACAGTGCAACTTTGAAATAACACTGATTCAAGACATGCCAAAAGGACAGCAGATTTGAGACAAAGGTCGAAGGTTTCTGAGTTCTCTAGGCCTAGGAGTTACTTGGGAATGTGTTTTTGGAGACAGGGCTGTTCCAGGCTCCCACAGCCAAGACTGATGCTTGGGCACCACAGCACATCACGAGAGAAGGTTCTTATCTCAAAGAACTGATCAAGTAGGCAAGGCTGACCAAAGGTGGGTCTAGAAGCAAAGAGGACTCGGTTCAGAGTGTGCATAGGTAGGTGTCCAGCGCACTGAGATGCCTTAAGATCGCTCTGATATCCACGTGGGTCTCACAGATACGGCACAGAACTTGCAGGAATCCTTTGCCTACCAGAACATTTGGAGCTCAGGTGAGATACCTTGGGGACACCCTGAATGTCAGCACATTCCTCTGCATGGACAGCTGGGTCAGCCCTTAGGACTCCCTTCAGAGTTCATTAAGCCTTGCAGAAGCTCATTAGATGTAGACACCTAAGTTTAGGGCCTTTGTTTGATGATTCACACTTGAAATTACTGGCCCAAGGTCACAAAGACAACAGCCCCAGAGCCAGAAGTGCCCTAGTTTGCACCCAGATGGGTGGAACATGGCAGATTTGGCTCTCCACTCACTGCAGGTCATGTTCACCACCCTCCTGTGGGAGAGACAAGGTTTCCTTCTCCTTTGCAGCTCTGGGAACTGAGGCACAGAGAGGCCGAATGACTTTTCTGGGATCCCCATGGATTAATTAAAGTGAAAAATCTATGCTGGTAAAATTAAAATACTGGGGTTTAAGACCGTAATTTAGACGAGAGTTGATCCCAGTGCTATGCACAGAGACGGGCTGCTCAGTACCTCTGCCAAAAATTCCTTCCTGTAATCTCTTCTGAACCTTTCAAGGTCTGTGCAATTGGTTGCATAGTGCATAAGCAAGGCAATCAAGAAACAGAATCCCTGTGCCAGAAGCAGCTTCAGCTGTTTCACTGTGCCTCTTAAGGGCTTCTTTTTGCTCTAAATAGATGTGAGTTTGGATTTTTTCATGCACAAGAGCTTTGTGGACTAGACCCAGATGTGCTGAAAAGTTTGGTGAGGTTTTCAGAGTGTTTTAGTGATGGCTGATTGTCACCTGAAACCACTGTATTTCCCCAGAAACATATATAAGCTGGTAATTGCATATTAGCAAAACTAACTCAGCCATCCAATTATTATTCTGAATATAATGGAATTATTATTCTATTGCTGTAAAAACATCTATTACTGTGTTCCCCATTGTTGAGAGAGTACTCATGAAACCAGCTGTCATTTATTTCTGTTGCGAGCAGTTGAGAGCTGAGGTGGTTGTTGAAAAGCGTGAATTAGGGGAAATGACACGAATCTCCCTTGGCAATATATTCACGAAGATGCCATTTCAGGAGTTCAGGGCTTTCCCGGGAAGACACTCTGGCCAAGGAGCAGGGTGCTTCATCTGCTGGAAGTGTGGACAATCTGATCCTTGAACTTCTCCTGACTCATAAATGTGTTATCCCATAAGCAGCATGTTTAGCAAGAGTGCAGATGTAGGTATAAGCTGAGCAAGAGATTTGTGGATTTGTCACCTTCCTTCCTGTTCTGTGGCATCCTCAGCTCTGATATTTACCTCTCACTGAAGCCAGTTCCATACGTAAGTTACCAGTAATTTTTATTATCTGCATAAAAAACACTACATCTGAATATCGGCATGCCTCAAACACTTGAGCAGTTTGATCCACTTGAATTGCACAGGAAGTAAATTTGTTGCCATTGAGGTGTTCCAAGAGCAGGTGTGTGCAAGTTTGAGAAGGTATCTGGCCACATGCAATCTTGGAGTGTGTGCTGGTAGTTAAGGTTGTGGTGCCTTAACTGGTTAGATATTCTTTGACCCAGCTTGAAATCCCTGCTGCTATTAGCTGGTGTTTTGTTGATTTAAGGAGGTTGGTGATATCATTTGAAGGTGTGTTCTGCTGCAGAAGGGATCAGAGAATCACAGAATGGTTTGGGTTGGGAGGGACCTTAAAGATCATCTTGTTCTTCACCCTGGGGAAGAGAAGAAGGCTTTGGGGTGTCCTTCTTGTCCCTGAAGGGAGCCCACAGGAAAGATGGAGAGACACTCTTGACAAGGGTCTGGAGCGACAGGACAAGGGGCAATGGCTTCACACTGACAGAGAGGAGATTTACATTGGATATTGCGAAGAAATTGTTCCCTGTGAGGGTGCTGAGGCCCTGGCACAGGATGCCCAGAGAAGCTGTGGCTGCCCCATCCCTGGAAATGTTCCAGGCCAGGTTGGATGGGGCTCTGAGCAAGCTGGGATAGTGGAAGGTGTCCCTGCCCATGGCAGGGGGTGGGACTGGATGATCTTTAAGGTCCCTTCCAACCCAAACCATTCTGTGATTCTGTAATCTGCCAAGTCTCTGCTGTGGGGTTCAGAGCAGCACCATGGCGTAGCCTGGGTATCCAGATGAGAGTGGCCCCCTGCTCCTTGTCTTTCTGAGGTATTAAAACCAGTCTCTTTTGGTAATTTGTGCTTTTAGCACAGCTTTGGTTGGAAGCAATAGCAGTCATAGGACCAAAGAGCAAAAGCTGCATGATCTAGAAGCCCTCAGGATTGTTATACTGCTGGTATTTGCTATTGATAATGATTTTGTGGCAACCACCTCTGAACTATGCTGGAGATAGCTAGGCTTTTCATTAGTTAAAATATTTCTTAATTGCTGATGGAGTTGTCTGAGCTGTCACACACTCCACATAACTGAATTCCCTATTACTGTGCCTGTCATCCATGTTCCTGCAACACCCTTTTTTCTTGACGAGTCACTGAATGAAAAACCCAATTCACTTTGGCATCCAGAGCTCTCCTAATACTATTTCAGCGAAGGAGCAATGTTGCTTGTTTTTTTTTTTTTTTTTCTACTGAGTTCTTGCTGAAAGTGAAAGCCCTGAGGCTTTTGTGTGTGGTCCCTGCAGAGCTGCCCTCGCAGTTGTCCTGACATTCATCAAAGGACAGCCATTCCTGGAGTGTAAAAGTACCACGTTACTGATGACATCTCCCCATCTGCCAGCCCTGCTAGTGAACATCTGCAACAGCACCACTGGGAATACTTCAGGAACAGGGAAGGTTTTCAAAAATAAAATATGTTTCATGATATTTAAAAAAAAAAAAAATCCAGTTTATGTGAACAATAAAATAGCTTGCCCCAAATGAAATCTGTGAAAATTCACTGCAGGTGAATTATTTTTCACCAGGGTAAAAGAAGTTTGATGGAAAAGTCTTATACATCAATATAAATAGCTCAACAAACATTACTTAAATTACCAAATAGATATAATAAAACATAGTCCCATCTACATGTGACAGATAGAAAGGACTGGTCTGATTTATCACTTCCATCGATTCACACAGATAAATCACTGAACCTTTTTGGGGCACCAAAAATCTAGAAATGAAACCTGCTGGTTCATGAGCAATTAGAAAACTTCAAGAAAGAGTCTTTATAGGAAGCTCTGGGGGGGGAAAAAAAAGTGTGTAAAGTTCACTATAATTGTAAAGTTCACTATAATTGTAAAGTTCACTATAATTGTCTCCCTGAACCTGGGTCAGCAAAAAACCAGTATAATACCAAAGGTCAGTCAAACCCTCTTCTGAACTGGATTGCCCTTCTAACCCCCTGACCCCCAAAATTCAAAACCTTCATCCTAAATCACCTTTCCCAAAAATATCTGTTTAAATTCTTTCACAGTTTCCATACCTCACAGAAACGCAGTAGCTGTCCAGCAGCATCAGCACATGATGTGTTACAGTGAAAAACTCCCAGCACATGATATGCCTAACTCCTAAAGCTGCTTTGAAAAGCTGATCTTCATTGCTTTGTCCTTCCGAAGGGTTTGTGGTGGATCTGGTGACAGACACAATGCAATTGTATGAGAAATGGTGCTACCCTCTATTTTATTTGGAGTTTGCTAATAATCAGTGGCCACTGAGAAAAGAAGAGGACGTATCCCCACCCCAGGTGACCAAGCAGAACCCCATCACTTGGCTTTGGGCTGTTTCTTGGAGGGTGGGGGTCCAGGCTCCTGGTTCTGCACTGGTACCCCCACATGGGACTGAATCACTGTGGCCCTCTGCATTTTCCCTTGATGCAGCCACTGGACATCATTTGGTATCACTGTCACATATTTTCCTGTCTCATTAAAACGGGTAGATGTGACTCCCCCAGGGACACAGGCTGGACATGAGGGGGTGACTCCAGCTGAGTTTTCCTTGTCTTCCATGAGTGAGTGAGTGAGTGAGTGAGTGAGTGAGTGAGTGAGTGAATGTTCCCGCTGTTATCTGGCCCGTCATTTGGTGGTCTGGACCTATTTCGAGCACACAAAAAGGCTCGCTGAGAGCCCCTCGTGCTGGTCTGAAGGAGTGCTCTAAACAGACTGGTTTCCAGGCGTGATCCCTCCTCTTTTACTGTCTGCAAAGCCGTCGTGGTATGCCCTGAAGAAACCTGCAGAAGAAGTGCTGGCCCCGTTCCCACCGGGCCGGGCTGCCGAGCATGGCACTAAAGGTCAGTGGTTCACTCCTGTGGGATCCCAGTCCTCTTCTGCATTCGTTTCCCTCCTCTTCCCAGTCCCCCAGTCTGATAGACCGTGTGGGGAGAGGCAAGAGAGGGCGGGGGAGGAGTATGTGGTGTAACCTCTTACCCCGGCAAAGCTGCGCGACAACCCCACGGTGCCTGCGGCGTTTTGGTGGCTGCCACTGGGAGACTGAGGAAGAGGCATGAAGATCCGCGCCTAAGGGTCATGAGGATCCACCACGGCTGCGGGAGGCCCAGCAGGTGATGTACTCGCCTCCCTTGTGGAGAAGAGAGCTGAGTCTGCAGCTTCTTGTCGTGCTGCCTCCGCCTGCGCCGGGAGCGGCGGGGGACGCCCCGGGAGAGAGGGATGGATGCTCGGAGCCAGCTGCGCTGCCGCGGTGAGTCTGCTCCTCCTCCCCGGCTTTCCCCGACGGTGTGGTGGGGGGGAGGAAGGGAAGTGGAGTGAGCTGGAATTGCGTGTGGATTGTTTGGGGGCGTGAAACCGTGTGAAATCCCCGCTGGCTTGGCTCTGAGCCAGCTGATAATCACCGACACTAATCTCGGTGCTGGCGGACTCCACCCGGATTACACGGGCATGTGTCTCTGTGTGTCAGGATGGGTGTGACACCTGCTGAGGGTCTCGGGCCGTGTGTCAGAGGAACACCCCAAAAAGGGCTTTGGGACAGACTGCCAGGATTAACTGCAGGAGAGAAATTTGCGTGTGTCTGTCACCGACACGCTGTTGGGCGTGGATGTCACAGTCTGTGAGGAGGAGTCAGAGGAGAAAATGTGCTTTTCTCAATGCCAGCTGGAGACGGAACCGGGAGGAAGCTGGTCCTGTGTAGTTGCTAATGGAGAGAACTGGATCAGGTAGCACAAGCTGTTCAAACTAACTGCAGGAAAGTGTTTTCTAGGAGAACTTCCAAGTGCCATTGAAAACATCTCCCTGCTAAAGGAAAGGAGGGAAGAGGAGCATCATCATAATGTGTATGAGTATTCTACTTTATCTACTATATTACAGCATCTATACAAGATTAAACAAAGTTAATGTGCAAACTGGGGCCTCAGAAAGCCAAATAGCCAGCTCTGTTAACAGCTCTGGAGCTGCAGCAGTACTGAATGAATCCCTAGCTGCCTTCCAGCACGGGGAATATCCAAGAATACCTGCAGAAGGATGCAGTTATGACACCTGGTGTGTGCCCTCATGTGAATGTTGTGCCCACACTGCTTTATGAAAAAATGCCAAGTGTCTGATTTCCCAGTGGTACTGGCAGTTCCCTCCTGGCTCTGGCAGATCACATGCAGCTGCTCAGAGCATTTTTTAGAGGTGAAACCTCCATGAAATATCAAAATCTGGAAATGAAATAGTAAGTTATTTAAATTTATGGATAGAAAAAATCTGGAAGTTAAGTAGCTAATCGTTGCAGGGTGGGGTTCTCTTTCTTCCCTTTTTAAAGGGGACTTTAATCCTGGTCTAAAAGTTAAATTTTTACAAAGCGAACTATTGTCTTTTCATTAGCTGTAGTCCTGCCTTTGTCTAAGGAGCCTTCTTGTTCTAGACTCAGCGGAGTTAATTTCTTTCCAGAACCTGGGATGGCTTCAACTTGGCAGAAAACTCAGGAATTCTACAACTGGAGAAAGTGGAGGTAGGTAGAGATGCTGTCTAAAATGGGAATTTCTGGCAGTTAAGTCTGGAATACTAAAGGAAGTGAATTTTTTTTAAATGCATATTCATGCATCATAGGAAAGCTTAGCTGACCAAAGAATTATTACTTTGAGGTTTAAACTCTTTGTGATGCTGGTAAAACCTGTTATCAAATAAATATTGGCAGTAACCACTCCTCAGTGCTTGAGATTTGACACTTTGCAGTGAAGAGATATCAGATCTTCAGTAGTCAGAGGCTCAGTTTGGTCCCAAAGGGCTCTGTTGTATCTCCGGGTGTAAGGAAAATCCACAAAATGCCATGAAGGTAGAACAGCAGGCCTGCATGGTGGCTTTGGCAGGAGGAGGACATGGGGCATAATGCTCAGACTGTAAACGTTTCAGGACTTGAATTTCACAAGAGAGTGTAAATTGGGATTCGGGACTTGTGACAAACCGTTAAATCCAGAAATGGAATATCAAAGAGCTCCTGACAGAGCCCATAACAGCCATAGTAAAGAACTGGACGGTTTAGAAGGGATGGGGATTAACAGAGTTGTCCAGACTGGTATGGCATTTATAAAAAAGTGAGGGAGTTTGGCAGAGCAGTGACAACACTAGGAACAGGAAAGGAAAGCATGAATGGCACCTGGGACATTTTTGTTCATATAACATATCCTGGGTGATAGAGCAGGATTAGGAGGAGGTGGCATGACAGAAAATCTGTTGAGTTTCCCTTTGCTGTAGGACCGAAGAGCTGTTCCAGCAGGGAGAAGTGTTTTGGCACTTCCCAGTGAATTCATGCTTTTTAAGAGAGTCCACTCTATAAGCAGGTATGAAAATGAAGGAGTGGAGAATTTCAGGTGTCCTGAGGATTGTAAGGAAGTAACACCAGTGATTGAAACACTTCTATTATTTAGCTGTAAGGATTTGCACTCGTGAAGAGCCACTGTTGCTTTGGCTGCTCTTGTGCCTCCCTGCACTATGTCTGGGATCACTCCTTTTGCCCAGGGAGGGCTCCAGCTCATCCCAGGAAAGACCTGCCTTCCAGCACTGCAGTCCATACCCAAAAACTGTGCTAAAACCTTTGTGCTGAAGCCTTTTGCCAGAGTCAGAGCACAAGGACTGTGGTGCAGCTTTGCAAAGACACAGAGACAGCAATTTCCTTTCTGCCAGCGAGGCTGCTGAAGGGAAGTAATTAAACACAATTAAATACATCCGCCCTGCAGTGTGTGGAGGTGCCAGCTGTGGCTGTGTGTTTTGCTTCCCAGATCCAAGGTGAGACCCGTGGCCACTGGTCTACTCCCCGCTTGCAGCCACCCTTGTCTTCACCTCCTGCCCCTCTGTGGTGGCTCTGGGGCCTCCTGCGTGCGGCAGCGGAGGCGGCTGGAGCTGCGGGCTCTGCTGGTCACCCGCAGCCTGGCCGTGGTGGCACTATCCAGCTACACGTTCTACGAGGTGAGCAGGCAGGACTGGCTCCTAGGTAAGCACCTGGGAAGGGTTTGAATCCCAGAGCCTCCAGATTCCAGGTTTTGAACAGCTTTTGCTGACGGACTCGGCTGAAGGGAGTGGGAGCTGGCTCGGACGTGTCCGTGTTCTGCCACAAGAGGAGCAGTATTGCCCTGCTGTACTTTATTTCCTCCCATTTCTCAGTCCGCCAGCCGTTCATGAAATTAGCACGGGATTTCATTCATGCTGAATGAATGAATTGCAAGTTGAGATCTCCCCATTAGGCACCGAGTGTGTGGAGGATGTGGAACGGCCTCATTTTCTTCGAGTCTGGCTGGTGACGGATCCATCTCTGAGCATGAGAACCACTGATCCAGTGGAATGTGTCCCACCCCGAGGCAGGGGGTTGGGACTAGATAATCTTTAAGGTCCCTCCCAGCCCCTTAACATTCTATAACTTTCCAAAATTGGCAGTTCTCTCCAGGAGTGCCAAGCACTCTCTGTCTTCCTCCTGGTGAGAGTGTAAAGGACTTTTTATTCTGCTTGTTCTTAATGCATAAGCCTTTCCACAAGCCTGTCCCCCCTAGTTTAGGTAGCTCACCAAAAACTCTTCGAGGGAACTTGGCCAAATAGGTTTCAAAAACATTCTGATGTCAACAAATATGCACTTTTAGTTTGCATCACAATTTGTTACATTGACACAAATAGCTTTTTTTTTTTTTTTTTTTGAACAAATGCTGCTCCATGTGAGGAGAGGTGTGAAAATCGCTTTTCTGTGCTTGGTTGTTCAGTTATACTGCTTACTTGGTCCAGGTTTTGGCTTTCCAATGAACAGGCAAATGCAACCAACCAAAACAGAACAGCCTGGGACCTGTGCAAAGGAGAACAGCGTCTTCTTGGAGAGACTCAGAAGCCAAGAATTCTCTATTCCTGCTGAAGTAGTTTTGAGCCCTCCGGTGATGACACAAAGAGTTACAAATCTTCCCAGGCCAAATTTGCCTTTTGAGATTCCAACCAGGCTGTGAAGTACTTCGTTTTACGTTTTTACTATTTGTTCATGGACTTTCTGTCAATGACTATTAGACTGAGTCCCTACTACCTTAGCATTAATATGCCCATCTTTTTTGGAACAGATGGCATTGAACAGAAAATTGATTTCTATTTGCTTTTTGTTTGTTTCAGTTTCTGCTCATTCAGTCTTGGCCAGCTACAGGTACCTGTGCCAGCCAGAGGATTACAGCTGGAGTGAGCTGGGAGTGAACGGAGGGTACAGTTCTGGAGAAAGCTTGCCCGAGGCCCTGCCCTCCCGCGGCTATGCAGATTCTTCTGCTCACAAATAGCAATTTGCATGGCTAAGAGGGCTTTGACTCCAGTTCGTTGTTGCCTGTAAATCCATCCCATTAAATTGTCTGCTCCAATAGTTGTTGCACTTTGCTTTAGTTCTCTGAAATTAATCATCTCAGTCAACCCAGCCACCTAAGTTTGCTGTTTGAGCACTGCAGAGAGGGTGACTTTACCAGCTGAAGTATCAATATTGCAAATTACCTCTGAAACAGATGTGATTCTTTGCATGGATTATAAGGATTCTGGATGATCACTTCCAACAACAAAACCGATTTTTGTATCCTCTGCTTTGCATGACAGAAATCTTACTCAACACTTCTTTAAGCAGAGGGGTTTGGCTAAAACTACTCCTTGGTCATCACAGGGGGTTGGGTCCCACCAGCTTCAGCTTTCCAAAAATGCTGCATGAGTTTTTTCTGTTTGAATTTGGAGTTACAGTGCCTTGCTTTGAACAGATGCAAGAATCATATTATCTTTTCAGTTTTTCAGATACTTGCTGTCTGGAAGAAAAAAAAGCAAACAGAACAGAAAAACGGAAAGAACCCCTTAATTTCCTCCGCTGCTGCAAACCCCGGGTGGGCAGGGACACAGAGCGTGGTTGGAAATGTGTCGATTTAGGGTAAAGCTCTGAGCGCCGTGCCTTGTGCTGCCCAGCAGATGGCAAGAGTGTGTTGGTGGTTCTTCTCCGAAGTCGTGGAGCTGCGGGACGCAGTAAGGAGGGCTCAGCCCCTCAGCGGGACCGGTGCTGGAAGCTGAGACTTCCTTGTCAGGAAGGGGCAGCGTGCCAGAACTGATGTCCTGGGCTGATCCTCCCTTGATCCGCTGCCTGTCTCCATCCCGGTGGCCGCACACGCTCCCTCCCCAGCACCTTTCCTGCGGCTGGGCACAGTGCCGGGGGAGAGGTTTTAACCCTGGCTACTGCCAGGTGGGCCCCCAAAATTTCAGCTGCTGGTGCCACACAGGTTCTGCTGTTGCCTGGCTGGCTGATTAGCAGTGGTCAGTGGGGCAGAAAAGGAGCTGCAAGTGGCCAAGCCCTGGCATCTCTGCTGCCACGGATTATCCCGGAGCTGTGCACTAA
This sequence comes from Platysteira castanea, assembly GCA_013397175.1. Taxonomy (NCBI): domain Eukaryota; kingdom Metazoa; phylum Chordata; class Aves; order Passeriformes; genus Platysteira; species Platysteira castanea. Next base: position 597,790 of record VYXC01005275.1, on the reverse strand, counting down.
AGGTTTGTGTCCCGTGGGGAATTGAAAGCCCACCTCTTTATAGCTTGTGTTCAGGTCTCCTTCTGCACTGTAAATGAACTAAGTGACTGGACAAAGTCTCTGCTTGGCCAGCAGGAGAGAGCTGTGTCCTAGCCTAAAATGTCATAGACCTTTGGGGTGTGAGTTGACAACACAGTGAAATGTGAATAAACATGTGGATCCTTCCTAGGCCTGTTACCAGGGGTTTGGCCAATCCCCTCTCTGTTTGCAGCAGCAACAAAAGCAGCTTTCTGCCAGTCCTGAGTGGCTGAAAAGCAGATTTGCTTTTTGTTGTGTGTGTGTCTATGCATGTGCATGGTGAAATACAGTGACCTGACATGTATTTATCTGGCAAAACCATTCTCTTTGCTAATGCAAATTCCAGGAGGGTTTGGCCATTCACAGTGGCTTTTCTGTGGGTTGTTGTCTGCTAGCAGTAAACATTCAATCTATGTCCTGAAAAGGACCAGACCCAAGCAGCTGCGAATTGTTTGGAAGCTCAGTCAGAGTCTCAGATGTGTCCTCTTTGGACTTTGGGACCTGAATCCAGACACAGAAATATTTGGGGCTTTGTGGAAGAACTTCTGTCTTCCAGTTCTCCCTGTAAGTTCTATTGCATCTATTGAGTTTCACCAGTTTTTATCAACAGCAGAGGAAATGGGTTTGGGAGATTCAGACTCATCATTAGCTATTTTCATAACTTTTTACTGAGAAATTCTTGTCTAAGCACATCAACTCAAGTTTCTCCTTTGCCTGGCTTCTTTCAGGTTTCCTTAATTCTGCGCAAGAAACACGAGCAGGGGACCTTTCTGCACGTGTACCAGCATGGCTCTGTGCTCTTCAGCTGGTGGTCAGGGGTCAAATACATGCCTGGAGGGCAAGGTACGCTTGTATAAAATGCTGCTGCAAGAAAACATTGTGTTTCAGGGCTTTTTTGGGCTGTGGAGGTAGCATTAACAGTGCAGATGGGCTGACTGGCAGGTAAGAAGCTCACCTGCTTCCAAAGGTGTGAAAAACGTGCATTTCAGATTATCCCATCTGCTCAGCTCTTGGGGCTGTTTAGGCTGCCACGTTCACTGCTTCACCCAGAATGAGAGTGTGCCAACAGAGTGGGTCCAAACAGAAAAAACCCAACATCCTGCAGCAGGTCTATGTGCATCTCCTCCCAGAGCAGTGCTCTCTCACTCCCCGTGCAGAGGCCCTGGGGCAGCAGCCCAGGTCCTGGCTCTGTTTCCTGCTCTGGCTGTGCCCCTCTCTGGGCTGTATCCAGACCACTGCCTCCTTTTGCTCAACTGGAAGAGAAGCATCTGGGTACTAAGCCACTCTAGGCAGGCCCTATTCAAGATGCTGGGGTGTTCTTTTTTGGGAAGTCATTTTGACTACACAGCCTTGACACCAGAATGGTATGAAATGCTTAGGTCAGAAGGTCAAAAAGTTTCTCCTCTGCCTCTGAAGCTCTTCTCCGTCTGTGAACACTTGATACGGGATGGGTAGATGCCCCAACCCTGGCAGTTTTCAAGGACAGATTGGATGAAGTTTTGGGCAGCTATAGTGGGAGATGTGCCCTGGCTGTTGGAGCTAATGGCCTTTGAGGTCCCTTCCAACCCAAACCCATCTGCTGAAGGAAGGGAGAAGCTGGTGTGCTTCCACGGCAGAGCCCGGGTGGAATGTTCATGCACGGGGTGAATGTGATGTATTTTGGAATCATCATAGTGGCTGTGAGCCCTTCACAGGGTTAGCTTGGTTCGTGTGTCTTGTTCACCCTCACTTCTTCACTCCTCAGCCTTCTTTATTGGGATGCTCCTTTGTCCACATCTTCCTGTATGGCTACTAAACCCCGGCCAGCCTGGGACCGCAGATGCGCCGGCCCCTGTGGTGGAAGCATCACCTCACCATCCTGCAGCTGGTAATTAGCTCCAAGTGTTCATCCCGGCCCTCCCATGGGTCAGGTGTGATGGCCCTGCTGTCTGTCACCTCCCTGGCTCACTCTGTTTGCTGCCCACGGACAGCAGCGCGTCCCTAGGTGCCCTCACGTGCTGCTCTCAGAGGTGAAGCCACTGGTGACCTGCTCCAAATGCTGCTTGCACTATCAAGAGGCCTTCAGTGACCATACCAAACTAATTATGCACAGCTTTGTCACGGGAAGGGGACAGAAAAATTAGCAGTTGGATTCCTCCTTTTTGTGCTGTGTATGGAGAACTGAAAACAGAGCTTGACGTCGAGAGGTGGGGGCAGTGGTTCAGGGAAACTGGATTCTCAGTCGGGCAGCAGACTGGGGAGCCCTCATTCAGTTCCTTCAGAAGGGAAGGGTGTCTCTAACTGTGGGCAAACAGGCAAATTAAAGAGAAATATGGGAGTTTTTCTCTAGAAAGTCCCTTTGGATTTTCTTTCCCTCATTTCTGAAGAAGTTACAAATCCTGAAAATCCTGTGTTTTTTCAAAGATGCAGCCTAAATGCCATGATCCAGACAAGGACAATGGTTGTAGGAGAGTTTTTTCCACTCAAAGAGAGGCTTTGCAAACCAAAAGTATGCAGCTACAAGGGAAGAGGAAGAGGATATGTGTAAAATAGTGATGCAGTGAAGGCTGCTCCAGAATTCTCACTTAGCCTGCATGGCAAAGCAGAACAAGAAAGCACTGCATGAAATAAAAAGGTATTTGTAATGCAAATTATAGCACAGGGAAAAAAAATATTTAACAGCTTTTTGGTAGGTAGAACTCCTTGCTTCGGGGTATTGAGATGGGTGAATTAGTAAAATACAAAGGAAAAGGATTAATTTTTAATGTTTAAATGAATAAAGGTAGTATCTGTCGTTCCTCTATGCAAGCTAAAATACAAATCAAAATAATTTAGGTATAATAACCTGATTACCACTGGGGAAGAGGAATCTCCCACCTTCAGTTTCCATATTCCAACATCTCAGTTACTGCACTGTGGCAGAGAAACAGGCCAAGAGCAGGAGAGGCTGGATTGGTTCATCCTCCAGGTTTGATGGGCATCTTTCCTGGTGGGAAGACACTGCTGGGCTTGAAAAGCAGGTTCTCAGGGATTTCAGAATAGGCAAGCAGGTGATCCTCTGGGTTGAGGACACTGCTAGGATGTTGTGATAGTTGTGATGGTCTCAGTGGGAGAGGTGCATCTCATGTAGGTTCCCTAATCTGGCTGCTTCTTTTTTCCGCCTCTTCCAGTGCCAGTTCGTGGCCATTGCTGCTCATTCTTCCTACAGCCTCTTCCCAGAGTGCCTGTTCCCTGGTGGCTTCAACACCGCAGTCTTCCTCTACATCCTGGCTCTCTTCCTACACTTCTACTATCGGACCTACCTTAGGGGAAAGCAGGAAAAACTGACTTAAAGGAAACCAGAGAGGACAGTGAGCATGGTCTGATGAACGTGCACGTTCTCTGCTGCTTGTGGCGTGGTTTCAGGATGAAAATGTATTTGGGGAGTGTTTGTGAAGCTCATGTCTTGCCTTCAAATATCCCCGGTTAGGGAGAAGAAAGGAAAGATGTAAACTCAGGGATTAAGGTACTGAGGAGCACACTTAATTAAGCTGAGGCCAAGCTAAGCCGAGCAATCACCAGCATAGCAGGCTTTGGGACATTTGCAAGATAAGGTCTTTTTCCCTTCCATCTTCAACTCAGTGTCCAAGGTCTAGCAGCCAGCTACAACTCCTTGCCTCCTTTCTTAGGCTATTCCGGGTTTATTTGCATCCATAAAACTATCTCAGCTTGGTGTTGCACATCAGGCAGGGTCGTGTGCCTCCAGCCTGGAAATCAATGTCCAGGTAGCAGGAGCAGCAGGAATCCACAGGGACTGCAGGACGCACTCACCTGTGCACTGCCTCCCACCCTGTCCTGCTAAGGGAGCTCCTGCTAGGACTGGGGTGCTTCTGATGGTTTAACTTCATTATCAGTATAAGCAGGAAGGAAATTGGACATTATGTTGTCTGGCTGAGCAGGTGCTTTCACTGTCCTGAAGCTAAAGAAGGCATTTTTAACACTTTCATCCTAATAAGAAACTAGTGCAGTAAGAGTTACCATGTCCCATTTTCTGGAATGCTTGTTTGCTCTTGGTTTGTCTCATAACAATAGAGGATTTTAATGCATGATGATACTTGCTATTGCTCCTTAGAGATGCCACAAATGAACTAGAAAGAACAGATTGATGTTGCCTATTCATAACTTTTTTCCTCCAATTTGTTATTATTTTTAATACTACTATTTTAACATTTTGCTTCTCATCAAACAAAGAATTTAACGACACCATAAGCAACCACCTCCACTACCTAATTGTATAAGAATTAATACAAAATGTATAAAATCGATTCACTGGCTAGTGCAAAGCTGCACAGCTCCATTGACTTTAACACATCACTAACTGGCTTCTATTTTTGCTCCTAAATCAATTACAACAGGAATTTGGCACTTATATTCATCTGCAGATTGTTAAATACTGCTAAAGTTTTGATGTGGTTGTGCTTTGAAAATCCTAATTAAACTACAAAGTGGTAATTATTGATTGAATTCTGCTCTGATGATTAAAACAGGTATTAGAGAGTAGTGGTATTTTGTGAAACACAGAAGTGTTGAAGGAGAGGGTTAGAATTAGTGACGTGGTGCATTGCCATTGCCACACCAAATCCACCTCAAATGTAAAGAAGCCCAATTCTACTGGGAATGTCCAGAGGACTAGAGCTGGGCTGAACCTAGCAAATGGATGTACCCCGAAAAACCCTGTGTGCCCGACACCACTCCGGAGTTGAGTGGCTACAAAAAATAAATTCAACTTGTTCCTCACTGCTCTGTGTTCATACCTCAAACATTCCCTTCATCCCCTCCACACATATATGGAAGATAAAACAATATTCTGCCACTCCTTGCCCTCTTCTTCACACACATCCACAAAGGACTTGCTTACACTGTCACAAGGACACACCATGAATGTCCTTCCTTTGATCTGAGCAGTCTCTCTTCTGATTGTCACTGGTGAGTACGAGAATCACTGCATCGGTGCTAGTTGGTTTTCTTCCTGTCAAATATTTTTCCATGATAATTAATAAATAAATAGTGACCCTTTTGCCTACTGGAATTCTACTTTTGTCAGAATTTTAACTAGCAGATCCCTGGGTGGGTCCTTCATTCCTCCCTTTGTTTGGAAAGACAGGAAAATGGGATCAGCTGTGTATCTAACATACTGTACTCATGTGGAGGGTTTCCCCTGGGGCCTCTCCAGAGCTGAAGACTCAGTGCAAGTAAAGCTGTTTCATTACTCCTGTCCACTGAATGATTCATTTACGGCCCTCTCCTGCTTAAACCATCAGGACATTTGGCCCTCCAGTTTCGTGGTAGAGCATTTCCTTCTGCTGGCTAAATTATCTGTGCTCACAAAGCAATCTAATGCTCTTTTTCCTATACATGAGCAGGTTTCAACCTCAGTTTCCCCTCGCTTTAATGTTTTCAGAATGTAGTTACTAAGTTCATTCATGATTTTATACCAGAATAAGCATCATGTATTTTGATTTTCCTTAATTTATGACTGCTTAAAAATGAGAAACGAGCACAAAATCTGAATGAGATTACTCAATGCTTTTCCACTCGTAAAATATATTAATTTGTAAAACACACCATTTAGCTTTTTTTAAGGCAGCCTATGCAGCTTGTGTCTGTGTGTGACAGAGCAATGGATTCTGGAGTGTCACTGGCCACGTAGGTGGCAACAAAACATGAAAGTACAAATCTGTCACCTGACAGCTTGAAGTGACTGATCAACTTAATCAGACACCTCTGTCACCATTTGTTCTAGACATGAAACCTTTGATTTATTCCTGTCCCTCTTCCTCACAGCCTGAGTGAGTGGCCTGATCTTGAATGAGTAAGAGCTTTTTGTTGGTGTGACTTCAGTGCCATAGGATGAAAATCAAGTATTTTCAGCTGACTGATAAGGAGGGATGAAGTTTTCCCAGAAACACCACGCTTTCCATGCAGGAACAGACACTGGCACGGAGCACAGCTGTTACAGAAGCACTGATGCAAGCAAAATTCCCTTGTGAGGGTATTTGCACTGGCAGTGAAGATAAAACTGCAGGGGTATAGCTGAGTGGCTCTGTGGGTTGCTCCTTCAGATTGCACTTGCTTGTCTTCATTCTCCTGTTTTAAAATGGGGCTATCCCACTTGGAACTGTCCACCTGGGCCACCCTGTTGTGACAAAAACCTGAGAGCACAGCTACGTGCTCCTGGAATGTAACAGAGAATAAAGGCACCGAATGGGATTTCCCCTCTAAGAGCAAGTCCCTGGAGTTAAAGATTACACCACAGCAAAGCACTGGAAGTCAGAACGGGGTGGGGGGAAATTATAAACTGCAAGCTTGGATGGCTCATGCTGTCTGATAGAGTCCAAAGCTTTGAGGATGAATTGAAAATATCCTGTCGCAGCTGGATTTGTGAAAAACCTCTGGGCCAAATGCTGATTCCACCAGTATCAGTGACAAAGACTGCAGATTCCTCTGGAAGGAGGCTGGCACAGCTGTGTGGAAAACAACACGCTCAGCTCCACAGCCCTGTTTGCTGGGAGCAGGCTGGAGTGTTATTCAATCTTAACAGATGACTTTTAAGGACACGGTGGTGTGTAAGTCCCCTCCCTTACAAAATGTGGGTCATTAGACGTTCTCAGAGCAGTTTACATGAACAAGATGTAAAGCATAGTGTAAGTAGGCTGTTGAAATGAACAAGCTTGATATCTGGTAGTGCTCAGCATCTTTCCTGCTGTTCCAGTCAATGTAAATTATGGATGTTCTGATCAAATTACTTTTGAATTAACCAGACCATTTACTCAGTGCTTACTTTCTCTCTGAAGATAAATGAGAGGGATTCTCATTTTAATCAAAACAAAATACAGAAAAGAAAATCAATTACTATTTAATGTTTTTTCCATCCCTGTGTGATGGAAAGTTTCCAGAGGAACTTGGGCTTAAAATTGCAAAGCAATATAAAATGCAGGGACATGGTTGGGTTTTAGCTATTGGATTTTTTTTAATATACTATCAGAAAAAAATGGCTGTGTGTGGGTTTTGGTTTTTTTTTAAGGAAAAGAATTAGTCTAAACAATTAAACAAGCAAAAGCAGAATACAGTAGATTGCTTTACCCAAAGAATAAAAATCTGTTGATACAGATGTAAACTACCTAGAAGCCAAACATTTAAAAAGATCAGCCAGCCCTATATATAGAGCAGTGTGAATGTGCTGAATTCATTAATGAATGGCTTCGTGGATTAGGGCTTGAGAGATGGAGTGCTCACATCCAGATGTTTACTGTGATTTGTCAATGGCCTTGTACTTAATCCTCTTGGACAGGAAATTTTCTGGGGACAGTCTTTTCTCTGGGGTGTCCCCTGGGGACTGTGGCAGTCTCTCTCTCTGGCCTGAATCATCTCAACACGGGATCAGGCTGCCGAGGAATTAACCAAGTGGCGGAGGCACGGATTTGCCTTTAACCCCTTCAGTTTCCTCTCAGCTTCAGATGATTTCCTCACCATCTGCCACAACTTCACTATTAATGTAGTAAACACACGGAGAAGGAAAAAAAGGAGTCACCCACGCCACCCTGGGGTCCCTGTACCCACAAAATGTGCTGAGGGAGACACATGGAGTCCCCTCAGCGCTGAGGAGGAGGAGGACTGTGGGCGGCCTCAAGAGCTTGGTGTGCTTCTCTTCACCTCTCAGCATTGTGTTTTTATTTTTGTGATGCTGCAGCTCCCTGTCAGTGACAGGGATGGCCCAAGAGGGAGTATTTGTGAGAAGACTGGATGTCCCCAGGGTGTCCTTGGGCAGGATACCAGAGGGTGTAGTGTGTGCATGAGTGTGTTGGGGTGTGGGTGGGTGAATGCAGCTCCTGCAGACCATCCCCACGGCTCATTTCTCAACATGTGGGACCTCTCCATGGGATGGGTCCTTCATTTCACTGTGGGACACTGAAGGACAGCTCCCAGCAGCCACACCTGCTATGGAATGGCACAGGGGGAGCTGCAGGGGCAGTGGGAGCTGCACTGAATGCTAGGTTTTGTTGTGGATGTGCTGGAGTGTAAGGGACTGATTTCCTGTGCTCAGGGTAGAAAATACTTCTGGCTAAATCACAAGTATGGGGACAAATAAATTCTTTTCAGGGAGTGCCTGGTTAAAACATTAGTAACGCATCTCAGCACTATTCTTCCCTAGTCTGCATGTCATCTTTTCTGTCCAGTACCTTGGGTTTCTGCTGTTCTGCAAGGGAGTGTTCAGGGTCTTTACACTGAGCTGGAAAAATGAAGGCTATTAAATAAAAATTGTCCTTTAAAATTCCCTGCTTGGAGTAGATGTTCCTTCCCCTTTAATATCATCCTCCCACTTTCTCTTGTTCCTTTTCTCTTCTCTTCTTTTGTACCCACATAAACAGACACCGTAATAGATTCTCAGACCTGTTAAAGTTGCAAAGAAAGTAGTTACAAGTTACTCAAATGCTGTACAAGCAGCTGCATTTTTCTGATCTATCAATTAATAATGTACATTTTCTTCATAGGGTTTTCTGTGAGGCTTCCATCCAGGTGAATTTAGGCAAGTCCTTCTTTTTCTTTGCATTTTAGCATAATCCCATCTGCCTTCAAATTCAAGATGTGAACACTGCAACTCGATACTAAAAAAAGTTAGAAACTTGAACTTAAATTCAGCATGGTTCCTCCCAGACATTGCCTGTTATTGATGAAGGAATGGCAGAATGGACACAACCATCTGAGAGGCAGCAAGTTACTGCTCCTCTGTACACTTCATTCTGCTCTGTGTAGTGCCCACCACCACAGATGTCTGAGGATGTTTTCTCCTGAAATAAATGGTTATTCTTGAGGCAAGGTTTTGAGGGAGAATGCCTTGCATTACAGGAGCTGGCAGAGTTGGAAAACCAGAACAGTTTTGGAGTGTGCAAGCCCCTCTCTGGTTGTAATCCCTGATATGCACTGGGAACAGATCAGCCACTCCTTGCTGTGGTGCACGGATGTGTGTGTGTGGTGTGTCTGTATTTATTGTGGGTTTTGCTGGTCCCAATGGGTGTTATCCTACATTCTGCAGGTTTAATATGTTATTCCAATTAATACCTGTAAATCAAAGGGCCATTATTTTCAAAGAAGAACTAATTTTTCAGATAATTTTGCTTCTACAAATTACTTGTGTGAGTAAAGCAGTCCTTTACTTCACGGGCTTGGTGGCAAAACAGGTTGGCAATTCTGTGCTCAGTTCTCAGAGATAAAATGCAAGCCACCACTTACAGAAACCGCTTAATACAATTATGGTTTTCTATTTTAGCCTTGCTTTTAATATCTTTGGGCATATCCCATACACAGAGGTAATGTTTTAAATTAAGGGAAAGCCACTAGTCACAGTGAATCTAGATAAAGTGTTTGATGGAGTTATGAGTAGTAACATAAGGATTTAGGAAAAAATGTCATTGCAGTGATGCCAACTGGAAGGCAAAATGGTCACACTCAATTTTTTAGAAAACCAGAAACTCCACAAGCCCGGACTGGTATATATACCTACAGGTTCTAATCCTACAGTATTTATATACATATTTAGTGTATTCCCCTGCAGACCTTGAATAGAATGGATGAGTTCATGGCTTTAATTTAGAAAGTAAGATCTTAGCATCGATTGTATTACTGAACTGTAATTGAAGTAATTGTGCAAAGCTGCTCGCTTCTCTCTAATAAAATGTGCATGTACTGAAATGTTTCAGCCTTGGATGTGGGTTTCAGAATGCATCAACGGGAAAGTGTTTGCAAATGTTAACATGAAAGTAGCGTGGCAGAAATGTCGTTTGCTGGCTTGGGAAGCACCTTTTGGAGCTAATTCAGCGAGAAACTCGAGGGAGCAGGAGCCGGGAGAGCAAACACAAAGCGGAAAAAAAAATTACCCAATCCCTTTCCTTTGTTCTTATTCCGCTGGGGAATGGGGAGGGGGGGACACACGCCAAGAGGCGCCAGGAATCCCCGAGGCTTTCAGTTCTGATTTTCATTAGAGGTGAGCGGGGGTTTGCAGCCAGAGCGCTCGCTGCGCGCAATCCCTTTAGCGAGCAAATCCTCGCGGGGGCCGCTCCGTAATCCCCGGCGCGGCGGGGCCGCGGGCTGCGGAGCGGAGAGCGCTGTGCCCCGCGCCCCCCGGCCCGCAGGGCGGCCCCAGCCCCCTGCCCGGGCACAGGTACCGCCGGCGCCCGGCTTCCCGCACCTCC
>VYXC01005275.1:557387-582889 GCA_013397175.1 Platysteira castanea | reverse complement strand
CTCACCATTGCCCTGCCTGTCCCTGTCATCGTGTCCAACTTCAACTACTTCTACCACCGAGAGACTGACCACGAAGAGCAGGCTATCCTCAAAGAGGAACACAGTAGTGCTCAGGGCAGCACTGCGGTGGGAGAAGCAAAGAGAAGACCCAGTAACAACTCTCTGAACAAATCTGTTGTGCACTTGGAAAACAGTGAGGAGTTCAACAATGGCACCGGCTCCATAGAGAAAGCCAATATCAAAGCGAAAAGTAACGTAGATCTCAGAAAATCCCTCTATGCTCTCTGTCTGGACACCAATAGGGAAACAGACCTGTGAGGAGAGGAGAGAGTTAGAGTTCAGAGGCACGGAAGGATTTTCTGGTGTCAGAAACTTGCTACTATAATTATTCTTTTAGTACCAACTAGTTTTTTAATTCAGGCTGTATTTTATAAATTGATCACTGTCCTGAGCAGTCCTCCAGGAATACATGTTTTTATGTTCTTTTTCCATGACACAAAGGGTCACCTATTTTTAAAATAGACTAAGAATAAGCTACGCTCCATGATGCAGGAGCTGGTAAATTATGACAGTGAAAAATCTAATTTGTAGAAACTTATTTTAGCAAATGGTCATTGGTTTTAAATGAGTAATTTGTAACCAATTCAGTTGCTCCGAGTTAATACAAACAACTGCGAGGATGTGTGTGTGGAGAATGAATGGATTGGGGACGGGAGGGGGGAGGTTGAGGGGTTTTGTACTGTAGTTTCAAACTGAAATTATTCAAATATATTTTGTACCTGTATGACTGTATTTATGGTTGAAAGGAGATTTCTTATTCCTGTGAAATATGATATCATTAAAGCACTAGGAACATTAGCAGATCAGCACTTTCTGAGTTTTCCACTTGTGATCAGTACAGATCTGGTTATCTTGTATGTGAAGTGAATTTGGTGCTTTGAACCCTAGAGCAGAAAACTTCTGTTGTCATTGATATGTTAGTTTCTTGTGAGCCTTAAATTATTAAATATTGTAGATATACTTCTTTATAAATAATTTTATTAATTACCTTCCTGTTTCAGAATTTCTAAGTAATTCAGTCATGTGCTTACTGGCTCCACTCAAAAAAAGTATGTGCAGCGTTGTTTGTTTTTTTTTTTTTTCTTTTCTTTTTTTTTTTTATTTTTATAGTNATATATATTTGAGATGGAAAGGAAAAAATACACTGTCTGCTGTTACTGGTTTCAATCCAGTGCACAACAGATCAAAAGTGATCTGAACAGATTTTCAAGTGCACAACAGATCAAAAACATGAGGGAGTGGATAGGCACAACAAGAAAGTAGAATACTGAGTGCAATATCTGCAAAACTGTTTCCATTATATGCTCCAGATTCCTTGGGCGTGTGTATCAGTCACCTCTATGTATCCACACACCATTTGTGTGCACAGTTCACTGGTTTTAGTTACCACAGACCGGGAGCGGATGGCACTTCAGGAGCCGAACGTGGCGTGCCGTGCTGCTTAAATAACCATTGCGTGGCTTTTCTCTTGGACACAGATGGAAAGCACCATCTTTTCATCAAAACACACCCCTGGTTTCTTTTATTTCCAAACAAAACCTTCTCAGCGCTGTGGATTTTACAGTTGAGGTGCTGTTGAGAGACAGTGACACATTATCTTCATCGAGATCACAGCTTACTCTGAAGACCGACACAAAGTTGCTCCTTTAGCTCAAAGAGCTGTGTTGCCATTTCTCTTGCAAAGGACATCTCTGTTTCCCCCTCCAACTTCTGTTTTATTGCTGAAGGATGTTCCATGCCTTTCCCACATCCTGTGGCACAGCAAGAGTAGCAGAAAAGAGAAGGCTTGATTGTCAGCATTGCTCAAGGTTTGTCTCTAACAAATTTTCTAATATAAGTAAGTGCTCAGTTGGGATTATAATTTATTCAAGTACCTCATCTATGTCCTGAGATAAACTGAGATGAGCTTTGCCAAGCAGCGCTCTGACATTCTCTCCCCCAGACACAAATGCTGCTTTCCTCTCCCTGACCGTGCTCTTTAATGATAATGCCCAAATGCACGATGATTTCTTCCTTCCTAGTCAGTAAAATAAGTGCCAAGCAAGTCATACTTTTCATGAACAGCGTGCTCAGCCCAAAACCCAGGGCTGAGGGGAAGGAATTTGAATCTCGTAATAGAGAACAGCATCTTCCACATTAATTTTAGTATTTTAGATGTTGGTTTCTTGGTTTGTTTGCTTGTTTATTTAGATGGGGGAGTGAGGCTGTGATGTGCTGAAGAGCTGTCTGAAACAAGACTGACAAAAAAAGCGCCCAGTGCAGCTGCACTTCAGACTCGGAGATCTCCAGTTTGCTTTGGTGGGAGTTGTTGCATCAGGGGGAAGTGCAGAATCAGCTCTTTGGTGAGCCTGAATCCCAGATGAAACAAAGAAGTGGTGTAAATCTACTGCACGTGCTGAGATCTAGGTCACTGATGGACTTGGAGTAAGGCTTTTTGCTCAGACAAGTGGTTTGATTTGCTCTCGGTTATCACATCCATCTGACTCGCCTGAATTAGCACCAAACAATTGCAGTGAGTCTTTCAGGATAAAGTTCTGGGGTGGTCTTTCTCTAACCATTACCCCCGCCTTCCCGACCACCAGTTTTGTCCTCCAATTGTATGTTATGTTGGATTGGGCTGTCAGCTCCTCAGAGCAGGGGCACTGTGTCCGCACAGCCACTTGTACATCCCTGTGTAAGGATTGCAGGGATCTGGATTACATCTCTGTAGTTATTGCAGGAAGCTGATGGAGGTGAAAGCAGATCAGGACTGTGGGGAATGGGTCAAGCTGATCTTGGTGACACAAAGGGAGGGCCTGGTCTTTCTCTCTGCTTTTCAGTTTTCTTCTTCCCACTGTGTGTCCTTTTGTTGCTTGCACTGAACTGATTCTCTCCTCATGGAAGTACAAGTGCAAGTGCTGCCTTTTCTTCCTGGCCTGAGCTCACTCATCTGACAGGAAATTAAATGCAGCAGCAACAAGGTAGATCCTTTTGTGTCAAATTAGTGAGTCGCAAAGCAATGAGTGCCAGAGCCAGTGCAAGGACGGGATGGGGAAGGTCAGTGGGGTGGGGAAGTGAGGAAGCAAGGAGTGAAATCCTCACTCCTCAGTGGCAGTGAACTGTGACATTACCATGAACTGTGACATTATCATGACTGCTTGTTGAACCCTACTTCATGTTTTCAGAGGTACCGCAGGACTGAGTCCTGCAAGGTCCTGAGGGCCTTTAATTTCCCACGGGAGCCAGGCTCCAAAATTCAGCTCAGAATCATGGAATGGTGTTGGTTGGAAGGGATCTTTAAGATCATCTCATTCCAACCCTCTGCCATGGGCAGGGACGCCTTCCACTAGATCAGGTTCCAAGCATCCACAGCTTTTTGGGCAACCTGTGCCAGGGCCTCACCACCCTCACAGGAAAGAATTTTTTCTAATGTCTAATATGTCCTTGCTACAACTGAGGGTAGGGTTTGTCCCAACCAAAACCAAGCCTAGAGAGTGCAAAATATCCTGACTGCTGCACAGTCTTGACACAAGCTTGTCAAGTCATTCTTCAACCTCCAGTTTGAATATGCTGTGTTTTTCCATAACAGAACAACAGAACTTTCCAATAGAAAGAAAACAAATTATTCTAAAAATATGGTTAAAAATATTTATTTGGCTTGGGTTTCTGAACAGTTGTTAAGCACAGTTCAGGCAAATTCAGCTTTTACACCTTTAAAAATAAATGCGTAACTTCTATTGGCTTTATAGGGCAGTAAAGGATTTGCTTTCTAATGAGAGGTACTGCTGCCAAACACTGAGTAATGTGACCAGAGACATGGTCAGAGCCCAGTTCAGCAGAGCATTTACTGTGGACACGTGCTTAAAGCAACACAATTTACAGCAGGTGTTGTAGATGCACTGATCTTTATGATTTTGAGGTTTGAGATCATGAGTTGGACTTGGATGTTGCTCGTGGGTCCCTTCCAGCTCGGGATATTCTTTGATTCTCTGATGCTTATTTAAAGATGAGTTACAAACTGGGCTGAAACCTTGGAGACATTGGTTCCCCTTGGATTTTGGGGCAAATATGTGGGTATATGGTACAGTCACATCATGTGCTGATGCAAAATTGTGCTGCAAAAGACTGTAAGAGAGAACTGAATCCCTCCAAGAAGCTTCCTGGAAATGTGAGACTCCAGGAAGAGAGTTTTCTCTTCCAGGCCCATCAGAAGAAGGAAATATGTCCTAACCACTACTGATTTTATGTTAGCTGACCTGGAATGAACAGCAGGCTGAGTCAAACCTCTTTGCCGTATCAAAAGCATCAAGATATCAGAGCCTAATGAATAGCAAATCATTGCAGACATAAAAAATCCCAACCAAACCCAGCCAAACAACACACCAACACTTTTTTGTAAACTCTTTTGGCTAGAAGCTGCTACAGAGAAGCTCCCTCACTTCACACATGCCATAGTTATTAATGGCTTGTCCTCTCACATGGGGACACTGCACTAAAATGCATTCTTGGGGGTGCTGAAGTGAATGTTCATTTGGGTCACCAGTAATGTAAGTTTAGTTTGCTTGGCCTGGCCCCAAGGGGAGTCTGCATTTCCCTTTTACTTTTCCATCATCCTAAAAAACGATAAAACAGTAGCAAGCAGTTACATAACACCATTCATCTCCCGGAGCTCTATGAGCAATTGTTCCATGCTCTGTGCACAGGCAGGGTAGAGAAAAGGCTGTGGGAGGGAAGACCAAGCCTTCCAAAGGGGGAGAGGGCTCATAGAGGCACAAATAGGAGTGGGCTTGGCTGAACTGGGAGGTCTAAAACATGGATCTGAGGGAAGAGAGAGATTGCCCCTGTGGTCTCCTGCATGGCTGTGAGTGGCTCTGCAGGCAAGGACTGGGTGCCAGCAGCTGGGCATGGTGACCCATCTGGTGGGGTCACTGAACACAGAGGGGACTTGATGCTGCTCTGAGCGGCACAAGCAAATCCCTCTCTTGTGTCCTCTTTTCATGTGGGCTCTGTAAGGAGAACGTGGCACTTCTGCTGGCTGTTCCCTGGCCTCTCCAGCTGCTGACACTGCTGGTCTGGTGGAGGCAGTGCTGGTGGGGCTGTTGAGCTGGAGTGCACTGAGCCATTCTCCAGGCACTGCCCTTCACCTCCCAAAGGGAACGAGGCACATGTCAGAGCACTCCCAGTGGGAGATACGTGTGTGCACAGAAGGTCTGGCTCTTCTGAAACCTGTCACAGAATCACTGAGGCTGGAAAAGACCTCCAAGGTCAGCAAGTCCAACTTGTGACCGATCACCAGTTCCTCAACTGAACCAGAGCACTGAGTGCCACGTCCAGTTGCTTCTTGAACACCTGCAAGGATGGTGACTCCACCACCTCCCTGGGCAGCTCATGCCAATGCCTGACAACCTTTTCTGTGAAGAAATTCTTCTTCCTGATCAGTGCCAGTGAAGCCAGTGCTGAGGTAAAATGAGGAGAGCGTTTGGTGGCATGTGACAGTGCCACTGAGCCGTGGTGAGGGACATCTGATGTCCCTCATGACATCGTGCCTCGCCGACATCTGACCCCACCATTTAGCAAGATGCCATGAACAGGAGTGAAATTTGGCAGGGCCCTCCCGGGTGGTTGCTGCCATATTTAGGGAACAACGGAAGGAGGGCTTTAAGGACCTCATCAAGACTTTGGCCTTGCCACTTGGCCAGCGGTGGGATCAGAATGTTGTGTGGCAGGCAGTGTGTGGGGGAAGCGCCAGGAAAAACGGGGCTTATCCTGTCCAGGACAGAGAGGCAGCAAGGAAACTGGGAGATGGAGCTCTAACAGCATCTGCCTGCCTTTGGTGCTTTAGCCAGGTCACAGTGTGACCATCAGCCTCACTTCATAGCTACAAATGTGCAAAAAATGAAATAGAAAAGGTCTTTATAATTATATAGCCTATGACCAATTAAAATCATTGTTCCCAAATCATTCTGCCAACACTTATGCTATATACAGCACTGCTAAATATTTATGTGCCATTTAGTGTTTTTGTAGCTTCTCTAATGTTTGTTTTTTGGTTGGCTTGTTTGTAGTTTTTTGGTATTTTTTAACTTTCTTTCTGTATGCATTAACTGGTCCCCAGTTCTCCTTGTCAGCTTGTTAAAGTTCTGTTTCTTTGGCCTAAATTTGGGACCTCAGCGTGCTGATACTCTTCAGCAGACCTGGGTCATGCCATCTGACATCAGCCTGTCAGCTCATAGGAGGAATAAACACAGAAATTCTCCAGTAACTCTGTGGGCCTGTTAACCAGAACATACCTAATATCTGATGATGAAATATTGTGAAAAATGTGGGTATAGTAACCATTGAAATAATACGAAATAAGAAGTTTTATGTTAATTGGAATGGGAAAAACGTAAAGCTGATAATGATATGACTAAAGAATTAATTGGAATTAGAAGTTGCAAAGAGAAATACCAACTTGTTTAAAGAAAAAGAAGGCTTCAAACTGACAGAAAGTAGCTTTAGATTGGATATTAGGGAGAAATTTTTCCCTGTGAGGGTGGTGAGGCCCTGGCACAGGTTGCCCAGAGAAGCTCTGGATGCCTCAGAAATTACCTGATCTATAATAAAATGAATAACCTTCCTAGCTGGCAGCAAAGTGTTTTCGTTAGAGCCTGGGCTTCCTAGCACTCAGTCTTTATGGTTACTGCAGAATTAATAATGTTCCAGATAGAATTTAGCATTTACCAAAAGTCATCTGCGAGTTGTCTCCTGTATTAGTAATTCACAGTCATCAGGGGGATGTTTCCAAATAAGTCAGTGTAGGTTTTAACACTTGATTGACAGGAAGACGAAAAAAAATAAAGATATATCTTATTTCTGTGCCTCAGCTGTGTTGTGCCATGGAGATTGTCATTTGCAATTTTGTGGAAAACAGGTGTTGTGTTAAAACTGACATTGGAAAGAATGTTGCTTGGAGAAACCACCTTGGGTGGGAACAGGTAATAATTTCCCTCTCAAGACAGTGGTAATTCTGGCCTTCTCTAGTTTTCTGACAAAGCCGGTTTGGTGATAAATGTTGAAATATATGGTCTTTTCTCTCAAATCCCATCTTCAGCCCTGGCCAGGAGTGGTGGTTTCCTCACTCCTGTGGGCCAGGAGTGCAATGAAACCTTGCAGCTCTTCTCGTGACGATACAGTTGCATAATAAATGCTCATGTCAGGGTTGATGTTTCTGTGAAGATGCTGGAGGAAAAGGTGTGATTTAAATAGATTAGATTGGTCTAAGGCTCTGGTGTGTACAAGGAGCAGGTAGAATTTCTTCCTTTGCCTGATTTCACTCTACTGGTGGTGTCCTAGCACGTAGTAATTCCCCCCAAAAATATCACAAATCCATACCAGGGCTTGCTTTGCTCTCTTACTTAGTAGAGATTAGTTACATTATACCTTACTTAATTCTCTCAAGCAAGTTCAACACATTTAAAACTCTTCCTCTCCCTCCTCCCTGCTTAATTGTGGGTAGGAATGCCTGTGACTGGGGAGGTGAAAAATTATTTGAATTATTTAAACAGCGTAGCCTTATAATTTTTTTTTCTGTCTTGCTTAAAATGATTTGAAAATCTAACGGAGTGTGGTTGAATGTGATTCGTTTAACATGAATTTGCAGAGCAAATTGTATGAGTTTCTCAGTTCAGCAAACACTGTCATTTTCAAGGTAGTGCTGCACAAGGGGGTGGTTTAAAGGAAGGTTATTGTGAAAACACATGGTGTTTTATTATGCAAGAGAATGATGCAAAGAAGCAGGGAGTCTGCAGGGTGACAAAGCTTGTTCTGGGAAGGAATGCCCTCCAGCTTAAGTGTAGCCACTGTGCTTAGAAGGAGACAGTGTTCCTCGAGCCAAATAGGAAGCAAAGGAAGAGCAGGAGTCCACAGCTGAGATACCAGAGTGTTTGACTGAGAAAGGGGTGGTGGCCTCCACAGTTGTTTCTGGATTTCAGCCACTGGGCAAAACACCTGCACAGTATCATGCAGGAGCGTGTTTCAAAAGCCTGCTGAGTGCACTGAAAGGGTGCAGGTACCTGCCTTGAGGACAATGTGCTAAAGTGTGGATCTGAGGCAGGCACGGGCATCTTCCTGCAGGCCTGGCAGAGTAAGGTCCAGTAACCAACAAAATTTTGGTCAGATCCCCGTTTCCCACTTGTCTTCCAGAGTGTCTCCATCTCAGTGATACATACTGACAGTGGAGCAGAGGCTGAG
Source organism: Platysteira castanea (assembly GCA_013397175.1). NCBI lineage: Eukaryota > Metazoa > Chordata > Aves > Passeriformes > Platysteira > Platysteira castanea. Next base: position 574,618 of record VYXC01005275.1, on the reverse strand, counting down.
AAGTGCAGAATTCTGGAGCACGAGAGAGAAATCTCTCTGGAAGGCTTGGAAACACTGGGCATTTCAAAATAGAATTTGCACTGCTCCTTGCTAGTGGAAAATGGGGTAGCTCTGTTCTTAAAAAGGAAGCTCGATATTCCACTGAGGGGGAGATACAAATTCTCATAGACATCCTGACTGCATCTATATTAGAAAATGAAATGTGCCCAGGACCATTCCCTGGCACTGAGGCCAGCTGGCAGCAGACAGGCCGTGCTCCTGCTGCCAGAGGCTCCCTCTGAAACAAGGTGTTCGGCACTCAGCCTACTGGGCTCCCTTCCTGGCCTCTGCTCATTCCCACATCGTGCCTAGGAAGTATTTTGGGAGAGAGTGCTCGGGTACAGACTTACCAGTGTGGCCAGGAGCCTTTAAGTGTAGTTGATTGTGATTAATTTCCTGGGAACAGTTCCCTCAAACTCTTGAGGTGGCAAGTGTAGATACAGCCCTGCTCTGATGCCTCTTGCCCTCAGGAAATTTTTGGGGTATCTTAAAATCTTTACACATTTCCTGCTATTGGCACATTCTTAAACAATAATCAGCCTCTATTCACTGAGCACAGTTACTCCTGCCAAAATCTGTTCTCATCTAATTCTGCTTCCTCATCTAATTCTGCTTCCTCATCTATATGCAACTCCACTAAAAATCACCACACTCTTCCAGCTGCACACAGAGGAGCACAAGTGGATCTGACAGTGAGAGGGGGATGCTGTAGCTGTGGGTTTTGGCTGGTTTTCCTGTTTGCCTGGCCCTAGTGTAGGCTGTACCTTGTGTTTCAGCCACTGCATCTTCTAACTCTGCTTAGAATTCCAGCTGAGGCCCTGGTGGCCCAGCACATCCCCTGGTCTTGCTATCCAGCAGGATGCACCAGGAAATAACCCGAAATTAGAAAAAAAAAAAAAAAAAAACAAACAATAAAAAATAAGGAAGGAGTGGGGGGACAGTGCATTCTAGTGCTGTAGAAACCACAGACCACCCAGCACAGGCAGGAAGTGGAGCAGCACTAGAATTCTTCTGTGGCTTCAAGGTGAGCCCACATGCCAGTGATCCTCAAGGACTGGAACACGAGTTAAATTCTGTTGGAGGGAGGAGAAGAAAGGGTGCATGTCTAGAAGTAAACTTCCATTTAAAATCTCTTCTGTAATCCATGGGTTTTGACAGCTCTAACTACAATAGTTCAAGATGCTGATGCTGTCAACCACTCCAAGAAGAGGGTGAGAAGTCGCTCTGAAGGGACCACTAAGGACAGGTGAACCTACTGATGGGATTTTTCCTTCAGCAGATGAGTGGGCGCATGGTTTAGTGTGGGTGTCATACAGAAAAGACCACCAGAATGTGGAGTTTGGAATGCTGAGGTGCCCCACCTGGAAAAAGTGATGGAACTTCTTGTGTCAGGGTATCACTCCTTGAGGTCTGTTTCAACGAGTAAGGCTGAAAACTCTGTTTATTGTATTTACGCAATAAATTTAGAGACAGGACACATAGTGAAAATGCACATGTAGAAAACATGAATATTTGCAAAGAAGCAAAAGTGTAATTCAGCTGCCAAACACCTCTTGGAGGTGAGCAGATGCAATCATCATCAGAGCCAGTAAGGGGAGGAGGGCTTTCTAATTATTTCCCCGAGGGAGAGCAGTTGTAAAGTCATTTTTGCAGCATTCATGGAAATATATATTTAAAATACCTCAGAAGTACGCCCTGCACTCTGTTCACTCTGAAGCTGCGGATTAATCCTACTGAAGTCAACTGGATTCCACTCCAGGAATCCTGCTCAGCTAGACTTGAGCTCTGCAGTCATACCCTTTGTTTTGCTTGACTCCTGACAGCCCAAATTAAACGGAGATCTCTTTTAACAGTGCCGGAATGCTGACAGCATGTGCTGTGGGCATGGTGTGCAAACAATATCACTTCTTGCCTGGACTCAGCGTGGCCAAATGGCAGCATGGCATGTTGTGGCTGCACTCGTCTCTCAGGCAAGGCAGGTGATGCTGGGGAGGGGTGTGAAGGGTCTGAATTTGGAAGAGAAAATAATCAGAGACTGATGACTGGAACAAAATACTCAAGCCAAAATGCCTTCTCCCCAGGGAAGCTCTCCCACAGTCAGATGCAGTGTTGTTCAGCTGTCTGGATTTCATTCCAGGACTGCACGTGGCTCTTAAGGTCCTGCCTGGGACTTTTTTTGTCTGCTGTTGGGTAGCAAACCCAAACAAACAGGAAATCAAGCCTGAGCAGGAACTCACATCTCATCCACGTCTCATCCCTGTAAAACCCATACCCATTCCCTTGTCTGATTTTCTAATTGAATCATCATGGGTATAAAATCACACTGTAAAATTTGCTCCTCTCGTTTGCAGAGAGCCCGGAGGCAGGAGCCAGTGTAACATACTTTGAATTTGTTTTCCTTTTTAGAAGGGGCTTGCATTTTGGATATTTTTTTTCCCGGGCTAATGTACATCTGATGTCAGGCTCCCCAGATGAGAATGGTTAGACTGACGTTGACATTTTTAGAAATATGTGCGAATGGAAAAATATCCTGGGAGTGCTGCCAGTGGCTGATTTTGTAAAGTTTTAGTCTCTGTTGGATGGGAACCATGAGCCAGGTACCTGTACTGAAAAGAAGCCTTAACTCATGAAGTGTCTTACTCAAGTGTGTGCCAGACATACCTTCTCAGTTTAGGGGGAGGGCAGGAGTGAATTTCGGCAGGCTGTGACTCAGCCAGGCAATACTCAATTCCCCTTTCTGATCAGATGACAAACAGCCCATTAGCATCTTCCCCAGAGGGAGGAAGAGCGACAGGAAAAGTTCCTGGCAAAAAATGGATTTTCCAAGGTTTTACTGTGAAGGTAACAAAGTGGTGCAGACAAATCTCCTGCCCTGTGGCTGTTCCTTCCAGTTTGGTGCTGACGTGACTGAGACAAGACAGTGTAGAGCTGAGCCGGTTTGCAGTGGACCAAACCTGCAGCTTTCTAATTCCTGGCGAGGTGGTGGAATTTGGAGGATGAGTGCAGCTGATTCGCCGTGCTGTGAATGTCAGCAGTTTTTATAGGACTTGTGGGGGGCTTGTGTTTGCTGCCTCATCAGAGCAAATGCCTTGTTAGCAGATCGTGGGCTCACACTGGGCGAGCAGGGGGTGGCACGGGGGTTCAGCCAGCGCAGGACGTGCTCTGAGGGTGCAGCATCAGCTCTCTGGGAACAGACCAGCTCTGTCTCTAGCCAGGGCTACAGCCAGCCCCCGCTGGGTTGCTGGCTCTGGATCGCAGTAGGAGCCTGGAGCTGGTGCTTGGTCCTGCATCTCCAGCAGAGCTCCGTGCTGAGCCTGCCCTGCTGCCCGGGAGCCTCTGGGCGTGGGGAGGATCAGGATGTGCTGAGCAGCCCCTGGCTCGGTGCTCCTCTGAGCCAGCACGGCTCTCCTCCAGCTTTGGTGGGCACACCAGCCGTCCCTGGACAGTGAGTGCCACTGCTTTTGTGCACAGCATCCTTCTCCCATCCCTCTCTCTCTTCTGCAGGCTCAGCAGGCTCTGCCTCGTCACCATCTCCCTCCTGATTTCCATACTCCAGGCTGAGTGGATGTGGCTGTGCCCGGTGCTCCCTACTGAACAGGGCCAGTCCTCTTCAACATATTTATCAACCACCTAGATGCAGGAGCTGAATGCACCTTCAGCAGGGTTGCTGGTGATGCCAATACGTGCCACGGAGTACACGTTGTGGCCCTGGCAGGGCTCCCAGGGTTGGCTCGTGTTGGAGATGATTCCCCACACAGGGACGCCGTGGCCTTAGCAGGAAGTTTGGGTACAGCTATTTCCACACCTGGTTGGCTCTGTGGAGCACCACAGAAATAGGTTTATATCAGCTCTGCAGACAGCAGTGCCTTGAACTGAGCTGGGTTCAGTCTGGAGAAAGGTTTAGTGGTTTTTTAGTCGCCCTTTTGTTCATCAGTAACTTTTGAACTTGTTGGCCATTTCCAATCAACTTTGGCCAAAGGACACTGGCCTTGAAGAAGATAACTTCTTTTTACAGCTTTTGGAAAGGTAGCTGGCTGCTTGGGGGAAAGAAAGACTGGAATTAAAACTGCTTCTCTTAGGCAAAAGCTGTGGCATGAGCTGTCCTAAACTGTTGCTCTGTCAACACAGGAGAGACCATGGCATGTTCCCAGACTGCTCTGAAGTGCTGCAAATGCTGATTAGATGGGATTTACAGGATAACAGCAAGCAGAGTTGTGCTTAGAAATAAGGCAAGCAGTGGTCTGTATCTTGAGGCAGAGTCCTTCCGTCCTTCCTTCCTTCCTTCCTTCCTTCCTTCCTTCCCTTCCTTCCTCCTCCATTGAGGAGAGAAAACCTTGAGTTTAAAGTTCATATCCTTTTCTGCTGCACTGCAGTGATGAGTTTGGAGGGGCAGGAGGAAGAAAGGGAAGACTACCAGGGAATAGAAGAATGGATCTTTACTACTGGACTTCAGATAGACTGGGTTTCAGCCCTCCTTTAGGAAACCTGCACAGGATCAGTACTGTCTGCAGCTCCTTTGCCTCCTGGAGCTAAGAAATATGTGATTTTATTTGTTTTTCTAGGCATGAGGCACCGCAAAAGAGTTGTTTGATTCTTCCCTACCCAATTTCCATACACATTATGCCCAGCGGTGGCATTTGCTGTAGGACTTCTGGACTGAATTGGGAATGGACAGGAAGGAAAGCAAAGCATTATCACTATGCCATGTTAAGACTGGAACTGAAAGTAGGACTGAGCTGTAGATAACTTCCCCCAGACCACACAGTGCTGGGCTGCAGAAGAGTAGGGCCCATTTCCTGATGGGGAGGCCAATACCTTAACCTGAGGGACCACATGGCCACACTTAATGCCCACATATTTCATAGACATAAGCTAACATGAAACTGTGAAGTTATTTACAATCATGTTTGTCACTCTGATCACCAGACTTTACCCTTCTGGTCTAGGCAAGGCAATCAGTTTTGTTTACATTCTTAGACTGTGCTCATCACTGATTCTCTGGGTGAGACCCTTCCAACAATGCCATCTAAAATGTGGCTCGTAGCCCTCATATACTGGCTCTCTGTGAGCAGTGAAGCAGCTGGGGCTTTAAAAAGAAAACATAGGTACGTATGTATTAGCAACGTGTGATTTCTGAAAAGAAAGTACATCTCAGAGCTGTCCTTTGTCCTCAAAACTTTGGCCCTGTCAAGAAGGAAGTGTCATTTCCTGGTCCTTTACGGTGGGAGGGTTTGCTGTGCTTGAGGAAAAACTATCACTTGCTGTAACCATCAACTTGGGGCTCTGAGCTGATGTTTTTTATACCTTGGGCCTTGTTTCTTCAGGGATCAAGTCTAGGGCCAGCCTTGTTCAATTATTTATCAACAACCTGGAAGCAGGAGTTGAGCACACCATGAGAAATTTGCTGGTGACACCAAACTGGGAGGTGCTGTTGGCTTTCTTCAGGGCCAGGAGGCCTTGGTAGGTTGGAGCATTGGGGTGTGAGCCATGGGGTGAGATTTAACAACAAAAATGCTGGATCCTGCACCTGGAACAGAGGAATGCTGGGCACAATATACACTGGGAGAGGAGTGCTCAGACAGTTGAGCCTTTCCAACTGAAAATACCCTATTTTTCTGTTCTATTTTCTAAAGTTATGAATCACCCTGGAGAGAGGGCAGTCGTGCTTGATTGGTTCACACACCAGTGAGGATCAGAAGGCATTTGACGTGCTGCCATTGTTAAGAAAGGCTGCAGAATTTTGTCATCAGAGCAGTGATGGATTTATGGTGAAATGTGTTCAAAACCAGTGATGAAATGCTCACCAGACCAGCCACTTAAAACACTTTTAACTTTATACCATGCAAAGCACATGGTATCTCTACCAAACCAGTGGTGAACAGGAAGAACCTCCTGTTTGAAACCCGATTTTTATGTTAGTCTTATGATGCTGTGAAGTCTGACTCATGGTTGTTGAACATTCAGCCTGTGCTGCTCTCTCAAAAAGCAACCTTATTTTGAAAGGTAAGAAACGCTGCAGAAGAGGGGCAGAGGCCCAAACATCCTCACCTTTCAGCCTGTCGTGGCTTCCAGGGTCTAGAAAAATCTTCAGTGAAAGTCTTGTACGTGCTTTATTTTCCCTTTATGTTCTTTTACCACGGTAAAATAAATGTAGCAGCCTGCTGCAAAACAAATGGAACGTAATCTGCCATTTTTTCCTCTTGACCGTTTTGAAATAGTCTGTTCAAATAGCCAAAGAATGGCATGCAGGCAGTTTGTGAAATCATTTTGCATGAAGGGATTTCAAAGAGCTTCCCCAAAAGCTACCTACAAGTTATTAACTCACATTTGGGGACCATCTGCCCAGTGGCTTTTCAAAATAATGCTATGAGCACACAGGCTAAAAGCAAGAAATAGCTTACAAAAGCATATTTAACAAAAAAAAAAAAAGAAAAGAAAATAGAAAAAGAAAAGGTAAATTCCGCAATAACTGAGCCTTTCCTTTTGTTATACCCTAGGTGATAAGTCAAAAGGTATTTGGGAACAGAAGTGTATCTGGGGCATTGCCACAACACATGTATGTTCTGAGAATCATCTTGCAGTTTCTGTTGCAGAATTTTGACCTATTTTGCTCCTGCTACATTTGTTTGGGGAAAAGGCAGTGCATGTAACAGGGACGTTACTGTGGCTCTTCAGGTTTTACAGCCAAGAATTTACAGCAATTTTTCTTCTGTAGAGAATGACCAGAGATTGGAAAGAGGTTTTTTCCCAAAGCTGTAAGGCTTCACCTACATGGGAACACTTGGGAAGTGTAATCTGAATGGAAATTAGAAAAAAAATAGTTCTTAATTACAGTGACTCAAAATGTTGCACACTCCTGTGATTTGTGGATAATCACATTTGGAATAAGTGTAGGCCTAACTTATGCATAACTGAGTCCACTTTGGAATACTAAAACAAATTTAATCTTTATTATTTTAAAGGAGAATGGCTGTGCAGGGACTACCCAGAATAAACATGTGTTTTTTTCTAGGTAGACAGTCCCCATCTTTAAAAGTCATCTCAGAAGTCAGGGAGGACACTGAAGTCATTGCAAACAGTGATGCCATTTCCATTATTTGCTGTACACAAAGAGAACATTTCAGCAAGGTGCTGAGCAACATTTTTTTGGATGTGCTACATTCCTTTTATCATCTGTGGGAGTTGAGGGCCATCGGTATCACCCGGGGTGAAGTACAGGTGGCATGGAGGGTGACCTGTGCTGCTCAACACCAGGTATGTCACAGCTGTTACCAAATTTCACAGGCATTGAACTAAGAGTTAACTTAATCCTGTAAGGGATAAAAAAACCTTTCCCATTCTTGGCTGCAGAGCACTAACCCCTGTCTGAGATCAATCCCGGATGGGATGATACGTATCCATACACAAAGGCTGAGAGAATTGGGACTGTTCCACCTGGAGAAGAGAAGGCTTTGGGGTGACCTCACTGGGGCCTTCCAGAGCCTGAAGGGAGCCCACAGGAAAGATGGAGAGAGACTCTTGGCAAGGGCCTGGAGTGACAGGACAAGGGGCAATGGCTTCACACTGACAGAGAAGAGGGTTAGATGGGATATTGGGAAGAAATTGTTCCCTGTGAGGGTGGGGAGGTCCTGGCACAGGTTGCCCAGAGAAGCTGTGGCTGCTCCATCCCTGGCAGTGTCCAAGGCCAGGCTGGATGGGGCTCTGAGCAAGCTGGGAGAGTGGAAGGTGTCCCTGCCTATGGCAGGGGATTGGAACTGGATGATCTTTAAGGTCCCTCCCAATCCAAACCATTCCATGATTCTAAGACTGGAATTTGCACCGGAGAGATGCCCACTCCACCCTTACCTGGTTCAAATTATATTTGGACTCTGAAGGCCTGTTCTGCTGTAGAACTGAATGGATGTTTTGGAACTGGCTTCAGCAGACAGAGAGAGGATGAAATAGCACTGCTGCTGGTTTTGGTAAACGTTCCCACTGCTGGTTGGATGGAGTAAGGGTTGGTCTTAGCTCTGCTTTGAACTAGTGGCAAAAATCACTTTGGAAAAGGAGCAGGATGAGGCAATTATTCTTCACTGTCAGCTTGGAGCCTAAATTATGATTCCGTCCTTTTCTGTGGTCTCTTATATAAGGCTGGGTGTCACTGTCAGTCCATAATGCTTAAGCTGGAAAAACTGGAGCTGGAGAAGGTAGGGACAGTTCTACACAAATGGGACTTCTGGACTTTCCTTAAGAGAGGTTACCTGAGGGGTTGGTTGCAAGTGCTGAACTGGTGTGTAAAGACCTTGTGGAGAATCACAGCATGCCAGATTAGCATTTACTATTTGAAAAGGTAGCTGGAATAGCAATCTATTCCATTTTCTGTAGTTTATAATCTGGATATTCCCTTCAGTGTCATGGCCCTTTGGAATCCAGTTAAGTTTTTGGCTTCTCTGATTACCTGTGTCACTAAGTTCCATAGCCTTACTTTTTAACTTGTGTTAAAAAGTAATTCCTTTCCCTTGCTTTTAAATTTTCTGCTGTGGATCATTCACACATCTCCTGTAAGGCTTATTCAGTTTTAAGCTCCAGCACCTAAAGCTGGATCCTAAAATGGGCTGATCCACGGATTACAGTAAAGATGGTATTTTCACTTTCACTCTTTTTCTCATGCACCCTGTCACCATTTACAGCTTTGGCTGCACCCTGTGTAGTCAACACAAGCCTTCACTTTGCAGGTAGTAAAACTTCACTGGTGGTGTCTCCCAGGCAGAATTTAGAGCACTGACCCAAAGCGGTGGCAGCCAGGTCTCTAGAATATTCACTGTTGGTTAAGTGTCAGCTTGATTCAGATTTAGGTTTGGGCTTCCTTATTTGTAACCAGCATCACTATAAATACCCAGAACATGTTTTTCAGAACACAGACAAAAGTTTAGGTCTCTGTGATAACGTTTGAGGATTTTTTTCTTACACATCATGCTGCTGCAAGTTTTACTGGCCATTTTGCTGTGTGTTCACCCAGCTTTTTCCTCTTTCTCTGAAGGATCTCAACATTCTTTTTGTCCCAGCTACTGTAAATGAATTGAGCACTTGCAGGCTACTCTGTCTCATTTCTATCTTTCCAAAGAAAATTTAGATATTCAGTGGAACATGACCACTGGGGAGCCTTGCCTGGTCTTCTCCCATGATTACACCAGGTGTGTCACTCACTGAGAGAGGACATTCAGCCTTTCTTGAAGCAGGTGCAGGATTCACAGGAAGAAATCCCTTCCAGTACCTGAAGGGTTAAAGATGGAGAGGAATTTTTTACAAATGTAGTTACAGGACAAGGGGGAATGGCTTCACACTGACACAGAGTAGGTTTAGATTGGATATTAGGAAGAACTTGTTCCCTGTGAGGGTGGTGAGGCCCTGGCACAGTTGCCCAGAGGAGCTGTGGCTGCCCCCATGCCCGGTCCTGAAACATCTTTTGCTCCTTTCCAGTTTGTGAATGTCCTGGTTGTTCCTACAACCACCAGAGTCATTAGCAAGGCTGTCTCACCAAGCTGCCCTGCTAGTTCTGACAGCCTCCATGACTCAGAGCGACACCTCCCACAAGCTCGAGCAACACCTGTGGAAGTCACACACTGTCAGACTCAACACTGCCTTGTGCCAGCCTCAATTTGCCTTTGTCGTGGGCAAACCCGACCTGATGCTGCATTTTATGAGGGGACTTGCTGTTGTTTCAGTAAAGCCTGTGTTTTTCTGATGGGAAGGTGCTCCTGGTCTACATTCCCAGTTCACAGAGAAAAAGTCTGTGCTCACAGAGCCTGTGGAGGAGCAGGAACAGAGGAAAGGCAATGCCGCAGAAAGATTGCTCTCATACTGCTGAATATATCAAGGCTGATCTAGTTAAGCTGGGGATGAAAGAGTTAATCTAGGCCTTGCCGTGGCAGCCAAAGGGTGCACTTTAGGTAGCTGCCAGTGTCTGATTTAAAAACAGTAAGTCACAGTCTTGATGCAGTGGAAGACACTTGGTGTGGTGCCAGTGACTGCACGGGGGTCAGAACTGAGCTCAGGGCTCAGTTTAGACATTTTGGACTGCACGGCTCAAGTAGAGGATACTCATCTCTGCCAAGAACTTAAAACTGAATCCAGCCCCCACAGAATCAGGGGGTTCCTTAGGAAAGTTTGTTAGACTTGTCAGTATCGACACTGGATTTCAGATGTATAGTTGCTGAATTACTCTTTTGATAAAACCCCTTATTAAGCAAGTCTGCTCTCCATCTGGTGCTGATCTGACTTAAAATACAGCGAGATTGGCAACTCATTAATTCATGGACGCGATAAGTATAAAATTTGCATAAATCAGTTAATACTAGAAAGTACAAAACTTGTAGTTTCTTGAAAGAGTAAACTGTGAACCTTTCCTCTTAGGACAGAAACTCTTTGTGAGATGGAGAAATATCTCACACGTTTCTCATGCTGAAATATCGAGTAGCGATGTTTGGGTTTTTCAGATTCCTCCCCCATTAATTCTTGTTCCAAATATAGAACTATACTTGTCTTGAAACTGGTGACACTTCATGTTCAAGGCAAAATTCCTGCTCTTTAATGATGTGGTTTTATTTTTAAGGCTTTAATCTTACATCAGTAATTTTAAGTGCTTTCCAGTGATGCTCTGAGCGAGGAACTACCATCCTTCTTTGTTGTTCTCAGTGCCAGATGACATTTTTATCCAATGGTAGGCATCCATTTGCCATGAAGACTGAGTTCCAGGGAATGCAGTGTACAGATGTGAAGCAGTTTTGATCACTGCTCTCTGGATATTACAGCGATTATAAACCTTTCAGTATTTAGTTTACCTTCTGGATTGCAGCTCCTTCTTCTGAATCACTAGAAGGAAATCACACTGGAGTTTTTTTTGGTTTTTTGGGTTTTTTTTGAATTGTAAAAATCTTGTTTAAAATGAACCACCCTGCTCCAGCTTGTAGGAACTGCAAGTTACTGTCTGTGAGAGGTGGCAAAGAACTCATCTCCCATATGATTGAGGAAAACTTTGCCAGAGAACTCTGGATTGAATCAGGAATGTTTCCATGAAAAATGTATCTTCCAAGCACCTAACATCCTCCAGAAAAAAACAGTTCACGGAGAAAGTCCCTCGCTTTGCTCTATCCCATGTTCCAGTTGACTACAAAAGTGTCCCTGCATCTTCCTTACCTTGTGTTTGCAGGGGGGGAGTGGGAGGAGGTGCAGAGGCCAACTCTGTGTGAATGGAAAGCTGCTCTTTGCAAGTCATTTCCTGGCTGTTCTGAGTGATCACTTTCACAGAGTCCTTAGGGCTGGAAGGGACCCCTGGAGATCATCCAGTCAAATCCCCCTGCCCAGGCAGGGTCACCCAGAGCAGGTGACCATCAAAACCATCCAGGTGGGTTTGGAATGCCTCCAGAGAGGGAGAATCCACACACCCTCCCTGGGCAGCTGCTCCAGGGCTCTGCCACACTCAGTGGAAAGAAATTCTTCCTCGTGTTGAGGTGAAACTTCATGTGTTTATTTTATGGCCATTGATCCTCATCCTGTCACTGAGTACCACTGAAGAGAGCCTGGCACCATCCTCTTGGCACCCTTTTTAAGATATTTATATGTCCTTTCCTGGCCCTTTATGCACCTCAGGTGATTAAGGCAGAGCTGAAAAGTAAGATATTGAAAGGGTTCCTCTTGATTCATAGAGTCCACTTAGAACAGCTGCAGACAAAGACAGGCTCAGAACAGGAAATTCCAGCTCAAGACAAACCTTACTCTAAAGGACTGCGGCCAGGTGTTTGACAGCAAAAACTTGTTTAACTCAGTAGTACCAAGGAGCCTCTCTTAAACAGAAAGCTCACAGCAGGACACTGCTGCATTAACAAGATTTTCTCTGGCTGCTCCTATTCCCTTTAGCTTTTACCTTTTTTTTCCTTTTTTTTTTTTTTTTTTTTTTTTTTTTTTTTTTTTTTTTTTTTTTTTTTTTGTAATCGTCTTTCAAGCTGCACCAGCATTTGTTGTCCTGAGGTGCTGACTCCAGTGGAAGAGATTTTAGTGGAAACTTCTCCTGCAGTGTGCACAAGCTTCATTTCAGGTCAGTAATCACATCGTCCTCAGCCTCTCCTGGGGCTCTTGCACTGATCATCCTCCAGCTGCAGGAATTGTCTGAGAGGAAGGCCATGACTGTTGTGTTGAAGTCACATTTCTAGACCGAGGGAAGCTTCTGCCCTTTGGATTCAGGGGAGACCTGACATTTGGATGTGGCGTGGGTGTGCAAGCCGTCAGCCTTCCTGCTCCGTCATGCACATCTGCCCCGCTCCAGGCAGCCAGTTATGTTTGGGAAGGGACAAGAGGAGAGGGCAGAGCATGTGATGGATGGCTTGAGCTGGTGTTTGGGTTCTGAGTGACCAAGTCTCTGCTGGATGAGGCTGTTTCACCAACAAAAGGCTCACTGACTGTTCTGAGTCATCATCAGCAGACCATGCAAAGGACTTGAGTTGATGTGACAGGGGTAGGAAGTTTGCCCCAGGACAAATCTGGAGAACCAAACATCCACAGAAATAAAACATGCTTTATGTTTTCCAGTGTTACCTGGAGAGTCAGATCGGAGCAAAAAGAAAAAGCAGGAGGCCAGAGGATCTAAAAGCTTGTGAGAAGGGGCTGTTTGACATCCTTCACTACGTTTGCCTGCGAAAGCTGGAATAACACAATGGATCACAAGTGATGCTTCTGAAACTGACTCCAGAACCAAGCTGACTCCTACCTGCCTTCTCAGCAAAAAAGGGGATTACTTTGGCTAGATACGCACTAAGGTCCTGGAGAGCCCATTGCTTCAGTACCTGTGTGAGGGGAATCTTGCTACCGAGTGGAATTGTCATACCTGAGTTAGGATTTTATTCCCCTTGCCCCAGATAAACGCCTTTTTTTGGCAAGATGGAAATATTCTGTGGACAAGGCTTCTCTGATGCCTTTCAATGAAGTTCATTTTTGAAAGTGGCAAGGCAAAAAAGGAGGAAACATCTTCTAGAGTGAGATTTATCCGTTATTTTCTGGTACGAATATATTTTTTGAAGGGTGATATGGTGTCCAATTGCTGCTTGAAGTATTCCCTCTAGCCTAGGGAATATTTGCTTGTTCATATGAAGAATGAACTTTCTGTGCTCTTGGCTTCTGACTGGTTAGAAAATGCCCTCAGGAAGATGGAGATGGAAGTTCAGATACAGGGAAGGGAGGGAATTGTAATTCTTGAGCAGGGGCTCTTACCACTCAACGAGGAGGTAAGGGAAAATAATTATGCTTCCTCTAATCAGCCTCATTACTGGGGGGAGGTAGAATTTAGGTTCCTAACTAGCAAACTCCATGTTACTTCTGGATTTAAAGAGTCCAGGCACTCGAGGAACTGAATCCACTGGGAAGTGTGAGTGCAGGATTCTACAGCAGCAGACTGTACTGGGGTTTAGGTGTTCTGCATTTGGGATCATGGTAGCTGAATGTGCAATTGGTAAGGATTTAAACATCTAATTCCTGTTGTGACCTTCCCATCCCACATCAGGGAACTGTGGTTTGGCCTCAGGAAGCATGGATCCTGGATGGTCTGCCTAGTGTGGCATCAAGGATATGCCTGAGGTGATGACCAAGAAATGTGTAAGGAACAGCTCTTTTACTCATCTTGAATTAGACTCACCTATCTCTCAAGAGCCCTTTCTCACCTTACAGGCTGAGCCCTGTACTTTTACTAAAGGCTGGTGCAGAGCCAGCTTTCCATGAGATTGTCTGGAACTTGGACTTATATCCAGTGGAGTCACTAAGGCTGTAAAAACATGGAAGAGCTGCAACCCCAACAAGTGCTGAAGACAGTTTGCTAAAGAGATTCAACAGCCAGAGCAGGTATGTGATAAATCAGTAAATTCTGCTGCCTCTCTGTGTTTTCCAGAGCGACCTGGAGCTCAAGCAGGAGCGGTGTTCTCCAGATGGCTCTCCACGTCTTCCCTAACACACCAGTGAGCCACGAGACCGAGGCAGAAATTCCAGTGTGGGGAGGGTGTGAGTCATGAGATGGTGAGTGAAAGAAACAGCAGGATAAAAATAACAGAGCCCAGTATGATGCAGAATATTAATCTCTTACCCTGTGTTATCCCCGCTTGTATTACAGGCACCACTCTGCTGTAGCAGAGATGCTCTGCTGCTCAGAGCAGATCCCTCCGTGCTGCTCGGACAGATTATGGCTCAGGATGCCAGATTGCAGGGGCTCCTAATACTCGTGCCTTTAAGTTGGCCGAAAATTCTTAATCAAGAAGTTCCTGCTGTAGAAAATACGTAATCAAAGAGTGTCAAAATGCTACACTCGTATTTTTCATGTTTACATGAAAACGTCAATTTCAGTTAATTTGACTTCAACTAAAAAATTTACTTATGCAAAATTTAAATGAGTAAAGTCCCTCTCATCTTCCAACCTTCTTTTTTTCCCTCTCTCTTCTTCTTCCTTCAAAAGGAGAAAAGAAAGGAGAAGAATATGAAAACACCATGAAAAACCCACATAAAATTCAACTTTGATTCTAGCTAACACAAATCAGTAGGAAAAAAAAGTAGGAAAAGCAGAATTCATAAAATAAAATTTTAAAAAAAAGCACCAAGTATTTTATTTTGAGATAATGAATCTCTCTTTTTCTAGTCAAATCTACCATCAGATTTGCTGAGCTTTGTTCTGAGATCACTCACAACAAAATCAGGAGCCCTTCTAGGGAGCATTTCCAGCTCAGCCAGTGTGAAGTTTCTAACCCAGTCCCCTTGACATCTTCTCTAATGACTGGACAGCGATCTTCAGAGAGCTCTTGGGAGCTTAGGAAGCCTCTTACTCTGTTATTTTTCAATTCAGTCAGGAATCTGGGCACCATAAAGACAGCAGGAGCTTTTCCTTTAACTTCAAAGGGTGCCAGCTCTGGCACTGAGGCTTCACTGCAGATTAACACGTGGGGAGCTCTTCTGACAGAAACTGCCCTTGTTATTTCAGAGTGGGGAGAACTGTTTATTTCATTTCACACAGATTCAGTTCAAAAGCTTTCCAAAGGATTTCACTTTGCTGCTTTTTTCCTTGTTTTTTTTTTTTTTTTTTCATGTAAGTCACCTTCGGGCTTAATTTCACTTTCAAGACTGAGACAGGCAGGGAGGTGGCTGTGTGGTCCCCATGCTGCAGGACTCACAGTGTGAATGACCAATATTTGTGGGGCTCTCTCTCCCCTTTGCCCTTTCAGGGCTGCTTTATGAAGTGGAGCATTTGCACACACGCTGAAAGAAGGCACCATTCAATTGATTTAAGGGGTGTGGATTTAAGGGGTGTTGATTTAAGGATTCGATGGATTTAAGGGGGGTGTGTGTGTAAAATCATGTGGTTCAGGTGTGCAGTTATGGTCAGAGTACTCCTTGCTCCCTTTCAGACCCTATTGAAACCAACTTCTTTGATCCCACTAAGCTGAAAAATCCCTTCTTTTCTGCTTCTTTCTTTTCTATTTTGTCTTACAGAGGCTGCCTGGGAAGCTACTTGGGAATAACTTTTCTGGTTTTAAATACTCTTCTTAAGCAATCTCCTGTTATTTTTTACTTCTATATTTCCATCTATTTAACTTATTCCCGTATACCGAGTCTTTTTATTTTCCAATGCGTAAAGAAAGACTGACTTATTTTGGAAGTTCTACAAAAATGGAAGGCATTGTAATCATGATTTGATGTCCTTGGAACGTACTTTATTTACTATTTGTTTTTATTAGGACATTGTTTGAACGTAACTTTAAGCCCAATAAGGTTCCAGGACTAATCTCCTGGGAGAGGATATTTATGGTCCATATTTTCAGAGAGGGAGATTGGAAGTAGAAAAAGGCTTAAGTATTTAGGCCTCGCTTCAGCTCTGAAGGCAGGGGAAATCTGCAAATAGTCACTTGACCAGTCGAAGCAGTCAGTGGCATGTGCAGATGCCCAGCTCCAAGGGGCACTTGCATTCCATGTGTGCTCATTCCAAGCAGAAACGTGGCCTCAGATTGTGTGCATTACTGCAGGGGAACTGACCTCTTTTTCTGGAGAGGAAAAATCTACCATAAAAATCTAATTTGCAAGGATTGTGGGAGTGAAAACAGGGCTGTTTTTTCTCTGGGATATTTGGTTATGCAAACAAATTGATGAAGGAGAATCTTCCAGCAGGAAAAACGCTGATGGTGCTCAGTGTCACTCAATTAATTGTAACACTTGTGAAAGGAAAGTGAAATAATGGTGAATCTTTCACAGAATCAGAGAATCATGGAATGGCCTGGGTTGGAAGGGACCGTAAAGATCCTCTAGTTCCAACCCCCTGCCATGGGAAAGGACACCTTCCACTTTGTTCTAAGCCATAATTTTGTATCCAGTGTGGAGCCTAGGGATTTTTCCTCGTTACTTACTGCAGCTTTTTGCATGACAGTCTCTGATTGCTTTCCTCCTGCAGACACTGACCATTAGCAAGACACTGCTGCAGAGTCTGAAACCAAACCAGCCTATCCCTTGTTCTCAAGTCATCTTGGGTTGCAAGCTGCCGAAAAAATTCCTTCTGGACAAATAAATGTGATGTCCCCATCATCCCCAGAATTGGATTCCTTCACTGGGATTGCTGAAACACTGGTGTGCTCCGAGGTTTCTCTCATAGAGGAACTGTTCAGCTCCACAACAGGAGTGAGAAAAGTTTAAATGCTTTGGGCTCACTCCCAGGCACAAGACTTTATTATTTGAGCTTTTGTTTGGAAATAAATTGAGTTCTTGTCATAGATTTGGCATCTTCTCCCGTGGTTCTTACATATCAAACTTTCTCATCGTTCTGGAAGAAGATTCAAGTGTTTGTTCTTTATCTTCTATTGGCACTCATCTTTGTTTATTTATTTTGTATTCTTGAGATGTGCTGCATCTCTGGAGTTTGTATTTCTACTTTTAGCATAAAAATGCTGTACATACGAGTCTAGAATGCATCTGAAGATTAGTCTAATTTTTCATGTGACTTTGACTTGAACATTTTTCTGTTTATGTTTATATTGCTATTTCAAATATGTGCATTACCTGTATTCTTTATGCCTTTTCCCCCTCTATAACTCAATAAAATAATGTCCCCATTCTGCAGAACCGTATCACGTGTGTGTGACAGTGATAACAGTTTCTGAATAATAATGACTGGTAATTTAAAATGTGTTCATCTATAT
>VYXC01005275.1:523667-557320 GCA_013397175.1 Platysteira castanea | reverse complement strand
ATCTATATCTATATCTATATCTATATCTATATCTATATCTATATATCTATATCTATATCTATATCTATATATCTATATATATCTATATCTGTATCTATATCTGTCTGTCACAGCCTGAAATTCTTCTGATGTGGGATTTGAGATGGTGAAAAAATTACCAGTGAGTGGTAAGCTCGGCTTGGGGATAATTCTTCATAAGCCTGTTTGGACTTGAAAGGTAGATTTTCCTGCTCCATAAGGGTTTATGTTCTCTATTTCAGTTCTCATCCATGGCTAAATTTAGAACTGATATTACATGAATCAGTGGAGTGTCACCCATTTCACCAGAGAAGTTTGTGTGAGGACAGTACTTCCCTGTGCTGCTCTTGGAGCTGGATGCTGTAGTACCTGGCCCTGCCTTGTTAGAGTCCTTAAGGCAGATTCTCAGCTGCCATCAACCAGCCTAATTTCCTTGACATTAGTGGAGCTCTTCTGTTTTTTGCTCACTGAACACCTCAGAGTTTATCTGCGTTTAAATGAAACTTGTTTATATGAAGCACAAACTTTTTAAAGGATTTTGTTGGGTTGTTTTTAACCCTCTCTACTAAGGAAAAGAGTACCATGACCTGGGAGATCTGTGGGCTGATGCAAGCCTTAGGCCATTAAACAG
The DNA here is from genome assembly GCA_013397175.1 of Platysteira castanea. Lineage (NCBI taxonomy): Eukaryota > Metazoa > Chordata > Aves > Passeriformes > Platysteira > Platysteira castanea. The sequence goes on along the minus strand of VYXC01005275.1, from coordinate 556,671 downwards.
AGGACTTTATCCTTGTCACGTGGATCTTCCAGTTCCTTCCAACTCCCTTGATTTTCTTTTGCTGGATAGATCCAGTGAGGTGCTCAGTTCTGTGCTGAGGCACAGTCCTGACTGACGTGAACAGATGCACAAATGGATTCAGGACTGAGGCTTTAATGAGGAGATTTTGTAGTCTCTGGAAACAGGCTTTGATCTTAGAGTGAACTTATCAAAATTCTGAGCGCTCCGAGCATTCGTGGACGTTAAAGTCCCTCAGAGCAAGGACATGAAACCATTCAATGTCTCTCCTGCTTTGGGGAGATCCAGCTTTTTTTGGCATAATTGTTAAAAGACGTTCACTGCCAGGAGAAACTTAAGGCCATTGTGCAATGCTGGCTTTTTACTGCTGTAATATTCCTTTGGGTCTCAAAGGTTTAGTGAAGTCAGTGGGATATTTCCTATCACTTTCAGTGTGTTGGGAACATGTCCTTGCTGCAAGTAAGACTCCATCAAATACAGCTATTTAAAAGCAGAGAAGGAAGGACATTTCTCGTCCTTGTCTGTTTAATGCTGTATGCCAAGCCTCTGTTCAGGATTTTAAATCATACAAATTGCAAAGGGTCCCATTTAAATAGAACGAAGGCTGAACCAACTCAAGCTGTGAGATATTTTCCACAGGGAATGGGTAATAGGAGCTCCAAGGAGATGCCTGAGGATTGTGAGTGGTGACAGTGGTGATGAGGACAGGTGACTTCTCTGACTTACCTACACCTCCATCACTGAACTGAGTGCAGCTCTATTTTCTCACATACCCCAAAATGACAGCTCCTGATTCCTCCTACATCTTGGAGGCATAGTATACACATCTAGACATCTCCGATCAGAAACAGGATAAATTCCTGTAAACAAACATCTGGGGCTGGCTTATAATTAGGGTTTCTATTTATAGGACATCTTCTTTCATTTAGGTACACTACTGCTGCTGTTTTGCCAAAAGCACGTTCATTAATTTCTTTCCAGTTTCTCCTTGTCATTATTAGAGGATAGGAAGCAAGTTTGTGGTTTAATAAGCTTGAGTTTCCGGCTAGGCTAATCAAATCATTTTGATTCTATTCATCAGCTTTTAATTTGCAATAAAAGATTAAATTTAGATGAAAATATCTTCAACCTGAAAAGGGGATTTTGCTTAGAAGCTGACTGTCCTTAACCAGCTGCTTGGTCTGTGCTTCAGCTTTGTGCCTGTAGTTACAGGAAAAAAAGGTCCAAGGTAGTCAGGAAACACAACAGAAGCCTCCTAATGATAAGAAAGGTGACGGACTGAAATCCACCGAGGTGAGCGTGGTGCAAAGACCTAGTCTGGGACAGGACTCTTGATCCCAGGATCCAGCCCCATACCCTTGCGAGCCTGTTTGCAGCAGAGGAACCTTGCAGAGCATGTGCCTGCCATCAGCCTGGATCGGCTGCCAACACTCTGCTGAACACTGAGTTCATTCATTAGTATTGCTGGGTTTTCAGGAGGCAAGATGAGCAAAATCAACATCAATCTCCAACAGATGGGACTAGAGGAGGGCAGCTGCAGGCATACGGCGCGCTACATACGGCAGGCGAGCGCACGTGGAATCCTCTGCCCCCGGAGCCCGGGCATTTCCGTTTCACGGGCGGCAGGAAAATACAATTATCTGAATTAACTGCCCGCAAATCCCCGTGCTTTGTGCTGCCCAGCCGGGAATTCAGGCGGGACTCGGGGAACCCTGAGCACAGGGGTGCGATTCCTCACGTGGCAGCGGTGGAAAAGCACATTCCTGCCTACGTGAGATGAGCGAGGGCATTCCTGCGAGCCTCCTGCCGTCTCTTTTTTGTTCTTGGTAGCTCGTTCTAGTTTGTTTTTACCTTTCGGGCTGGCAAATGAGATTACAGCACAGGCACGCAGAAAATAAAACGCAGCGGAAACATATGTAAACAAGATTACTAGGGCAAAAGAGTGCCTCTCAGCACATTAACTGCACTGGGGGATGTGCGGCTGGGGCAGGGCTGGGAGCAGTTTTTGCCTGGGTACAGCAGATGCAGGCTGTGTGTGTGTATTAATGATGTGCTCTGGGAGAGCTGCTCTCACCCTGCTCATGGAGTGCAGACAAACTGAGGGTGGGAAAGAAGCACGAAGAGTTCGATTTGTTTGGGGTATTTTTATTATCCTTCCCCCCGCAAAATATCGCCTTGGGATCATGTTGGATTTTCACAACTTTCAGAGGATCTCAGCTGTCAGTTTGCTGTCTCTCACACGTGGACACACACACACCTGGCTCTGTGGGAAAAAAGGATGGAACACAGGAGCTGTCATAAGATGAGAAATCTGATAATGACAAAAAATGTTTTGTTGGTGATAGGGAGGGGATACTTTTGGTTGGGCTCTTTGCTGTTGGTTTAAAATGCTTGAGGTTGTTGGTACAAGACCTGTCTGCCCAGTCTGTCTCAAGAGCTGTGAGCTCTTACCTTCGACAGCTCTGCATGAGGAAGGGGCCACGGGAGAAATAAAATCAGCTCATGTTTTTAAAAAAACAAGATAACCACATCACAACAAATCCTCCACATTTCTGCTTGCTGGCAGGATGTCTGCTCCCTCCCACGCAGCCCCAGCTGGAGAGCCTTTACTTGCAGCAAAACCACTCTGGTTGTGACAGTCCCTTTCCACTCACTGCTCCCTTTTCCTTTCCTCCTAGGTAGCAGCAGCTGCCACCACAGCCCCTCTTTTCTGCCTCCGAGGGGCTCCCCACTAATGTAATTTGCAGAAGGAAAAGAAAGAAAATACCGAATTGATGCTAGACAGGGTCAGGGTGATCTTCCTAGCTGCAGAGATTAACAGGTCCGGTGCTGCAGTGAGCATCCTGCCTCACTTTCAGGTGGAGTAAAGTCTTTCACCCAGGCCCTGAACCTGCCTCAGCCACAAAGCCAGGGCAGAGGAGGTCTGTGCTCATGTGCTTCTGGGTTTAAAAGTGCCTTTCAGGCCAGAGTTGAACCTGGTGTTTTGAGCCAGGCTGAGTTAATGTGTTGGGGGGAATGTGGCCACGTGGGAGCTTTTTTTGCACGCGACTGGCCAAAATCTGGTCTCTTTGGCAGTGCCAGGATCAGTGCTGCTGCTGAGGGGTCCTCTAGGGAGACTGTCTCCTTATTCCCCTCTCTGTCAGCCAGGGGAAGGAGGGAATAAGTACCTTGAGTGACCTGGTCTGGTGGAAGGTGTCCCTGCCCAGGCCAGGGAGTTGGAACAAGGTGGTCTTTAAGGTCCCTTCCAGCCCAAAGCATTCTGTGATTCTGTGACCTTACTGAACCATGCTGAGTCCTGGCTGAGTCAAGGGCCCTTAGTTTCTGTCCTTAAAGAGCAAAGCTCAAAGCAGCTTTTGGGAAGAAGAGGGGGTAGATAGCTGGAATTAATTTTCCTCTGCTCACTCTGGGGTCTGCCCCCATCGGTGAGATGGATGCCAGTGTGGAAGCTGGGAACAGATGTGTGCTCCAGTGCTAATGAAGTGTGAGTGATTGCTTCCCTTCTTGCTCAGGAAGCACAGCAGAGTGCTCCTTTATCTGCCACAGGCCATCCTCCAGGACATCTGAACAGGGATTCTAAGGCTCCAGTAGGGAGAAGTGTCAAAGAGTGAGGAATGAGCGGAGCAGCCTTTGGGGGCTGAAGGGGTGGCAGCAGCCTCAGTGCAGTTTATATGTGGGCTAAGGACTGTTTGATAAATGGAGCACAGCTATCACCCCCCAGCTGCGTGGAGGTTACAAACCTCGTTGGAGGATAACCAGTCATTTGGATGGACTTAAACAGGACAACTCACTGCAACAGTGTGGAGCCAAGATACCTGTGTAAGCACCTCAGCAGAGAGTCCCGAGCAAGACTGAGTTGGGAAAAATCCCATTTGTCAGTGCTGAATTCTCACAAAATGACCTGGTTGCTAGAATTCCTTACCCTGACATGCCACGGGTTTCACAGAATCATGGAATGGCTTGGGTTGGAGGGGACCTTAAAGCCCATCTTGTTCCAAACCCCTGCCATGGGCAGGGACACGTTCTGCTATCCCAGGCTGCTCAGAGCCCCATCCAGCCTGGCCTTGGACATTGCCAGGGATGGGGCAGCCTCAGCTTTCACTGGACAAGTTTCCTTCAACTCTTTCTCTCACTGACCCTGCACAGCTCAGGCTGACAGGCAAACAGGATGTAAGAGCAAACCCTTTCCTATCTGGTTACAGAAATTATTGCCTTTACTCAGCATTACACTATGAGAACGATGCACCAGAGAACAAAACTCTCCTTTCAGAGCCCTCCCAATGCCATTCTCTGTCGTGCATCCCTGGGTCCCACTGGCACTGCCTGGCCGTGCAGGTGGAAAATTCCCAGGCTCAGCACCACACCCAAGGGAATTTCTGGGTTGCATTGGCTTTGCTTGATTTTTCCTTTCTTTTTGTGCTTCATTAGTGTGACAAAAAACCAGGCTGCTCCCAGCATTTATTTGTTAGGCACACACAGAGGGAAGAGTAAAGATCTTTAAATGCTGAGGGACATATTTTTCTCAGTAGCTTTTTCCAGCCTGTTTTACCGAACTGGCACTCCCTGCTCAGCCACCTTTGGAAATTGCCACAAATAAAGCCCATACTGAAAACTTTCAAAGTACAAATAACTAAGAGGAGAATGAGTCCAAGAGTTCACAGCTGTCCCACCTTTTCTTCACTTAAACTGGGGCTTTGCTAGGCAAGGTTTGAGATTCTGGAAGAAAAAGCTCTAATAAAAAAAATTTCTTTTTCTTTTTCTTTTTTTTTTAATAAGGTCTATTTAAAGCACTTTGATACACCTGAATGCAGTGGACAAAGGCAGCTTTTATCACTTACCTTTGATCATCTAACAGGTTTTCTGTGTGGAATATGAGCAAGAGCTGATGGGAAAAAGGAAGGGACAGGCAACAGTTAATAGTAGTTTTTAAAACTGGCCATCCAAGCTAGTGAAGCTGAGTAAATGTGACAGCTAAAACTCTGACTTCCCTGGCTCTGTCCATATGAATTGCTGGTAGAACTTCCCTTCCCCTGCGACGAACAATTAAGAACTCCGCGGTGAGCTTTGCCATTCTCTGTGTTTGCACTGGTATGAATCAGAATAAAAATTTCTCCTCACAACTTACTTTATTCATGATATAGGAAGATTCTAAGAATAAAATCTAGCTAAGTATCTCCTGATACTTAGCTAAGTAATCTAGCTAAGTATCTCCACCCTCCAAAAAAATGAAACTCAGGCCTAGCAGGTTCTGGTGTAGAAACTGTTCATTTTCTTTATGGTGCCCATAGTTTGAGGATAGGCATGAGGGAAAGTCATCCTCTGGAGAGATATAGTCCAAGGAAAAGCAGAAACAGGTGTAAGAGAATGGATGGAATATGGGATAATAATAAATTCATTTGCCATGGCTCAAGGCCAGGAAGATGGGATTGCTGCTAAGCAGGTGAATCAGGTGAAAATGAGGTAAAAATATTCTCTTGTTCTCCCCTTGGGCACAGCGAGTCCACTCTGAGCAAGGTGCTTTGATTCAGTGGAAGTTGTTCCCAGGCTACACAACCCCCCTTTCTCTGTGTAAGAGTGGGCCCCAAAGATCCATCTTAGCAAATAAATGTACCAGATTCCTGAAGGAATAGGCTGCTAACAGCCTTATACGGAAGGTATGAAAAGTTGGGGAAAGAAGGTTGTACAGAAAGTAATATGGAATGACTTTGGAATAATAACAAACCCTGAAGCTCCACAACTTCAGTGTAATGAACCTCCCAAAGAGAGTACTCAAGTCCAGCCTGTGAAAGCACCCTTTGGTGACCAGCTTGAACCTCACAAGATATAAGGATGGAGTGAAGTGAAAATCACCCCCCATTTCTGCTTCTTCACTGATATCCTGTCTGCTTTGTGCTGGAAATGTGTCTCTGCTAGTCACAGAGCAACAGCATGCAAGAGAAGGGGAAAGATTTGCACCGACTGGGATTCCATGGCAAAATGATTCCGTGGCCACTGGTCCCAGTGAATTTTAACAGGCTGATGCCAGCACAGTGTTATCTTTCTTTCATGGGGTGAATTGATTTCATCAGCCTTTTCCTTTCAGTAAAAGGCCTGGCTAAAGTGATGGTAACATGGGATTCTGATGATAATATCTCAAGTGAAAAAGCTGCAGGATGTACAGGAAATTTCCATCAATCTTTTGTCTCAGGTAGCCTTGGCATTGAGAGCAATTTTCATGACATTTCTGAAAGAAATGTCAATAAATCATCTTCACTCAAGCGCCACATTACCAGTGTAACCACTTTTTAAAAGAGTCTAGAAATAATGTAAAGACCTCAGCTCTGCTCCAACATGAATTTATGACTATGAGGCACACCACAGTGTGTGGGACTTAAAACACAAACTGTTCTCAGAAAGACTTTCGGCTTTCTTCTGAGGTAGTTTGATGCATAATAGTAGTTTATAGAGGGTCACTTGTTCCAACACTTTAAAAAAATTGAGAAGTAGGAATTTCTATTTTTTCTTTTCTCTTTTGTCTACTTCCCCCCCTTTTATTTCATCCAAAATTTAGAAGCAAAAATACTTAATGAAAATAATTGAAAATTTCAAAAGTTCAAACTGGAATGTTTTGTAAGTTGGCAATTTTTTTTCCTAGCTGAAATAACACAGAGTGCCACGAATAGAATATATATGAAATTATGGTTACACTTGAATAATATTATTTGTTGTAAGTGTCATAGGAACCAGATAAGAAGATGAAACAAAGCTTTACTGCTCTGGATGAGAGGTTCCTAGGCACCTAAACCATGTTATCCAGAACAACATTTTTTCTACTAGCTCAAGTTTTACTCAAAATCCATTAGATACCTCCCATTTCCCGAGGAGTTAAAGGCTGAAAAAGCCACACTGGTGATCAAGACGGAAACTGAGATTAAATAAAGTGTGGATTTATTCTAGCGTGGAAGATGATGTGGTCTGATGTGTGTGGTCAGCTTTCTGTGGCTCCCATCCAGGATCCCCATCAGTCTGTTTATGAGCTTTTCTCTGTCCTTGTACTCCCAAAACACCTCCAGCAATCCATTGGAAGCTGTGGAAAAACAGCTCCTGCACTGAGCACAACCCTGTGCAGGAAGAGTGACGTGGAAATATGAAGAATAATCTGTGAGGAGAGTAGTTTTATATTTCTGATCCCCATTCTGGGAATGACATCATTCCTTTCAAGATATACCCAAAATTAAAGCCCATATCCCAAAGTGTGTTTGTCAAATCAACCATACAAGGAAGAAAAGTATGGAACAGCTGAAACTTGTGGGAGAGTTGAGAATAATGAATAGGATTTAAAAAATATCAGCCCTACTGAGGTAACAGCTCCGTTCTTCACCCTGGTGCTAGAGGCCTTGTGTTTGTTTTTCTGTTGGCAGAAAAGCTTAATGGAGGTTAAGGTTGCTATCAGTACTTGAAATTTTATTTTGATATCTCAGATACCACAGAACACAGCTCAGGGAAACAATAAAATTTTCTTTCAGTAGCATTGATCCAGTTTGGACCTCATGCTATTTGGAGCTGTAACAAGTCAGAAGAGTTATCTTGATCACAAAATGTGGCACAGAAATGCCTTTACTGTACATAAATTAAGATAAAATTGTATGATTGCATCTCATTCCCTCAGGCAGGTTAAGGTTAAAACAGCCTGGCACCAGGGCAGAGCTCTGATAGTGAACATTTTTTATGCAGGCATTCCCATCTTCCAAAGCTCCAGCTTTCCCAAAAACCTAGTCTTTGAGCTTTGGTAAATTTGGTACGGTGTTCTGCCCTCACCCTTCTTAATGTCCTTCAAAATATGGGTGTTTTTTTTTCTTTTGGTTGTAACTACTTATCCTTTTTTCTTAAAAAGATAAGATTTTGTTGTTGTTGTTGTTGTTGTTAAATCTTGTTGAGTACCTTGCCAGATTATTTTATTGTATCCCATGAAGTTTCTCTGTGTCTGTGGATTGTTCTTTATTTACTCAGAGGTTTAGGAAAATAATCTTTCTATCTCTGGCTGTGAAATTGAATTGACTGAATAAATTGAAAGATCATGGTTCCCTACTAATATCAGGTGGTTAAGGTGGCCCAACAATTCTTTTTTTTTTTTTTCCCCACACAGGATTTAAATTTAGACTGTTGTCCACCCTAACACTTATCTGATGTTATGCAAATGCAAGATGAGTGTGAAAGCCCACAGAGCTGCACTTAATCGAAGTGCAAATAAATGCACAAAGTAAAGCCTTTTCTCTTTATTTGTCACACTTGGAGAACTTTAAGTGTTGGTCTTCAGATAAGTCCATTCAGTTCACATCAGGTGAGTGGGAGAAGATTCCAGGCCAAAGAGATTGAACCGCTCACCACATGAAGAAAACTTGACCTGACAACCCCAAAATCTGCCCTCACATCAGCTGCGGGATCTGTGACCTCAGTGGCTCTTTCCCCTTTCTCTCCAGTGATTCTCTTCATGCTCCATGAAATGTGCATTGCTTTGACAGCCAGCAGAGCACTGGAAGATGGAAAACAAATATTGCAAATGTAAAGTTCTTGGCTCACTGAGTTGATCTCCCAAAGGAGATGTGTTTTGTCCTGCATGGGGTCTTCAAACTCAAAAACCATGAAATGACTTCTAGAAGAATTTGTGACCAAAAAAAAAAAAAAAGGTTATTATTAGATCCCTAATTAGCCCTCTTATTTCTGATTCCTTTGTCTCTTGTCCACTGTCCTTTTCTCCCACAACACCCTTTAGCAGAGATCAGGTGTTTGAAAGTGCTCAAAGCAGTCAGTGTTTGCAGTAGAAATTTTGCTTCTGGTCACATGCACTCCATGCTGTTTGCTCCTTGTCTTGCTTGAAAATAAAAGATTTTCCTAAAAGCAGCTGCCTGGCTAAGAACAGAACAGGGAAAGCTGAAATTCCAGGGATTAAATTGGATTTTCCCATGCAAGTGAGATACATGCCAGCCTGTTTACCCCTCTGTAGAGTCCAGTGAAGACAGCTTCAAAAGCTCACAGAGAGTTCACATACCAGGAAAAGTTACTTCTTAGTGATGAATCCATACTAAATTTATCCCAGTTTCAGAGCAGCAGTTTATAGTGCTATAGTTTATAGCAGTTTATGTTTTAAAAAAGAACCTCCTTTCCTTGCCTTCTGAGACTCGAGTTTCACTTGGGAAACTTCTCTCGACAGCTCTGGGTTGGTTTTTTTTCCCTGCTCTTTCAAGTAAAATCACGAGCTGCTGAAAGGTCCCAAATTAAATTCTGTGGGACAGCAGGGCCCTCCAAATGGTCTCTGCAGAAGTGGCTCTTGGCAAAGGCAACACGCCTGCTTTTTTATTTGGTTTCCTCTGTGAGGGTGAAATTCCCACCACGAGGGCAGCCATGGGCTGGAGAAGGAAGGTATTGTATAATCCTGGGAGATAAACAATCACAATATTAATAATCTGAAAGTAGGAAGAGGGATTACAGACCCCAAAGGGTACAGGAGATAAATAGGTAAGGGTACAACCTGTGGGGATACGATGAGAAAGGCAGACAAAAAGAAGAGGATGAGGGATATTGTCCTCTGCTCTGTGAGAATCCAGGGATGCTACTGAAAGGAAGATCTGCAGGAGTACAGGATATAAAAAATAATTAGGAAGAGGCATGATAGCCAAGTAGCATCATTATAGGAAATCTTTTGGAATGACTGACCTGTAGCATTTTTATTCCTCGGTGAAATAGGTGTAAAACACATGGAAGAGTCGTAATCATAGAGGTTTCTCATCATTCTCAGAGTGTCCAGCTGAGTGTGGAGAAAGGACCCTGCAGCAGGCTGAACATACAAATGAGCATACAGCAGTATCTCTGATATTCTGGTTTTGGGGTGGTTTTGAGTTTTTTTTTAATTTTAAACAGTTCCCGAACTCGCTTTGTAAAATGGGTACCCAGTAGCAATAGCTGGAATGTAATATGGCTCTGCTTGTTTTCCTCTGAGATTTTAGCCTGGAATCAGGTCACTGTAAGTGGACCTTTTTGGCCTGTGTGGACTCATATTGTTCCCTCTTCCCCCAAGTCCACTGACCTGGATGAATTTTGAAGCAGGTGCCAAAAATATGTCACATGTAGGCCAAAGATATCCCTTTCCAGATTTGCAATGTTTCAACAGTTTTGGTGGTTCTAGGATAGCTATGGAGAAGAAGGGAAACATTATTTTCTGGGCTGAAGCAGTGAATTCCAGATAGTAATATCGTAAATTTCAATGGACCTTGGATTCATGGGTTCAACCACAAACTTTAGGCATTGACCACCTTCAAATCCTCAGCTGCAGAAATCAATCTATGAGAGGGACAGCTCCAGCTTTTGCTTGCCTATGTTTAAAAGCCTTTCCTGTCTTTAGAAAACATGTTGGCCAGAAAAATGGAATAATCCAAGGAGGCAAAACCCCATTATTTCCTCTAGATGGAATTTAGTGTGGGAGTTGGGAACATCAAGTCTCAAGAAGCAGGCTTGCTCCTGAGTTTGTGCTAATTAACTATTCTAACAGTGCCAATCCCATGAAAATGAAAGAGCTTGTCATCTAGAACCATATAAAAGAGTGTTTTGTACCAGACACAGATTTGCTTCCAACAGGATTTTTCCAGTGGTTCCCATGTGTGTCTGGTAAAAATGTGTCTCAGTACCTGGAGTCACCCAGGTATTCCATGAGGAAAACAAAACAAAAACCTGGTTGAAACTGAATACTGCTGACCATGTGCCTGAGGTTGCCTGTTAAAGCCAGAAAAGAGGTAACACTGAAATAATGTGAGATAATGACTGATGATGCAAATTCCCTCCCTCATTTCAAAGGGAAATAATGACCTGTTAGATTTCTGCCTGCTTCCATTTAAATAACAAATGCTTACAGTCTCAAGATCTTAAGGGTTGCAATCTTCTGCACGGAGGAAACCATCTTTAGTGATGAAAGGAAACAGATGGTCTCTCCTTTATGCACTAATCTTCCTGTATGTTTCAGAAAATTAAGGTTTGGGGAGTGGAGTTGAGGCGGGGTGAATTCTTCTCCCAGTAAAGAAGATTCAACAAAAATCATTTCAAGTAGATTCACTGAAAATTGTTTGTCTTTTTAGGGATCAGTAGCTTGCAGGCAGATTGCCTATTGCTTTTCCAGAATACTGACAGCTTGTTTTAACAGTTCTCTGTTGTACAACCTCTTTGTAGCAATGTTGTCTCTGCTGCAAGTTCTACTGTGGTTCAGTAGCAAAGTGTTCCTCACTTTAGGGTGAGGAAGGCAGATTTTCATCTGGGATTTACTCTCATTCTGCTTCTTTTGTGCACTTGAGAGGAAAGACTTTTGGAATTAAATGTGTATCTGAAGAAATTTTGGAGAAAATTTTGGAGAAAATGTGTGTCTGAAGAAAACAATCAATTATGGATTAACTTGTGTCTAATATATTTATTATCATGTAATGTTTGACCTTATCATAGACAAGTAGAGTATAAGACTTCCAGTGACCCTATAGGGAGACTTTTCTGAGTGAGACTTTTCTATCTTTCCTGAGTTTTGGGTTGGTGCTGGGGTTTTGGTTGGCTCTTTGGTTGTTGTTGGTTTGGTTCGGCATTTTGGCATGAGACTTCTTTAAAGAACTGTCCTTAAGGCCCCCTCCACAGAACCACAGAATCATGGAATCATTAAGGTTGGAAAAGACCTCCAAGATATCAAGTCCAGCCTCTGACCTTGTCAACTAAAGCAGAGCACTGAGTGCCACATCCAGTCATTTCTTGAACACCTCCAGGGATGGGGACTTCACCACCCCTCTGGACAGCCCCTTCCAGGCTTGACAACCTTTTAAAGTCCATTCAGAGTACACTCAAATTTCCATCAAGAAATAGAAAACTGGCCAGAAATTAGGGAACCTCGAAGTTGTATTTGCCTTGTGAACAGCAAGCAGTCTGTACTTGCTAAGGAAGTACCAAGGAGTAATTCTACCTCCCAAATTTCTTCTATTCTCTGTTCAGAATTAGTGAGCAGGTTAGGTAGGAAACACTGAGCCTGTGGCAGTGGATCTGACAGGACACATGAGCCTTTCTCAGTCATGTATTTGTCTTCAGAACTCTTTAGGGTGAGGCAGCACAAAGTACCATAGGTCATTTCATGTTATTGTGCAGTGGGGGATCAAGTGAGTTTGGAGGCCAAAAGGTAACTCAGAGATATTTCAAATAAGAGACAGGTTAGTGGTGACTTTTCTGCTTCTGAAAGGCTCGGCATGTTGGGCTTTTGGTCACTACCAGCATGGTCACTACCAGTGCCATCATCAGGTGTAAATTTATTTTGAGATTTACAGGCAGGCTCCATGGGCCCAGGCCAGTGGTCTGAGGGTCCACAGGGCCAAGGGCCCGGTCCTGCCTTGGGTCACACCAACCCCCTGCAGCTCCAGGCTGGGGCAGAGGGGCTGGGAAGCTGGGAAAGGCCCTGGGGGTGCTGGGGACAGCGGCTGGACATGAGCCCAGGTGTGCCCAGGGGGGCAAGAGGCCAAGGGCAGCTGGGCTGTGCCAGCCATGGTGTGGCAGCAGGGCCAGGGCAGTGACTGTCCCCTGAGCTGGGCACTGCTGGGGCCACACCTCAGATCCTGGGGGCACTTCTGGGAACCTCAGGACAAGATGGACATTGAGGGGCTGGAGCATGTCCAGGGAAGGGAACGGAGCTGGGGAAGGGTCTGGAGGGGCTGAGGGAGCTGGGAAAGGGGCTTAGCCTGGAGAAAAGGAGGCTCAGGGGGGACCTTCTGGCTCTGCACAACTCCCTGACAGGAGGGGGCAGCTGGGGTGTGGGGTCGGGCTCTGCTCCCAGGGAACAGGGACAGGGCAAGAGGAAACGTGCTGTGCCAGGGGAGGGTCAGGTTGGACATCAGGAAAAAGAGGAGTGTGAGGTCGTTTTGCTCATAAATGTATCATATTCAATATTGTAGAAATGATCCCAACCTCTTTCGTGAGTAGTAACTGTCCACCATTCATTAAAAGTAGAAGCATGAAAGCCCATATATATCTGGAACTCTCTTGAATGAAGAGGGAAAAAACCCCATACTTGAAGCTTCCAAAGCTAGAGGTAAAAATTTGAAAAAAGGGAAAGTGACAAATTTCCCTCAGCAAATTTAGAAACAGAAGGGGAAGTTACAAATTCTTGCAAACTGTCAGAACTTGCTTGTCTACCTACATAATGGAAATATAAGAGCTACGCTGAGGAAAACCAGAGCAAATTTTCTGCCATATTTTGGCAGCCTTTTTTTTCTGAGGACATTTCTGACTTTTCACTACGTGTGCAGGGATAATGAGAGTGTGCAGGTCTCTATGGTCACAGGAGCGTGTTTATGTTTCCTTACACTTTCACTGAATACGATCATGTGAATTTCAGGAAAGTTCTCGCTATTATTTTAGAGAAACACTTCCCACATTTCCAGCCTCCTGATTTTAATACAGACAGCGACAGGAGGAATTGGTTAGTTCAGTGGCAGTGCCATGCCACAGCACAAGCTGATCATGTTTCTTCAATATTTGATATGATGAGGCATTGCAATGCCTTCAAAGCAGGGCTCTAACATGCAGATGCACACACCATGACTTGGGAGTTAGTGCTGAGATGGCACACCCCAGTTTCAGGGGCCTTGGCAATTAAGTTGACCAAGACCTGCTTGTCTTAAATCCAGCTGTTGTGCTTCACTTTAGTCACCTTTGTTGCTGACTCTAATGAAAAACCTTTGCAATGATACGTGATACAGCCTGCTAATGTTCTGCAGAAGTGAAAGGTAAAGGCAGGTGTGGGGTTTCACGAAAGTGATTTCATAAATTAACTTTAATGTGACCTGTAGTTGCTTTGCCAAATAATAGGTTAGCAAATGAATTTGAGTAGTACTACCTGAAAGATGAAAGCTAATGTTAGCATCTGAATGGGACTTGGAAACCTGACAGGTTTTTATTGAGTGCCAGTCTTATTATTTCTAGTGAATAATTCATGTCCTGAAGGTGGCTGTGGCAGAAAGATTGCATCACCAGACATGAGACAAAACCAGGCACTTACCCCATCCCATTCACACCTTAAGGTGTGCATTCAGATAAGAACAAGACTCAAACCCTAATTCTCCTAGGGGCTCAGCAATTCATGATGGCAGCCTGGTGTGGAGCAGGCCCGAGAGAAGACAGCAGGGCTATGAGGCCAAAATGCCAGTGTTTGAAGGTCAGGAGGGTGTAGGTTCCTATGTGGACAGCACTCCCCTGCACAGGGAGTTTCTCATGAGCCCACTGATAAGGGTGTGCCGGGAGATTTGCCTCATGGACCTGACATGGCCTTTCAGTGTGATGTGGTCTGTTGCAAATAACCTCCTGCTTCCTCGATATCATTTAGTGGAGAATTATTAAATGATTTTCTAAATTATATCAGGTAAAGAAAATGCTATTAAAACACAGAAACGATGGATTCTGTTGCTTGAAAGCCCTCACTGAAACTGATGCCGTGACTAAGACCAGTTTTTATTCAGCAAGTAAAATGTCAAATTAAACACAGCTCTATTGATACACCAAGAAAAGGGTTCTTGGTATAATGCCAACATCAATAATTATAAAGGGGAGACAGCAGGCTAAAAGGCATGGCTGGCAGCACTTCTAAAATATTTGTCCTTGGTGGGACCAGAGACTGGTTTAGTTTAAATTTAGATTCCAAAGAAAAATAACATCTCAAAGGGCATATCATAAAACTTTACCAGTTTATCTGTTGCCAACAAGATCAAACAAAATACAGTAGAATAAACTGTTATTGGTTGTAAAATAGTGGAACAGTGCTGCAGTCAGATGAGTGAGTTAACTCAGTTCAGAGTAGGTGAGGATTTAGCAGATCAAGGGAGGGGCTCCTGCCCCTCTGCCCCGCTCCGGTGAGATCACCCCTGCCACAGAGCTGCCTCCAGTCCTGGGATCCCAGCACAGGAAGGACAGGGAGCTGCTGGAGCCAGTCCAGAGTAGGGATACCAAGGGGATCAGAGGGATGGAGCAGCTCTGCTGGGAGGAAAGGCTGAGGGGACTGGGATTGTTCAGCCTGGAGAAGAGAAGGCTTTGGGGTGACCTCATTGTGGCCTTGCAGTGCCTGAAGGGAGCCCACAGGAAAGATGGAGAGAGACTCTTGACAAGGGCCTGGAGTGACAGGACAAGGGGCAATGGCTTCACACTGACAGAGAGCAGGTTTAGATTGGATATGAGGAAGAAATTGTTCCCTGTGAGGGTGCTGAGGCCCTGGCACAGGTTTCCCAGAGAAGCTGTGGCTGCTTTATCCCTGAAAGTGATCCAGGCCAGGTTGGATGGGGCTCTGAGCAAGCTGGGATAGTGGACAGTGGCAGGAGGTTGGGACAAGATGATCTTGAAGGTCTCTTCCAAGCCAGGCCAATAGTCTCTCTCCATCCTTCTGGGTTTCAAATCTCTGTCTGTCAGTGTCTCTGAGCATGTGGTGTGTTCTAGACAGTTCCGCACGATGAAGAGAAGAAATTTAAATGGACAGATTCTGTCTCAGTTATGGCCCATCTCTTTGTGATTTATCTCCAAAAGGAAGCAGGTCCTGCATGCGGAGGGCAGACAAAAGGTCTCCAAGCAAATATTAGCTATTAAAGTCTATTGAGTGGAAATCTGCCTTTAGTTTATGGAGTGGTCATGTGCTTAGACAGTTAAGGCAGAGCCTATTGCCAGTGGGTGATCTAAACATTTTCTGGCAGATCCCGAGAGAAATCACTGTGGCTGAGGTTTGTGAAAGAAGCAAAGACTTGTTAGTTCATTCACCACTCTCAAACCAGTCGTGCACAAGCCTGTGGTGGTGCAGAGCACAAGTATGGGTTGAGCTACACTGAACATTCACAAGTGACACAAGTGAGCGTTTGGTGACAAATACCTGGGGCAAGGCAACTTGTCCAGATCAGAGAAATGAAGTTTATTGTGGCTTCCTGCTGCTCTGGCTCTGCAGCCTGTTGTTTGCATTGAAGAGAACACATTGCACAGGCAGGGGAGCTCATCTCTGGGGCAGAGAGAACAAAGCCTCTGGGCACGATGGAGATAACTCAAGCCTTTGGGACCAAGTCCAACAGGACTGCACTGGATGATCTTTCCTAACCATTATTTGGTAGAACCACACCATCAAAGTCATACCCCTCCAAGGAATAAATCATCATTATCCTTTCAAAGCCAGTGCAAGACTCTTCCACGCAGAATGCTTTTCTAAATGTATTTTGGCAAACTTTTGCTAGGAGAGGAATTTCTACAACTCCCCTTCGAAAGATGGTTTCCAAGGGGGGTTTCTTGGCACTCCCTTTTAAAACAGTTCTCTTAAAATTGATGTACCTCTATTACGGGGGAGAAAGCTGTTTCTGAGAGTGCTGCAGCAATTTTTTTAGTTTTCACTATTATTTCATTAATATGTAGACTGGCTACAAATGATCTCTCATTCCTTGATACTTCTCAGGCAACTTACAAAATACTAAGTTAAGAGAAAGTGTCCTGCACCAAGCCAATGGCTGTTCTAACGTGGTGACAAATGCTATTTTGGGAATACTGCATCTCTGTCAGAGATGTCTCATTGCCATGCATGGGTGTAATAACGCACAGAATCCCCTCTCTCCCCTGCTGGAATCATATAAATCCTGAATTATATCCACTTTTTCAACTGGCAATCACCTGATCTCACATATTGTGCCTGGTCTGATCATTAAAAGAACAGTCTGATCCACTGTTTGAAGCTCTAATGATGGCAGAAAGGATATTTTTTTTCAAGATCACATGCTCAAAAATTATTTTCAAGTCTTAATTTTCATTCAAAATAGGAAAACAAGACATCGAAGCACAAAGATTTTACGCTCTCATTTTAAATACGTGTTCTAAAATTCTAAGTGTGACTGTCTAAATAGTAAAAAAAATCCAAAGTATAATCTCTTTCCAGTGGTTAAATTTGAATTTGTAATACGTTTTTATAGTAATGGTGTCTTCATATTTACAAAAAATGAGACACTCCCTACTTACTCCAAGGGCTGTGTAGTCCCAGTGGAGATGCCACGTGTTGGATAAGAACTTTTTTCCTGTGCAGCCACAATGTTCTGCAATCTTTCACCTTCCATGCTGTGATACTACTCTGCAAGTGCACAAATTTTAAGGAATTATTTACGATTGCCATTTGTTTGTGTCCTTTTCCAGCCCCATGTGAAAACTTGTTTCCTGCTACCTACCACTAGAACTGGAAACTCCCTTGAAAAATTTTAAATATCCATAGCATCATGCCAGGTCGCATCAAGTCATTCAGGCTTTCAAGATATAACATCAGCCTACACGATGTGACATGGTTGCTGCATCGTGTCACAAATCTTCAGGGGTATTATCATTTTTTAATAAATGATTGTGGAAGTTACCATGGCTACAAACCCTCTTTATTCTGTTCGGATTTGAAACATTTCTTTAAATATTGAGTAAACCACTCTTTCCTTCCCAGCAACAACACAAGAGTTTCAAATGTGCTTATTGTCAGATTTCGAGGATGAGGAAACTCCCAGCATATTTCCATGTGGGTTTTGTTGGGTTTTTTTTTTAATCAGCTGTGATTTCTTTCCTTGGTATAAATGTAAAATGTGAAGAAAGAATTTTGTTGCTATTTAAATAGCACCTAAGAGGACTTAGCTGCTGTAGACCAGGATGACTCCAGCAGACTCGTGAAGGTCAAGGTGTTTGTGGGTTAGAAAGGGGCAGTGTCTAGAGTAGGAGGCAGTGCCCTGTGAATGCCACTTGGCATTCCTGCTCAGTAATTCTCATTTTTTCCTTGGAGTTAACCACAGGCATTAAGCTGGAACAGCTTGGCAGGACACCCTCTGGAACAGCATGACCAAGAGGCTTCATTTCCCACCCTAATACTGGTGAAGATTTGGAGGTTTTATCAATAGAAGTGTTGTACCTCATCCTGCAGGTTCTAATGATGCTGCACTGCAGTTGCTACAATGAACAGGAAAGGGGAAAATAATGCAAAATGAGCCTATTTCCCCTCCTGCCTGTGTGTCAGGGACTTGGCTGCGTGCAGGATTCACCACACTTGTTCACACATGACCTTCCTCTAGTCCAGGCTTCTGCCTCTCTGATGGTGGCCAGCATCAGGCAGTCCCAGGGAAATGAAAACACTTTGAGGGAGAAGGATGTGGGTTGTGATTCCCCAGCTGTGTTCTCCCGACACCTCCCTGTCAGGCTGGCACTGATCACTACTAAGGAGAGACCTTAAGGCAGGTGGTTGAATAAAATTGGAGGGAATCTATTTTTATTTCTCTTACTATGCTGCTGTTTTCCCCTCTTTCTTCCACCTCATTCCTCTTTTTCCTTCTCTTTTCTGGCCACAGAGGGTTTTATTTTCCAGATTCTGGGGTCCTCCCTTAGCCAGTCCAAAAGTCTGGCAGTCTTTCCAAGAAAGTTTGTGTAATTCTCTTCTGAATATGCAGCCAGATGTTGGGAGCTTCAGAGTACAGCCTGGGAAAATCACCTCTGCAGAGAGAAGGTAACTTTCTTCTGAATTTTGCTGATCACAAAAGCAAAGACACATCTGGGTTCATCTTCCTCCTGTGTAGTTCTGGAACAAACACCCCATGGCTGGTCTTACTGGGCTGAAAGGAAGAAAAATATATTTATCTGTTGCCTTTTTTATTTGCTTTTAATCATGTAGATGACATGATTTTAATTTCTGGATTCTGTTGAAAAGTTGATCTTAGTTTTAGCAAAAATGCATCACTTTATGCCAGGTTTCTTTGCTTGCTGTCTTAGTTGGGATTTTTAATATTTCCTAAAGAAATGAATGAGAATCTTGCTGGAATTTGACCAGATGCTTTAATACTCCTTGTCCTAATTATCTAATATCCATCTTATGAAATGTGAAATCTAGGAACTGAAAAACAAGGAAAGGAATTCTATCATCCTTTCCCTCTGGGGATTTTGCATATCATGTTTTTATACATGTTATATTATTGGTATATATCTATTTTATAGAATAATTACTATAATATATTGTTTATAAATATTTTAAGTACGTGTGCTTTTGTATGTACACATTTTGAAGTGATTTCCTTTACTGCTAGGAAAATCATTAGGACTAATTGCTATGAAAGTAGCAGTTGGCAGGATGCAAGATCTTGAGGGACAAGTTTCAACAGAAAAACATCTATATTAGGAACCTTTTCTCTGTTCTTCCTCATTTTCATCATAAAAATGGAACAAATGTCAGTGATTAAAATTGTTTAAAAATAAATCTTCCTTTCTCCAATGTGCATGCAAATGTTCGTGGTCTCAGGGGAGTTAAGGCTCCCGTGTGGCCAACAGCAACTCCATCAGACTTGCACAGTTTTGTACACCCAGAGTCAGTGTGCAATGTAGTTTTCCTTTGCATTTTAGTGGGTTGTCCCTTCCTGTGGTTATTTCCTGTGAGTTCTCATGACTAATCTGTTTCTGAGGTGGCTCTTTTTGCAGTCAAACCTCATTCCCTGAATGAATGAGACTTCGTGAATCAGTGGGGGCGATGGCACCTTAAAAGAAAGTCAGTGAAAGTGATGCAAGTAGGCGATTTAAAATGTCAGGAAAGGGTAACCAATGTTCTGATTTTTATCCCTCAGCAGTCACCTACAGCGGGTTTGAAAGGACCATTTTCAGTTGTTTTATGATCTGTGCCAATGCCTGTCTTTATAATCCATCACCTGGGCTCTTTTAGCCTCTGTAATTTTTGCTATCCATTTCAGAAGGAAACTGAGATGGGCCAAATTTAATGAAGGCTTTACTGGAATCTGAGTCCTTTCATTTCTTATATGCACTGTACCTGGGTATGAAGTGATTTAAGACTGTGTAATTTAAGTATCTGGGAATTACAAAAAAAGGAGAAATGTTATCATCCTCCGTTAAGTAGCTCCTTGGTTTGTGAGCAAAACATAATTCTGAAAAGAGTGAGCAGAGAGAATGAGTTTTATCACTAGACTGTGATTCTCCTTGTGGGGCAGCAGGAGAACTTCTCCCACACAGGAGTTCAGTTACTCCTCCAGGATTCCTGTTTCCCATAGAACAGGATCCTGGCTCCTGCCCTCACGCTCACCTGGTTGACATTATTGTGTGCAGCGTTGTGGAAATGTGTTGATGATGTGTGCAGCTCTGTGTGTGTCCGTGTGAACAGGTGGATGCCAGAATCAGGGACAAGGTGACAAAACCCCTGGGAAATTACCTTGGCTTGGTACTTCCAGAATTCCAAAAATAACAGGGAACAGCAAGGGCGAGGCAAATGAGAATAGCACCATCATCAAGTGCACAGTCCCACAGACCCAAACAACACCAGGGAGGATCTGGGATGATAACCAAGGTTCTTGGGTCAGGGAAGAATCCGGTGATTTTGGGCACTGGCTGATAACCAGCTGCACATGAGCCAGCTGTGCTCAGGTGGGCAAGAGGCTAAGGGCACTTGGCTTGAACTAGCCATGGTGTGGCCAGCAGGGCCAGGGCAGTGACTGTCCCCTGTGCTGGGCACTGCTGGGGCCACACCTCAGATCCTGTGTCCAGTTCTGGACCTGTCACTGTCATTGAGGGGCTGGAGCGTGTCCAGAGAGGGGAACGGAGCTGGGGAAGGGTCTGGAGCACCAGGAGGGGCTGAGGGAGCTGGGAAAGGGGCTCAGCCTGGAGAAAAGGAGGCTCAGGGGGGACCTTCTGGCTCTGCACAACTCCCTGACAGGAGGGGGCAGCTGGAGGGGGGTCGGGCTCTGCTCCCAGGGAACAGGGACAGGACAAGAGGAAACGGCCTCAAGCTGTGCCAGGGGAGGGTCAGGTTGGACATCAGGAAGAATTGTATCATGGAAAGGGCTGTCAGACATTGGAAGGGGCTGCCCAGGAGGAGGTGGATTCTCCGTCCCTGGAGGTGTCCAAGGAATGACTGGACGTGGCTCTCAGTGCTCTGGGCTGTGTGACACGGTGGTGTTCAGTCACAGGTTGGACTCATTGGTCCTTGAGGTCTTTTCCAACCTCAGTGATCCTGTGACCCCCAGCAGGTTTGTAGCACTGAGGCAGGGCTGAGATCAAGGCAGGGGGTACAGCCAGTGACTGAGGACTGGGGCGACATGAGGCAGAGCAGAGGCACAGCCACCACGCAGCTGCCCCCAAGTGAACCCCAGCTGCAGGGCGCTGCTCCCGGGCTCTGGCACTTGTTTGCTGTGTATTGTGCTCACAGCACAAGTGCCACCCACGCAGGAAGCTTTGCTGCAGCACACAGGACAGCAAGTCAGGCTGGCTGATACTCACAGGACCTACCCCTGGGCCCCAGATTGTGGTGGTTGGTTACTGTGGCCCTGAGCACCACGCAAGCTTTCACTGCCCTGACCTGCAGCCTCCCAACATGCACCTTCTGCTCATTGCCCCAGGACCTCTGTGAGCCCAAGCCTGAGCACCCACCTGTGGCTTTGGCTGTGTTATAGGTGTTCCAGCACCGAGCCCCGTCCTGCTGAGCGGCTCTTCAGGGCCAACATTGGTCTTGGTTTGTTTGCACCGTCAAATGAGCATGTTGCCATCACCCATCTCTGCTTGCTGTGCTCAGGCCCTGGGGGATGGTGCTCTGGCCAGATGGGTGCTGCATCTGCCCATCTTGGGGTCACCCTTGGCTCCTTGTTGTCCTTCACAGAGCACCTCTGTTCCTGTTGCTCCCTGATGAGGGTCTGGTGCCTCTAGACCCCTCTTCAGTCACTGCTGGGAGAGGCAGGCACATGCAGGGGTGGTTCTGTTCTCAGGGGGTTTGAATGCTGCTTGTGGGGTGCCTTTATTCCCCCTGTCCCTGCAGAAGACACCTGGGCCCCACACTAAGTGGTATGGATAGCATCAACACAGAGGGAGCCGAACACACTGGCAGCAAAAATCATGTGAGTGTTACGATAAATGTGCTGCTTTTCAGACAGAGAAAAGGAAATCTAAGAGGAAGGGATAAGGAGAACAAAATGGTAAAATAATCTAGAAAGGGAACGTGTTGAATGGAGCTGAAAACATTGCTAACAGAATCCACCACAAGAGCTGGAAATTGCCAACCAGCAGAGGATTGAGGAAATCCAACCACAGACATGATAAATGAGAGTTTTCTGTTTCTAACATTGTGTGTGAGCACAGTCCCTAAGGCTGAGTCCTCTTTCTGCAAATTTCATCTCAAGCCAAATGGCACATGTTTTACCCTCAAGCCAGAGGAGTCACCCCTCGTGTCCTCTTTGCTCTCAGGAAGCCTTCCTTGCTTAATTCTGGGTTTTGAATAAAAAATAACCCTGGTGGGAACTCCCATCCAGTGATACTGTGGCTGCTTCTGCATCTCCTTCTGCCACACTAACCCTGTGTTCTGAATCCCTAGCTGTGAGAAAGATATTCCTGTCCTCTCTGCTTATTTGGCTTTTTACCACGAGACAAAGTCATCCTCTGCAGCAGAGTCAGTGTAAGGTTCAGTTTGGCCACAGCAAGGTTACACAAGTTGTTAAATATAAAAAATAAGTAGCCCTGGCAGTGTTTTTTAAAGCCTTGGCAATAGCACATGGGAGGGATTTCATTACTCTACAGAGTGGTTCTTCCTATGAGCAAAATGCAAACAGAACCAAAACTTCCCATTTCTCAACAGGCACCTAGTGGTTAAAGGGTCTGGTTTTTTAACACTGCACTGAATGGTGACTGTACATTTCTAAATGACAGCTGTTTTGAAGGCCCTGCACTCATTAAATGTGCTCCAAGTATAGTATCAGTGTTATGGATTGGATACTGGCAGCCCTTTGCCTCTAACCCCTTCTCATTGCTGTGTCGGTAAGGACACAATAAAGGAAACTCTCACACCTGCTAGGTTTAGCAGAAAGAGGAAAAAAGAGAGACTTTATTTACATTTCTCATACTTTATAGGGTTCTCAACTCTACAAGGGATTGGAGGACATGTCACTTCCTCCTCAATCCCACTGGAGTAAAAGGATGCTCATCAAACTTTCTCTTACCACAGAAGGAATGAAAAACAGAACAGACGGTTAAGTAAACATTGACTATTGTTTACATGAAACTCTGTGAGAAAGAATTCTGACTCCATATTATACACAGAAGGCTTTAGCAAAAGCAGGACAACATTAGCCAAAGATGTAGAGGAAGGATAACTTCTGAGATCCACAGTTTGAATTTTGACTGGAGACTAATATCCTGGGTCATTGTGAAAAATGGGGTTTGACTTCACTGTGCTTTGAAGCTTGCTGTGAATCCCCTCTCACTGTGGCGAGACAGCTTTGGATTTTCCTGGAGAAAGGCTGAGTCACATCTGTAAAGCTTCTTTGGTGGATGGTGCCTTCAGTTCCCAGTAAGGTGAGTGGGAGCCTCTGCTGCTGCCGCAGAACACGTGAAGAGCAGCTGGGGAGCTGCTCCTTTGCTCGGCAGTGCGCTGGCCACTGATGCCAGCAGGCAAAAAGACAACTGGCTGGTGAGAGCCTCAGAGCCTCGGTCTCCTTTGAAACACTGCTCTGAGGGAAACTTGGACTGAGCTCTTGAGAAACGCTAAGGCAAGTGGATGCTCCTGTCTCTGAGCAAACTGTCCCCATGCCAGACAATCAGCTGATTGCAGCCACTGCCCAGGAGCTGATGAGTGGCTCATAATGAGCACGAGTGGCTGCAGGGCAAATGCTCCCTTGGCAAACACGACTCTGAGCCAAGCAAGGGAAAAGGTCAGGCTGAAGCTGCGTGCCACAAAATCAGGATGCTGCAAAGGTGGCTTTAAGGGAAACCTTTTAAACTGGGACTTACAAACATTTTACTTTCCACCAGGCTTTGATTTCCTGGTCCTAGCTCAAATTCTGGCCTTTGTAACACCAGCTGCCTCTTTTTCTTCTGCAGTGTGCATGTATTTTTAAGGTTCCATGCGGGACCCCAGCCTACAAACACATGAAAAAACCCGAATTTGCCAATACCTGCTCTTAGAGATATGAAGGCTGACTCCACCTAAAGCAGTGGTGCAACATCTGTGCCTCTCATGTAGCGATGCAGAGCCCTTTGTGCAAACAGAAATAGAGGATGACAACGGCAGAACTGCTGTGCTGAGCTCTTCAAAACCAAACCCCTTCAGATGATTTAATGGCAGTTACAAAAGCTGTGTCAAATGGTTTCCTTGTTTATCTGACAGCATCTAGATACGTCAGACATTCGCGCGAGGCGCTTCGATATGATAATAAATATTGTTTGCCCCAGAGCTCTCTGCTTGTCCTGGGAGAGATAAGCTGCCAGGAGGGCTGCACAGGAGCTGTGAACTGATTAAGATTAGTATAACGAGCAGCAGCCATGGAACACCAGCTGTCTGTCCTTTGTCTAGAAAGGATAGAGCAGGGGCTAAGTTTTAAAGAGATATACCAAGAAACACATGGAATGCTATTTACACGTGACTGGGAGCTTTCCCTACACACAGAAGGTAGAATAATAAAAATTGGAAGGCTGAGCATGGAGGAAATCTAACAGACAAGTCAGCAAAGCCAGGAATCGATATCTGCTGTGAAATCTATAATTGAAGATTTGTTATCTGAATTTCTTCCTTTTTGACCATAGTAAATTTTTCTGGGTCTCATTTTCTTCCAGTGTAATATGTACACCCACCAAATACTCCAGCCAAATCATTTCCAGCCTCTGGATTGTTTGTGGACCATTAAGTTTCTTTGCTTTGCTCTTCTTCCTAAATTGCATCCCATTTTTTTGTCTTAATCACATGAGTGATTAAATAGAACAGCACAATCACTGCTGAACATTCCAGAGTGGCTTTTGTTATCCTGAATATCTGAAGTGCATGAGATTTCCATTAATAAAGACCACAGTGTCTCTATAACCAATTAAATAAAATTGTATTCTTTTGATCTCTGTGGGCTGATTAAAATCCGCCTCAACCTCCTCTTTCATTTACTCAAAAATATGTTTTGTTATCCAACTACATTCGTAGCAACTATCTGCGCCCTAAAATATTTGGCTACAAACAGCACAAAAGTTAATCTAGGATGATATCCAGCATGAGGGAATCAGTCTTGGCCTGTACAAGTCAGGGGTCAGCTGTCACATAGCAGGGGCAAGTCCCCCAGTCCCCTGTTCCTGTAGCAATGGGACTGCTGTGATGCCAGAGTTCAGGTCTGGAGACCCTTTGTTGCTTTGGTAACTACAGCTTATTTTCATGCCAAATGATGGTGCCTTTGGCCAGTGGGACAGTCTGTGTTCTGCCGCTGGCAAGCTTCTTCGCAGTGAAAATAAACTCTGCTGCTAGTTCATCAAATGGATTAGCTTTTGCCTTGATTTCCAGGGCTTTTTTCAGGCCTCTGGCATGACTAGCTTTAGCCTTCTGATGGTGCTTGTGTGTCCTCCAGAATCAGTCTTCTGTGATGGTTTGGATGGGATCAATTTGCTTGTTTCCTTTGTCTCGAATAAATTGGTAGCTTACACTTCCCTCTTTTTAATGGCAAACCCCCCTGTTCTCTGTGTTCTTTCCCCTGGATTTCAGGGAGATGAAATGCCCATTGCACGTTACCCACAGCAGGAGCCAGTGTAGCCCCACGTAGTGTCAAGAAGCTCTGAGCAAGGCTGGCACTGCTGGAGTGCCCTGTGTGCACCTGTGGCCTGTATTTCATAGGGTTTTATAGAGTTATGGGGAAAAGGAACACATCTGGCTTCTGTTCTTGGGAAGGAGTATTATGTAGAGCTGTGGGAGTTGCAGATGGTACAGGGAAGTTTTTTGCTTTTTCAGCTGTGGAAAAAAGTGTGGGTCTGTGTTTTATGGCAAAGAATTTAGTGGGGAAAGGTGATCTTCTCCCTCACCTCCTCCTGTTTGCCCTATAAGCACAGGGAGAACAAGAAGGTAGGGAGTAAGGCAGGGGATATTTGTTCTTGTGGAAGTAAAAGCTGAGGGTAACTGTGCTTTTCTTCATGAAGTACAGGAACAGACAAACATTATTGCATTAAAAGTTATTATAATTTCTTTCTTTTTATTATTACCATTATCAGAGCTTCTCTCAAAGCCATACTAAGCACAAGTACGCTTTTTAAAAAGGCTGAATCAAAATATCTGGAAGCAAATTGTTTTCATTCTACACACCATTGTAAATTTAACAAGACAAGGCCTCCTTTTGCCCCCTTTACTGATCTTGACAAGTGTTTGGCTGAATGCGGACTCACGTTGCTGGCAAACATCATTGTGCCACTCTGGCCTCTTCCCTGTGTTTACTGACCCCATCCATCCTGGAACAGCTGCTTCTGAAATGGACTGGGAGGGCTTCTGCAAGTGGTGGGGGATTTTTATGCATTTTATTGGCCTGTATACACCTTTCACATGAGCATGGGGGCTTTTTTGGCCTGTAAGATGAGGCAAGGTTTAGAGTCACAGAATGGGCTGGGTTGGAAGAGACCTTAAAGATCATCTCATTCCAGTGTCCCCACCCTGCCATGGGCAGGGACACCTTCCACTGGACCAGGTTGCTCAGAGCCCCATCCAACCTGGCCTGGGACATTTCCAGGGATGGGGCAGCCACAGCTTCTCTGGGAAACCTGTGCCAGGGCCTCACCACCCTCACAGGGAAGAATTCTTTACCAGTATCCAACCTAAACCTGCTCTCTGTCAGTGTGAAGCCATTGCCCCTTGTCCTGTCACTCCAGGCCCTTGTCAAGAGTCTCTCTCCATCTTTCCTGTGGGCTCCCTTCAGGCACTGCAAGGCCACAGTGAGGTCACCCCAAAGCCTTCTCTTCTCCAGGCTGAGCAATCCCAGTCCCCTCAGCCTTTTCTCGTGGCAGAGCTGCTCCATCCCTCTGATCCCCTTGGTGTCCCTGCTCTGCACTGGCTGCAGCAGCTCCCTGTCCTTCCTGTGCTGATACC
The DNA here is from genome assembly GCA_013397175.1 of Platysteira castanea. Lineage (NCBI taxonomy): Eukaryota > Metazoa > Chordata > Aves > Passeriformes > Platysteira > Platysteira castanea. The sequence continues at coordinate 529,781 of VYXC01005275.1, read as the reverse complement.
CCAGGGCTGGTTGGCTTTTCAGCCCCTCAGTGAGGTGTCTTTGGGGCCTGGATAACTTGTACCGTAATCGTGGATTTGATGCAGCTGGCAGATTTTGCACCTGTCATTTAAGAACTGTTTAAGTGAAAACTATTTAAAGGTGGACAAGAGGAGGGTTTAATTGTCTCTAGCAGAGGCTGTCGTGGTCTTTGGAGAGCATGTTACTCATCCTTTGTAACTCCTCTGAATGTTCTTTGGACTGTGAAAGCATTTGTGTAACAGCCAACACTGATTGTGGGAGGCCATGGAAGGTCAGGGCGTTATCCAAGGAGTATCTGTGTGCCTCATGGAGTCAGGAAGGAGAGGGCTGTGAGCCCCCTGTGCCCAGTTCTGGTCACAGATCAGGTCCTGCCCACCTCTGTAAGTGCAGGCACACCTTGTGCTTCTCTCTGCTACCGCTCCTCACCAGGCTCACCCAAAATCTGAGCCATGGGCTTGCTGGGAGGTGCCCTTCAAAATGTGCTGCACAACTTTCCTTTCCTTAAGAAGGGTCAGTGCTAGTCCTAAGCAGCTTGGCTGTGGTCCTGTTAATTAAGTAGCTGTCACTGATTTAAAGGATGAATCAGCAGGGACCTCATTTGTTGCTGGCTGAGAGCATCCAAGCAGTCAGTAAAGCTGCCAGGATGTGTTTATTCCTACATACTCCTATGCTGTCCCCTCCACGTGACACAACCTTGTGTGGGGCTGAAACGAGTCTGGATTCACAAAGCTGACATGAAATGTCAATACTGCAAACCATTTCTGACATGCATGAGCTTATACTAATCCAACCTAAGGTTTATGCAGACCCAGTCATTCATAAGTCCATCAGTCACCCAGCCCCTCATGTGTGCCCTGAGCCCCTGGAACAACACAGGGCCATCTGTTGCTTTAATGGAGGATTAATTTCTAGGAAAATCCAGTGCCCAGTATCGAAGCTGATATGCTTACATCCATGTTTGGCCAATTTTTTCAGTATTTTTATTCTGGGCAGGAGTGGAATCTCAACCAAGATAAATAATACACATGCATATCTTGAGGTTAAGCCAGCATGTGCAGTTTTCAGAGCAATACAGTCAGATTTGCTCAATCTTGTGACTTCAGGTGAAGGCTTTGTCATGTTTTTGTCCTGATCCTGTAGATGTGTATGGAGATCGCCAGGTATTGTGTCCTTCTGAGGAAGAAAAACCATGCAAAAGAGATTTAATGAATCATAGAATGGCCTGGGTTGGAAGGGACCTTAAAAATCACCCAGTCCCACCACCTGCCATGGACAGGGACACCTTCCACTATCCCAGGTTGCTCAGAGCCCCATCCAGCCTGGCCTGGAGCACTGCCAGGGATGAGGCAGCCACAGCTTCTCTGGGAAACCTGCGCCAGGGCCTCATCACTCTGAGTCTAAACCAGCTCTCTGTCATTTTGATCATGATATCAGTGAAGCCAGCGTGACAGATAAATACATTTATTTACTTAATCACTATTATTTTTAGCAGCAAATTAGAATGTGAGCATGGCTAAACATGAAATGGTTGTAAGAGGACAATGAGAAAGCCACTGTCAGTGTAAGGCAGGGCCCTGCACCTTCATTGAGTGGCACGATAAACTCTATGGGGAGTATCCGTTTTCTTCAAGCTCTTTATTTTTCCTCAGAAAAGGCACTATGTTTAGGGGCAGGCCCACATTTCTGGAGGTTGCTATTGTTTTTCTTCTTCAGCCTTTTCTGTGATCACTTCTGCACTGATGGTTTCCTGTGTATCTAATACACAATTTTTTCATTCCTAATACTCAAAATTAAACAGCTTCTCCAGATTTGGTGGGATGTGTCTATTTCATGGGAGGGATTGAATGCTGTGCCGTGATTCTTCTTGATACCAAATCCAATAGCAACTGCACTCTTTCTCTTCCAGAAACTATCCCCATCTTTTCTTTTGGATGTCCTCATTTACAGCTTGGCTTTCACCAGTAGATGGAAGGGCTTTTAACTAAGAGCTTGAGTACTGACTAGGAATAAACCTCTGTGATTCTGTGAAAAGCTAAAAATGCCTGTCCTCCTCTTCCTCCATGTTGTTCTCTGCCTTTTGATCTTGCTTTTCAGTTTTTCAGAGAATCATTAAGGTTGGAAAAGACCCACAAGGTCATCGAGTCCAACCATTGACCACACATCTGCAGTTCAGCCAAATTCCTTCCTTTTTCTCCATCATTTTATCTTCTTCCCTCTCCAGTTTCAGCCACTCTCCTGCTCCTGTCTTCTCCGGCTCCTAGTTGTTGAAAAAGTCTGTGATCCATGTTTCTTGAAGTCCATACTCGTGTCTTCCCTTCCAGGAGAGGGAGGGAGGGAGGAAGGAAGGAAGGAAGGAAGGAAGGAAGGCAGGAAGGCAGGCTCGTTCCCCAGGCCAACTGCTCCGTGTCTCACTGGAAATGAAGGCAGGGAAAAATGCAGGAATGGTTCTCAGAACAGAAACTGGACAATCCTATTTGCAAGAAACTCCAACTTGGAGAACAAAACAAAGCACAAAACTAGGAAAAGGCCAATGGTGTTAGAAAGAAATAGATAGAAGAAAACATGGGGTTTTTTTTTTAATAGGAGATGGAAAATTGTTGAAAGAGTTTAACATAGGCAGTAATACTAATAACCTAGGTTGTTATTTAAAATTGCAGTTAATTATAAGGAACGTTGTAAAACAGATATTGCATCCTATTTCTTGGGCCAAGTTGTCTTAGGGATCAGGATAAATTCATTTTAAAAATCCCCCAAACTGAGCTTATATTTGATTAAAGGGGCAGTTGGTCAGACTAGTCTGACCTATCTCCTTTGTTTTAACCAATCATAAGCAGATTTCTTTCTGTGCAAACAAAAAATCCTTCTGCAGCAGTATGCATTAAGCCTAGAGCCTCTGTCAAAATATCTGAAAAGTAGGTTAAATTGATACAAATATCACTTGATTTTTTTTAATGGGGTGTTTTTAAAATAGGGTGATACATGCTGCTTGAATTAAATTTAAAAACAGAGAGAGGAATGAGGAGAACCCAAGTATCTCTAAACTGGGAATGAAAATGCTGAGAACAGATTTGCTCTGCCTTGCTATCTTTAAACAGCTCTCTTTAAAATATTCTTCCTGAACCTATCGAAACAATCCCTTTTACTACAAGTGTATGGTGTGTTGAGCTGAGCCATAAGCAGGAAACTAATCTGGGATATTTTATTTATCCCTGTCAGACAATTCTGATTGCCTGACAGTGCTTGTATCAAGGAAGGAAACCCTTAGGGAACACGATGCATATCTTGCCATGAAATCCTAGACCTCCACATTGGAATAAAGAGACATTTTAACTTTATTATGTTCTTTAAATAATCAGCCCTCAACCCCTATGGCTCGACCCACCCTACTGTGGTTCTTACACCATCCCAAGGTGTGAGTGGTGAGCATGTGCTTGATTTTAGGGTTGATTTTCAAGCCTTGCCTCAGTTCAGCACTGCCCATGGCGATCCAGGCTTATGTGACCTCTCTGAGTTTACGGCTTGGTTTGCTCCCAGATGCACAAAAGTCTGTGCTGTGTGCAAACCCCAGCCAGCTTTCCTGCTCCAGACCTACGGCACCTTCGTGGCTCTGACCTTGGATTTGCTCTGGCTCAGGGATGCAGCCTGGCTGTGTCATCTCCTCTCAGCTGGGCACATTCTGATGACCATAAGAAAATAAATTCATTCAGTGTTAGTATCAAAAAGCAATAGTGCAGCTGGAATGATTTGAAAAAATATGGCAATTGGGTACATTAATGTTTTATGTTATATAAAAAGTGAAAGATATCTTAAGATCCTGTTATTAAGGCATTATTGTATCTTATTATATACTAAGATATATTCTGTCCCTCTGCCCCTCTCTGCTGAGCCCCACCTGCAGAGCTGCCTCCAGCCCTGGAGGCAGGAAGGACAGGGAGCTGCTGGAGCCAGTCCAGAGCAGGGACACCAAGGGGATCAGAGGGATGGAGCAGCTCTGCTGGGAGGAAAGGCTGAGGGAACTGTGATTGTTCAGCCTGGAGAAGAGAAGGCTTTGGGGTGACCTCACTGTGGCCTTGCAGTGCCTGAAGGGAGCCCACAGGAAAGATGGAGAGAGACTCTTGGCAAGGGCCTGGAGTGACAGGACAAGGGGCAATGGCTTCACACTGACAGAGAGGAGAGTTAGGTTGGATATGAGAAAGAAATTGTTCCCTGTGAGGGTGGGGAGGCCCTGGCACAGGTTGTCCAGAGAAGCTGTGGCTGCCCCATCCCTGGAAGTGTCCAAGGCCAGGTTGGATGGGGCTCTGAGCAACCTGGGATAGTGGAAGGTGTCCCTGCTCGTGGCAGGGGGCGGGGGATGAGATGATCTTGAAGGTCTCTTCCAACCCAAACCATTCCATGATTCTAGGGTATTAAAAACCACAATCTTTCCTCCTTTCCTCAACTCAGAATAGATGTCATCTATGGAAAAGGACGTAAATAGGATCTTTCCCTTCAACTGCTTGGAGTTTGTCCTGTGAACCAGAGATGGCTGAACTGCAAAACAACTGTCATCAGGGAGCTGAGGCTGCCTCTTTGCTGAGACATGACACCAGTCTGTGTGGGACTCGGATGATTTTTTAGGTGGAGAGAAGGAAATGGAGGTTGATTAAGACCTGCCACTGTTCTCTCTTGGTCACATGAGTGGTCCCCATCAAAGGGATTTGAAAGGAATTACAACCTGGTCTAGTGGAAGGTCTCTCTGCCCATGTCTGGGAGCCTGGAATGAGATGATCCTTAAGGTCCCTCCCCACTATAACCAGTCCATGATTCTGAGATGGTTCTGTGACTAAAAGCGACTCCCTGAGTTCAGCAGTAGTGAAGTCCAGGCCTTTAATTTTCCTCACAGCTTGGAACAAACCTGCTGGGTCTTGTGGTTTGCAGCCCCCTCCTTGTCTTTTACACACCACAGGCAACAAAGACAAGGCTAAAAACGGGGATCAGATTATGGGAGAAACGTGGGGAGTTACTTCAGGCTCCAGCCTGGGACCTGGGGACCTGCAGGGCCACCCCATTGTGTTGACCTCGGTCTAGGGCTCTCTCCTGTGCCGTGATCGACACAACACCACATCCAGAGAATCAAGCTGACGTGCAGTGTGTCTTCCCCTAAAAGGGCCGAAAGGCAGCGGGTGTTTTTGGCCCCCTCGAATGAGATCTCTGCCGTGAGAGACCGTGCTGGTCTCGGCCATCCCTGTGCCGAGAGGCAGACGCCGGAGCTGTGGCTGCCTGGAGCCAGGCCGGGCGGCTTGGGCAGGATTAGGAGCGGGTGACAGATGCACGAGGGTGGCCTGAGGGCTCGGAGCGTGGCTGGCCAGGCATAAATACCACAGCTTATACCGCAGGCTCGGGGGTCGGGCACGGCTGGGGCTGCGGGGAGGAGCTCTGGGTGGGGAAGAGGAGCGGGTGCAGACCCTCAGCGGGAGAAGGGAGGAAGGTGGCAGATGGGTTTTAAGACGGGGAAATACGCGTATCCCCGATCTAGGGCTTTGGTTCAAGGAGAAGGAGCCGGTGTTACAGCAGCGTGGGGAAATTCTGCGCTGGGAACTCGCAGCGGGCTCCAGGCTGGCATGCGAGGATTCCTGCAGAAAGGCCAGTCGTTTCCTTGCGCACATCTTGGAGCACAGCCCCCGGTGCTCCCGATGCCTTCGCCCGGCCGGGCCCGACATTCCGGGGGGAGATGCCGCCGGTGTGCCGGGACCCCGCAGGCGGCCCGGGCTGTGCCAGGGCTGTGCCAGGGCTGTGCCAGGGCTGTGCCAGGGCTGTGCCAGGGCTGCGGTGATCCCGCACTGCTGCGGGCCGAGACCCCCGGCAGCAGCCACAGCAGCGGGACCGACGCTACTGCGGGCAGCCGGCGCCATCTCCCGGTGTCGGGAGACAGGGACGGAGGGAGGGAGGGACGGAGGGGAGAGGGACGGAGGGAGGGAGGGAGGCGGAGAAGGAGGCAGGTAGGAAGGCAGGGAGAGAAGGAGGCAGAGAGAGAGGGAAGGAGCAGGGCGGGAGGAAGGTTTGGGAAGGTTTGGGAAGGGAAGGTTTGGGAAGGGAAGGTTTGGGAAGGGAAGGTT
>VYXC01005275.1:471298-523234 GCA_013397175.1 Platysteira castanea | reverse complement strand
GAGGGAAGTGAGAGGGACAGAGAGGGAGGGGCAAGGAGAGAAGAGAAAGGGAGGGAAGCAGCAGGGAGTGAGGGAGGCAGGAAAGAGAGGTGGGGGGGGTAGGGAAGGAAGAGAGGGAGGGAGAAGGAGGCAGGCAAGAAAGGAAAAGAAGCAGGGAGGCAGGGAAGGAGGGAGAGAGCGCGTAGATTTCTGTCTCCTAGCATATTACCAATGACCCTTTGGCTCCACAGCTACCCAGTTATCCATGTTCGAGACACACATTAGTCCTCGTACCTTCTGGACTTCTACACGAGGTCTCTGCCTCAGAGAGGACAGGGAAAACAGGGAGCACCTTTAACTTGAGAAACTTGCCCCAAAAATAACTGAAAAATTTCTCCAGGTGCAAAAACACCCATGTGAAGGTGCTTGGGTGCTCAGCATTGCTAGGGGTTCTTCCTCCTCCATCTGCCGTGTTAACCTGGTTCTGTTTTTATTTCATCAAGTAGACGAAATAGGATTCTGCTGCAGACCGAGTTTAAAAAACCCCTCCATGAATGGATATAAAGGGCACTACACAGTAGTAGGCTATTTGTGTATATATAGCCATGGTCTTTTTCTTTGGGTTTATTTCGTCTTTTTCTTTTCTCTGTGTTTGTTTGGTTTTATTTTTTCTTTTTCTTTGATAGAGATTGAGGAGTCAAAAAAAAAGCTCCTGGTTTTCCTTGCAAAACTCAGTTTGGGCAGCTTCACAGAATCCCAGAATGGGCCAGGCTGGAAGGGACCACAGTGGCTCATCTGGTGCCACCTCCCTGCTCCAGCAGGGCCATCCCAGAGCACACAGCACAGGATTGTGTCCAGATGGTTCTGGAATATCTCCAGTGAGGAGACTCCACACCCTCTCTGGTCTCTGTTCAGGGCTCGGTCACTGCCCAGGACAGAAGTTCTGCCTCATGTCCAGGGGGAACTTCCTGGGCTCAGTCCCTGCCCGTTCCTCTGGTGCCATTGCTGGGCCCCCCGGAGCAGAGCCTGGGCCCTGCTCGGAGCCCTCCCTGCAGACAGGGACACCCAGGGCTGAGGGCCCCTCTCAGCTGGGGCTCCTCTCGAGGCTCAACAGCCCCAGCTCCCTCAGCCTTTCCCTGTCAGAGATGCTCCAGGCCCTAAATCATCTCCACAGCCTCCGCTGGCCCTGCTCCAGGAGCTCCATGTCCCTCCTGTCCTGAGGAGCCCAGGACTGGACACAGCACTATAGGTGAGGCCTCACCAGGGCTTCCTAATCTTCCAGGAACCCTAGGGCTAGTACAGGACGATTACAGCTTTTATTTATACCCAGCAGACCTGGAGTTAAACTCTGTCACCTGATTAACCGTAGGAGATCCCCTTTCTTTTCAAGCAAGCATTTCATAGCATACTCGTGAGCATACTCGCATCATTCCAATTCCTGATCATCATACCACCTCTGCAGGAACTTTGAGCTCCACCTGTGGCTTTGATTTGCAGACACCTCAGTTCTGGGATGTTTATAAGTGCAGAATATTGTAAAGGTCAGTTTTCCTTGCACACTTTGCCAAGTAAGGTAGGCAGAGTTCTGCACCAACATTTCACTCTGTGATTTTAGGTGTAGCATCAACTGAGTTCTCATTACAGTGTCAGACACATACTTTTGGTGGTTCTCTCTGCTAAATGCTGGAGCAGGAACGTTTTGCAAAGGTTAATGATTTAAAGGTGGCAGGTATGATTTCTACAGTTCTAAAGGTGGAAACAGCAGTAAACTGCTAGTTCCCAGTATGGAGAATTAACTGGACAACTTACAGTCCTCCAGGTCTCACCCAGACAGACTGAGAGGAACTCTAATGGATGTTACAAGAATTGGCTTTGGTTTTCTCTCATAAAATTTGCAGTACATTCTGTCAGAGACGAATTGTACTTCTTGACAGTATAAGGGATTGCTGCAGTTCTGACTGGAATTTGAATGCTTGCCACAGCCTGTTAAGCAAAGCAGTGCTCTCCACTACCTTTGTAAAGTCTGTCTTTTCATTTAATATGATTTTAATTTTAAATATGAAGGTGAAATCCGTGTGAGACCGTATTTTTAAGTAGAACACATTATACAGAAGTAACTGGAGCTCCTGAGTCCTTCAAGCTCTTCACATGTACCTTAACATCTTCAGTGTGAATTTTCTTCCTTCCCTCTCCACGCTTTCCGGAATGGGAGATGGCTCCCAGGACTCCAGGGAAGGAGACCCACGGGTATGGTGAACCTGAGTGGCCAATGATTTCAAATTAAGGTGATTTTGTGACAAAAACAATATAGAAAAATCATCTTTGTAGACTTTCTCCTTGGTGGTACCTTTAAAAAGCAGCTTTCAAAGTAAAATTCCAGTCAGAAAAAAAAAAAAAAAACCAGCAGCAAAACACCACAGTTGTATAGGATGCAACATGAATAACAATGTCTTACTAGCTCTTGACAAATAAATATGTAAATTTTTTTGCTTCTTTCTCATTCTCACTCTGTTCTGAAACATCTAACCTGCACCTGTCATGAGAATTCTTAAATATAAGCACTTTATATTTCTTCCACATTTAGCATGGCAGCTTTACACTTTAGAAAACATATGCTGATCTCTGTCTTTATTTCTGAAAAATGCTGATTCAAATCCTCAAATGTTTAGCTTTGGAAAAAACTCAACTATGTTGTCAGGTAAAAAGTTTTAAGATGGTTTGTACTATGATTTAACAGTTCCGAGGATTTTTCCTTGTGTTTTTTCTTTTTTTCACTGCTTGAAACCACTTTGCTCTAACTAATTAATTAAAAAAAAATATCTTTAGTTTAAAATCTTTGGTTTTTCAGGAAAATTCAGGAAATAATTCTGGAAAGAAAACAATAAAAATCACCATATCCAAATAGTGAGTATGATAGGAAACCATTTCCCAGCAGGAGCCGTGGGCGCCTGAGTCATTTGGCCCAGATTTTTGCATTATGGCTGCAAATTCTTACACTGAAAACTCCAGACCAAGTCAGAATTTTGTCATATCTAGAGGAGAAATATGACTTGGTCTCCTGTTGTCCCAGGACAGTGTCCTACCAAAAAAGAATGCTTGAGGTTTCCAGCAGGTGATCGTTTTTGTTGTTCCAGCCTGAGTCACCTGAAACACCATCTGACAGATTTACACAGGTCTGTGGGATGATGAAATGACAGGAATTACTTTTTACTTACGGGTCTCATGAAGGGAAAAGGAGGTAAAGGCATCAGAAAGCATGTTGTCCTCTGTGGGTGAAGAAGGAGGATCCATATCAGGAATATTTGGTGTCTTTTCAATAACAACGGTTTCAAGTCGTGACATTCTGAGTACACTGGTGACACCAATGCCCGTGTTTTTCACTGTCCTTTCAGATCAGGATTGTCGGAGAGGGGGTGCAGCTTGTTCAGCCTGTTTATGTTACTCAGGTGTTGGTGTCATACCTTCTGTTCCCTTTTCATCTCTGAAAGGGTGGGAGGAATGTGAATAAAAAGCAGGGCCATATTTCCTAAGTACATTGACAGGACTTGGCTACTCATCCTTCAGATCACATTACAAATGAGATTCAGCAAGTTTTTCAGCCTTTCCTGCTTCTCACAATCACTTTGAGTTTGATACCCTTTTTATGGGAGACGTGTTTCTTTTGTAGCCTCTCTCTTCAAAGTCCCTGCCTGTTCCCCAAGTTCCTTCTCCCTTTATTGCCTCTTATCAGGAATTCAGTGTGCTTCAGGGGGCTGTTTGCCTTCCTTTCCTCTTTGTTAGTCACAGAGTATCTGCTATATTGACTTTCCATCTCCAGAGCCTCTGAGGGCTCCTGGGAAGGGCATGAAATATAAAATTACCCAGCTCTGTCTTTAGATCATGGTGATAGTCCTCTAATCCCAATGCACAATATCAATATACTTTGTTTTATGCAGATGAACGTTACCACCTGAAAGAAACCAAAGATTCCTGCTCCAGCTCAGTGAGTGCAAGCTCTCATCCTTCCCATCACCAGGGATAAATCTGTGCTGAGGCATTTTGAGGGAAATTTAGTTTACCTAACAAGCTAGTAGCTTGCCAGAGGATGTGGTTTAGGATTATTTGCCTTCAAAGCTCTCAGGGGAAACACAAATTAAAAAGATTCCCCAGGGAAAGATTACCTTTAGAAAACTTACTAGAAAGCAAACTTCTTTTTTTAACTGAAAGGAAAGGTCTCTGCAAATGCAAAGGTAACACTGATCCAGGCAAAACACTAAAGAACATCAAACTGGATTGTGTTTCCTCAGGTAGAACGTTTATTCGTGACATATTTGGTAAGGTAAGGAGATAAGGTATTACACTATTGTCCAAAGGCAAGGATTGTTGCCCTTCCACTTTGGCCATTTTCTTGGTCTGGCCTTGCTGCTCTTGACCTTCCATAAATAATGTTGACTTGAATGTTATGAAAAAGTATTCCCCTCTCCACAGACAGTATGCTGCACTCAGGTTTGGGTCACACAGAGGAGGTAGGACTGCTGTTATTTCCTTTTTTTTCCTACTGCACAGATGTTCAAAGGCTCTCTCCTCATTACCTGGAGGTTCTGCCCTCTGTGGGTGACTTGGACTGACCCAGCAGGGATAGGATCTGACCTGTGTTCCTGAGCAGGGCACTTGGGATTTTGAGGGTGCTAAAGAGTTGGGTGATGGACAAGGGACATCTGGGGCATGAAACTAAACAAGAGTCCTGTTGGGCTGCTTTGCTGTGCTTGTTTATGTAGGGTGCTCTGTGGAGATTTTCCTGTTTCCATTCCCTTTATGGTTTTGATTTTTCCATCAGTGGCTCCATGCTTCTGCGAATTTTCATGTTTCTGAGTGGAAAAGACCCAGTGTCCCTGCTGGTCACCACAGTGTGACATTTGTTTTCCTACAACCTGAGATAAAAGCAGAGCTCCAGGAAGGAGCTTGCTTGTTTGGGTTTTGCTTGTTTGTGGGGTTTTTTTAAATTTTGTTTTTTGTTTTGTTTTGATTTCAAACAATATTTAGCTGGATTGATCCTGGCAGCAGGCACAGGATGTCTGCAGATGAAGCAGGCCCTGACAATCCCTTCCCATCTGTTCACCTGCATGTGCCCATGCTTCTATTTTTGAAGCAGGGATCACCTCTCGCTTCTGTCTGGGTACCTCTGGTGCTGGTAAGTGGTGATAATTCTGCAGCTCTGCAACAATCCAGAAAGTTCCTCTTCAAAATAAGTAGTTTTTCTCTCAGATGCCAGGAGTATTTCAATGTCCTTGAGACTCTCCTTTGTTTTCCCCTCTGCTTTAGCTAATATTTATTTTTATTTCTGATTCTTTTTTGCAGCTTTGCCAGCAGAAGCCTCTGCAGCCTTAAGTCTTGAAAGTCAGATGTTGGTGTTATGAATCCTATTTTTGCTCTGAGTACTGGCAGGGCACCCACAGGCAGTCTGAGATGGCTCCAGTTCACATTGTCCCTTGTTGTCGTGTCTGTGTGCTAGAAAGAACATCTCTTCCTCTTGACTAGCTTTCCTGTTGATTTTCTTTTCTTGTTTTCACATGACTTCTCTTTTTCTGGACTTCAGCCACTCAATAATAATTAACAAAGCAAATAGCAGGCAATTACAGCCAATCTTCTCTTATGCTCCCTTCATTCGAAGGGGTTCTGGCATAAATATAAATAATATAATTACAGTGTAATCTATTTATGGATGAAGTTCCAAGTCCCGCTGAGGACTTCCCAGTGGGAGCAGGGAAGGAGGACGCCAGGGCCATCCATGTTATAAAGAAGCAGCACCATCAACACCATCCTATTGAAAGGGAATGTTGCAGTACCAGTCCCTATGGAGTTGCTGTTTTCCCCTCAAATATCCACCAGCAGTGGGACCTCGGCAGCCTCTCAGTGTTTTAAGTGCAGTATACATAAAATTAGATAGATCTGGACACCATTAAAAAGTCAAACCTACAGGCAGGAGGTTGCTGGGATCTTGTCTTGCTCCCTGGCATTGACTGTGGCTTCTGCTCCTGATCTCCTTTTGAGATGACCCCCAGCCTTCAACACTCAGTGTCTGGCTCTTTAAAGGGTCTGCCTTCTAGATATATTGAATTGCTTCTATTGGTATTAAAATTAGACTAATTTCCCACAGGAAGCTGACCACATGTCCTCATGTAATCAGAACAGATCCCTTTTTTTTTTCTGCATAACATCCAGCTGTCCTATCACCTTTCAGAGCAGTCTCCTTAATCCCCCTTGACTTGTAGCTGAGTTCCCTGAAAGCTGTCAAGAATTGCATCTCTGATCCTTTTATCAAGAGTAAAACATGACTCAAACCTCAAGGAAATACTGGTTAGTGCTCAGAACTTCTTTAATAAGAAAAGGAACTGATACTCTCACTGCAAGGGCACTACTTCAGTCCAGTCCCCAGTGTAAAAGATTTTTTAGAGTTCATTATGAAAGTATTTTTGGATTATCTTTGATTTAGCTTGTGCACTGTTTTCTCAGGCTGTAGGAATGCAGTCTGACAGAGTTTGTACGGCAGGATAAATACACATTTTTACATACTGGAGTGCTGGAAGGCTGGTTTGACTTCAGCTTGGCGGTACAAGAAAGAAAGATTTCCTTAAGAATGATAGCCACTGTTGAAAATGAGGCTGATCCATGGACCCTGAGTAGCATGGAAACTAAACCCTTGTCTCTGCTGACAGCATAAACAGCACAATTCCATTGGAAGGATGCTTCAAGATATTTTTATTCCAGTCATAAGACCCTGGTGCATTGTGTAATATTTTTTATATTAAGTATTTTTTTAATATTTGGTTTATCTGTTTTCACCAGAATGGAATAAATGACTTTAGGATAAGCTGTGCTTTCACTTTTGGTGCAGTTTTAATCAAAACAGGATATTTAATTCATAAAAAATTCTTGGTGCACATAAGAGCTCAGACTGAAAAGGGGAAGAATAGGGCACATTATCATGGGGAGCTCGCAGTGGGGTCCCGCAGAAATCTGCCACTCTGCTCAGACATTTATTGTCCACCATAATTATGACAAATCTTTAAATCCTTTCAGTTGTTACTGAGATGCCCTGGGGGCTCATGTCCCAGGGTGTCTAATTTCCATTTGGCCAGATAGCCACAGTGGGCAGAATATGGATTAGATTTAAAGCCTTGGGTGACTTCCCACAGCAGCACCTTATTTACACTGGAACAGAAAAGTACATTCTTGTATATGGGAAGAGATTTTTGGATAAAGTTTGTGTTGTTTGCAGTACAAAACAAATTCCTGGAAGAGTTAATGAAAAGAAAACAGGCCCTCATTTTTTAGGAGTGCTATTGGCCTGGGGGGTTTGATCCAGCCCAGGAATCCAAGGAGATTCCTGTCAGTGACAGCAATCTGAGCAAGACAGCAACTTCTTGTTAGACATTGTGGTTTGCAGAGAGCACTACAGCTGCTGTACATGGCTGTGATTAAGGTTGGACTTGATGATCTTGGAGGTCTTTTCCAGCCTTGAAGATTCCATGATTCTGTGACAGTCTGACACTCAGAAATGTGGCCAGAGGACAGGGTAGAGGCTCAGCTGCTCAGCCACACAAGGGAGGGCTCTCAGAAGGGACACTGAAGCCTTTTTTCTTCAGAGAAGGGGAAGAAATGTTGTTCCAGAAACCCTCCCTAAACAACGTATTTAGTGTGTGGTGGGGAAAACAAGAGTGCGCTGAAAAAAAACTTTAAAAGGACCTTTGATTGTCAAAGAGCAACAAAAGCAAGGGAGGAGCATTATCCCATGGATGAGGAGTCAGTCATGGTGTATTTTAAGCAGCCAGCAAAAGATCCTTTCATACCTAAAAATAAAGATCTGTGGATCTCCTCCAAAATCCATGAAAGCAAATGGGATTATTTTCATTGACCTTTGAGTTGGAAGCCATAAATAGATGGTTTTTCTGTTTTTCCCCCTTTTGCTGGAGAAGAACAGGACATTTTGGGTTTTACAGCTCTTTTCTAGCTGACAGACTCTGTCTGCTGATAGTTATGCACAGATGGATCCCTCTCCACTCCCACTCTGAGGAAAAACAGTACTGCTGGACCTAGGCTGAGCTGAGAACAGGTGAATCATGTAAATGGCAGCCTCCAACATGGCTGAGGAGAAGAAGAGGAAAATATTTTTATACAGAAAAACTGGCAATTGGGATAACTGTGATGTCATTGTTGCGGGGTGAGAGAATTGGGGTCATTAAGGCAGGAAAGGGATGAATCTTCAGACACCTGCTCTGACTTTCTTTGTAACTTGTGCTGTGAAGCCGTGCTCAGCAGTGAGCCTGGAGCTTGTGGCTGAGTAATAAGATTTCTGAGAAAGCTCTTCCCTTGATTTCAAAGCAATCAATGTATGTTTGGATGACACACAGTGTCAAAAATGACCCAAAGTGACTAAATCCCACGTATGCAATCCTGCAGGGAAGAACCTCTCTCTCAGTGTGTTTACAGAAGGCTGCCCACTACGCAACCAGCAATCTCCTGCAGTGTTGTAGTATTTTTATCCCTCCTTGTCCCAAAAAAACTGTACAGCGACTTTAGTGCCCATGCACTAACAGGCTTAGGGCACGCAGTGGCTTGAGCAGAGAAAGGGCAGATCCTGTGTTGGCTCCTCAAAATATTGACAATCTTCCTGCTTGGGGGTTGATACCAGGCCTCCCATGTCCCTGCACTCTGTCTACAAGGATGGCTGATCCTCCCTGCAAGAGGTGCCTGGCAAAGGTTTGGATCTATACACAGTGGTCCCTGGTTTCCTTGATATTTCGGGTCAATTATTGAGTTCTGTCCCTCTGGAAATATTTACCAGAGTCCTGGTACCCTACCCCATCTCCAACAAATAGGAAACACCTCCAGTTGCACCTGAATCTGATCGTGTGGTTGTATTTGTCTTTAAAATCACTGCTGAACTGTTCTACTGACACCTCTTCACTTTTTTGATGCCCTTTCTGTAAGAAGCAGAACATCAGCAGCAGTTAGACAGTTCATGAAGCAACAATTTGTAGGCTTCAGGCTTTGTATGTAATTCATCTCTTCTTTTCCATATTCAAATCCAGTTTTATTCCCTCTTTTTTTGTTGTTGTGGGGGGGTTTTTTTGTCATTGTTTTTGGGGTTTTTGTTGGTTGGTTGGTTGGGGTTTTGTTTGTTTGTTTTGCTTTGTTTTGGGGTCTTTTTGGTGGGTTTGTTATTGTTTTTTCTTCAGGGTGATTTTAAAAAATTCTTCTGATTCGCAGGAATTAAGAGCACTGTACCCAAGAAAAGATTCTTCTTTGAGACGGGAAGCACCAGTAAGGGTTGGATGCCCAGGGTCTTGCACCAGAGCAGCTTTGGCTGAGTGATGAGGGTTGGACATCCAAGGAAATGAATGTGGTACACGTCATACTCTCCCAGTGAGTTAGCAGGACTTGTTTGTCCAAAAGCATTTTTGAAAACCCAAGGTTGTATTAAGTCTAGGTAAAGCTTTGAGCATTAGTGTTGAGTGGAAGATGTGTTTTTTTAGTCTCTGGTTATGGCTTTATGCTCTGAAAGCTTTTTGCAACTCCAGGGGCAAGAGTTGGTTAAATAGACATTCCTGGAATCCACCAGTGGTTGCTTTTGCCGGAGGTGAATTCAGTGTTCATTTCCACTCTCTCACTTTTTAAGGGTTCCTACAGCTACTGTAGATTTCAGACACCATGTCCTGCCCTCTTTGATCCACAAACCCAGACTCAGCCATGCCCAGCGGTGCCAGAAATGGCTGTGTGGTGTGATTCTGTCAGTCTGTGACTACTGAAGCGTGTCCTTCACCAAACCCATGCTCCATGCGAAGCCGTGCTGGGCTGTTTCCTCCCTTTATCCCCATAAAGGATGTTCCATCATCTCCTGCCGGGTAGCTGTGAAGGCTGGTGTGAAAAAATTCAATCTCTCAAAAAGAAACCCCTTAACATGTGAGCCCAAAGCCTCATTCTCTTTATTTACTCTGCAAGGACCCACTTGATAGGCTATAAACCAGCTGGAAATTGCTCTGTCCATATTCTTCAGCTCAGTTTCTATCTATTCCAACTCTGAAAGTAGTATTTTGCTCATTAATACCAAATTCACGTTTGTCTGGCAGCATTCCAGTCTCCAGGCATACCCAGTGCTGAGGGAAGAGCCAGAAGGTCGTGGTTTCCCTTCATGTTGCTATGAGCTAAGTATCCATACACATCTTTCCTTTGGGGAGAGGCAGGAGTTTGAGAGGAAAAAAAAATCTCATTTTGTCTGAAAATGAAAAGAGTATTTGAAGGTTTTATTTCGTTATTTCTCCTGAGAAAGAGTTGCTTTGGATTTTCAGCCAGCTAATGTCTCAATTGTGGGGCTCTCCTACAGCAAGTTACTGCTTGTTCAGGAGAAGCTGAGTTTGTGATGTGACATTTTTATATTAGTGCCCAGCATTTCAGGAGAAACACGCTGTGCTGTGAAGCTTATTCTAAAGGTGCTAGTAAGGCAAGAATTTGCTGTTATGAAGGAATGGGGAACCAGGCCTTGGGAAGGCTGTTCTAGCACTCTTAGGATGGATTATGGAGATCTAGCCTTACATATTCACTTAGTTCTTCCCTTATCAGATACCATGCCACTCACTCAGAGAGCCTTCTTTGCTGTTGAGCTGTCCCCAGGAACTTGGTTTGTCTCTCATTTAGATAATGTTTTAATCACCCTTCTTTGCAAATGAGGGCTGTAAAGCACTCAGTGATTTGCTGTGGTCCTGATGCTGCCTGGGCCCACTTTTCTGGTTCAGTTAATTCACTTCAAGTGGTTTGTGAAGGCTCTGCAGTGATAACATTCAGGTAACAAGAAAGAAATAACAGCTCTCCTTCCTGTACAGCAGTGAGAGAACTCTGAGTTAGTAGTTAAAGAGTCACCCTGTGACCCTGTAGGATCCAGCACTGATTTGTAGCACCACCTTCAGCAAGCAGCGTTTGGTTTTATCTGTCAAGGTAGCCCTTCGCAAGGGTATCCTGGATGCAGAGCACTTGTGACCCGGGTAGGTGCCATGGGAGGCCACCTCTTCAGGATTAAAGGGGTGGGTGGGAATCATGGAATTACAATGAACACTGACTTGTGAGACAACACTTGGAGGCTTTTTGTGATGCGGGGCTGAGCCTTCTGAACTCCGGCCAGCACTGCTGGTCATGCTCCTGACATGCCTCCGAGCTGATTCCATGGAGATTTCCTTGCATTTGGTATAGAATGCCTGCTCTCAGATGGTGTTTCACATTCTCATGACTTCAGCCTGCCTGTTCTGAAATGCCAGCGTGCCTGCTGCTCGCCCCTGTGTGCTCCAGCGGCTCAGCAATGCTGTTCCCTGCCTGGCGTGGCATTTCCCTCTGTTTCTCAGGGATACGGTGTCAGCTTAGCTGTCCCGAGTTCTGTGTCCTGAAAGCCTCTTTCCTCATCATCTGTCAAGCCACACCTGCCTTTTCTCCTCCTCCTCCTACCCCAGACTTTCTCTTTTTTTGTGATATTGTAAAACTTTAAAGCTTCACTAGGACTCGAAGCTGAAGCAAAGGTGGTCAAAAGAGGGAGGGAAAGGATATATTCATTCAATTACAGGGACTCCCTAAACAAAAACAGGGGCATATTTATCACTGTAGTTCTCCTGCAATTTTGGTGTGGCAAAGGTGATTCTCTTCTTTCAGTCAGAGACAGATTCTTCAGAGCTTTAACAGCAAATTTAATGTGGCATTTAGGATATGTGATTGCACAAAATGTGCTGGTGTTTTTCTGCTGGAAAGTCTGTGCTCTTTGCAACAGTTTTTGCTCTGACTCAAGTTCACAGCACTCAGGAAGCTCTAACAGTGGCAGGAAGGCAAATTTCCACTTGACAGAAAAGGAAATAAGCATAGCAGAGAACCTGAGAGAACCCAATTCTGCATTCAGGACAGTGCTTAAGTACTTTGATGTGGTAGCAGAATTTCTTCTTGATGAGGGAGGACATATTGGCCGAGTCCCTTAGTAACCCACCAAGTGTCCTTCCTTATCAAGTTTTCCACCACACATACATTTATTTACCAAGTATCCTTCCTAAGCAGGTTTTCCACCAAACATATTTATTTACTGCACCTCTCTTCTACAGCCCTGTTCTGTGAGCAAGATTTTCTGATGCAAAACCTTCTATTTAATGCTGGACTGCCCCAGCTCATGAGTAAACCTTCTCTCCTTGCCTCTGAAATGCCCCTGTTGTGTCTGCTGCACATTTTCTTGCCCCACTGATTTTTCTGGATGAGGCACCAAGGGGATTATGTGACTTAAGACCCTGCAAGGAGACAGTAGCAGATGAAGAAGTGAAGATTGCACAAATCTTGTCTCCAACAATAAATCAGTGAGAATATACACTGTGTCTCATGCCACAAGAAGGTGATGGTGAGAGACATGAGCTGCTACCATAAAAAGAACAGTTTAGGGTGTATGTATGTGTATATATATATATATATATTTATCCCCTGACATTTGGAATGTTCTCTTTCCATATGTAAGAGATGTAAGTGGGATTCTAGCTCGTATATCCCAGCAGCAATGTGTCAAATGGTAGAGGAAATTGCAACAATCTGATGCTGAAATGATGATGAATGTGTGGGAAAATTGTGGGAACTCAGACCTCACTGCTGAGATCCCATTTACTCCGTGTACGCCCCATGCCCTTCATTATACCCATTTTTATATTAATTTTATCTCTTTTCTTTTTTCCAGCCTGTGATACAGGTTATTGACCTTCAGCATTTGTACAGGCTGATAGCAAAGGACAAGTAAAGTACAGATACAGACGATCAATCAGTACCTCCTGTGCCCACTGCCCGATTGTTAATTTTGCAAAACACCTTAATCTGTAACATGACAGATATGGTTTGTTTGATGTGATAGCTTTAAAAGTAAAGTGCTTTAGTGCTCAGTGCTCTGCAGCTTTAAATTCTCATTTAAATGCATGTTTTGTCCCCTGAAGGCCACAGCCTTTACCCCTTGAGGCAGAGACTTTGTCCTCTTTCACCAGCTGCTTAACTTTTCTCATTTCTTTTGATCCCTTTAGCTGGAACTTTCAATTTTCAGTCTGTGGAAGAATAAAATTCTAGCATTATACATAAAATCATATTCTACCATCATTTCTGAGTGGTGATTTTTTGATTCAAATAAACAACTTTATTTGAAACAAGGAAGAGAAACAGTATGATACTTCAGATAAACATTACTGGGATCAGTGGAGCAAAATAAACCAGTATTTGCTACAAACCCTGAACTTTACTTTTTTTAAAATTTTCACTACAACAATTTCTCATTTGTGATCTCAGGCCAATCATCTCATTTCTGCTGTGATAAGACAGGATTCCTATCTTTCACCTGGTATCTTCTTGTATTCTCCTGATGATTTTGGACAAAAATAGACTGAGAGAAACCGGAGAGAAAGGGAAAGGATGATGCCAGCTGTTATGCTGTGACTGTGTTAGCTTGATCGATTTAGGAAATCCTGTTTGAAGATTATTCTGGCTCATCCTGGACACACAGATAACTCCTTGCAGAAGCGTAAAAGTTCAATCTATGCTACCAGTGTTGGAAAGTCAGAACATATCGGCATCTCAGTAAACCCTTGGATTGGAATTTGAAATGGAATTTAGGTAGTTCATTATCCAGTGTCCTGGTTAAAAATATTTAACCATTCTCAGCCTTAATTTCCCGGGATTTAGAAAGCCTGGCCTGTGAAGGAGGTTCTGTGATGCACCTGAAGAGTAACCTGAGTATCTTTAAGAAACTGGGACAACATGTCTCTTTGGAAAACAATTCTTGAACATGTGGCCTGTGACCCTTCCCATTGTCAGGGACACACCTTCTGGGTGAAAGAAATGCTGGATGCTTTCCCACAAAACTGGGAAATGGTAGTGGAAAGCTGGGTAATGGAAATTACCCAAAACTGGCTAATGGAAAAGGAATCAGGCTTAAAGACTCTGCAACAACAAATATGATACTCTGAGGCAAATCTGTCCCTATTTACAGTGTGCCGTGCTTGTTGTAATTCACTGTAAAACTTTGATCCTTCTGAGTATAAATATTATCCCACAGAATATTAACAGCATATCCAGCCTTGTTTCCTGGTGCTGTCTTGTTGATTCACATCTCATTAGTTCTTTGCCTTTCTCTTCCTTGTCTTCCTCCTCTGGTGGAAGGGCTGGATTTCTGCTTCCCAAATGGGCTGGGTACATTGGAGCCTGACTCTGTCTGTGCAGGGTACTCTGCTATGCAACGTCATCCAGCCAGCTTTCCCAAACTCTGCATTCCTTTTCTTAGGGTTTCCCACTGCTCTTCTCCCTCCTTCTGCCAGATGCTGCCTCATTCTGGGCCTGACTTGAGGGTATTCAGTCAGACTTGCATCCCACAGCTGTTATTTGATCTCAATTCTCCTCTTTTCTCCCTCCTCCCCCTCCCAGTTTTCATCTAGTTCCAGAGTTTCATTATCTAATTCATTTGTTCTGGTAGGCCTTTAATTTCTTTATCTTTTATTAGGCCTTATGGGAATTGTTTTCTCACTTTGGAGCTTAGTGAGGCTTCTTTTCCCATTTAATATGTCCGGGCTTCCAGGCACTCTCACCAGACTCCATCTCAGCCTCCAGCAGGCCATGGTTTTTATCTGGCTTTTCCCAGCAGTTGTTTGGCTCAGAACCAAGAGCGCAGGAGTGCACAAATACCCCTGTGACGTCTGCCCCTGACAATGGGACACAATTACCAGCTCACTTCAGAGACTGTCACCCTCAAAACGCTGCATTTCTCTACACATGGCTGGGCATGGTTCATTTCTGAGGTTTGCCTGGGGAACAGACAGGAGAGGTTACACCTCCTGCAGCAAAAACCACACCTTTTTGCCAGGTTCCAGTCTCAGGAATCCAAAGAGCCATCTTGGTTGTGACTTAATGATGGCAAACCCCGACAGCAGCATGCTGAGGGGTTTCAGTTTTCTGGGCAGGCACAGAGGCTCGGTTTCTAATCCTCTTGTGTCCTAGTTCAATGTTTGTGTGTGTTCTTCTCTCACCCAGGGCTCCTAGGTACTGTGTAACGCAGGTGTAATATACAAGTGGTTGTAATGAGGAACTGCTGCTTGAATGAAAAGGGTGGTGACTACACACTTGAAAAAGTTGCATTTTGAGTTGCATCTTACCCAAGGAAGATGTAATTATTTAGGTGTCTTGGAGTTCTTCAGAAATATTGTGGTCTACTAAGAGCAGTAGGCCAATACTAATTAAAAGTAAGTATTGTTTGGACATACAACAGGAGAAAGCAGGAGTGGGAGAAGGCAAGACGGACACACTGATCACACAAATGATGTGATTTTTCTTTTTTCCCCCCATATAAATGCTATGGATTTCTCTAAAGATTAATTATCTATGTTTAGAGCTTCTTGGAGAACAGGATCCCCTTTTATCTGTTGGTTTTTTTTTTTTTTTTTTCCCTGTGGAGATGTNACAACAGGAGAAAGCAGGAGTGGGAGAAGGCAAGACGGACACACTGATCACACAAATGATGTGATTTTTCTTTTTTCCCCCCATATAAATGCTATGGATTTCTCTAAAGATTAATTATCTATGTTTAGAGCTTCTTGGAGAACAGGATCCCCTTTTATCTGTTGGTTTTTTTTTTTTTTTTTCCCCTGGGGAAATGTAGGGAATGTGGAGATTTCCAAGCTTCTTTACAAATCAGTCTTACATTATTGTCTTGCAGGTGTTGAGTGCTGCCCACACTTGGGTAGCAAGGTCACTGTGTGGAGACCTCGTAGCAGCTTTCTGGTATCTGAACGGGCNAACAATCCCAATTCTCTCAGCCTTTCCTTACAGGAGAGGTGTTTCATCCCCCTAATAAACTTGCTGGTTTATTCTGTGACTTTGGAAAGCTGGTTTTGGCTGGGCTAGGGTTAATTTTATCCCCAGTGGTGTCAGTGATTGAAACTCAGACTGAATCTGAACCCTGGCTCTGAATCGATCTGAATCTTTTATTCAAAGGAACAAGCTGGTTTTATACACTTCAAGTATTTCCTGACATGGTAATTCTCACTACGCGACCTATCCCGTGTTGCTACGTCAGCAACGCACCCTCTGAATGTCCTTCTGTGGGGTGACCATGTGCTGTTCACTGTCTGTCAGCTTCCAGCAGGCTCCTCTCTGTAGGGCTCTGCCACGAGACACCTCCTCCCCCAGGGTCTGTGCTGCCATGTGCTTCTTCTCTGTCCCCATACAGGGGCTGGAATGGGGCTGTGGTTTGGATTTGTGCTGCACACAGGGGTGATAATACAGACATGTGTTTGTTACTGCTGAGCAGGGATTGCCCAGAGCCAAAGCCTTTCCTGCTTTTCTTCCTGTCAGGCTGGTGGAAAGTGCATGAGGAGTTGGGAAGAGNTCTGTGGGGTGACCATGTGCTGTTCACTGTCTGTCAGCTTCCAGCAGGCTCCTCTCTGTAGGGCTCTGCCACGAGACACCTCCTCCCCCAGGGTCTGTGCTGCCATGTGCTTCTTCTCTGTCCCCATACAGGGGCTGGAATGGGGCTGTGGTTTGGATTTGTGCTGCACACAGGGGTGATAATACAGACATGTGTTTGTTACTGCTGAGCAGGGATTGCACAGAGCCAAAGCCTTTCCTGCTTTTCTTCCTGTCAGGCTGGTGGAAAGTGCATGAGGAGTTGGGAAGAGACGCAGCCAGAACAGGTGACCTCAGCTGACCAAAGGACATTCCAGACCATCTGACATCATGCTCAGTAAATAAAAGGGAGGGAAGAAGGAGGAAAGGGGAAACGTTTGAGGTGATGGCATTTTGTCTTCCCGAATATGTGTGATGGAGCCCTGCCCTCCTGGAGGTGGATAAACACCTGCCTGCCCATGGGGAGTGGTGAAAGATTTCCTTGTTTTACTTTATTTTGCACACAACTTTTGCTTTCCCTGTTGAACTGTCTTTGCATCAACCCATGAATTTTCTCACTTTTACCTTTCTGATGCTCTCCCTGATTCCTCTGGTGAGGGGGTGAGTGAGTGGCTGCTGGCTGGGGATAAACCAGGACAGGAAAAGGGACAGGGGACCTTGACAAACCAAGGAGCAGATCAGAAATCAGGCTTTGGGCTAGATGTGAGGATATAGGTACATGGAACGACCAAGATGTCCAGGAAGGCCTCACAAGTCCTGTATGTTGTCAGTTACAGTATTTTAAACCAAAACATTTTACATTCTTAGCAAAGAAAAAAAAAAGTTCTTTAAATCACAGTTCCAGTGAAAACCTCTCCCCAAGTTATCACATTTAGTTGTGTTTACTTGGTGCAGCCTAACCTTTCATAACAAAATTTAGGTGCATGGAGCAAAACAGATCATTTTCATAGAGCACTGATGCAAAGAAATCAATTAATCATGAACAATCTGTAGCAACGAGTTCCCCGGACAGGGCCTGTGCAGTGCTAATCCTTACTCACAGGATTAAGTGTTTTGTTCTGTGACAGTGAAGTGTCAGTGTTCGGGCCTGAGAGGAACTGTCTGTGCTTGGTTTGATAACTGTGGGGTTTCCTTTTGTTTTCCTCAGTGTGATTTGACATGTCAGACTTCCAGCTCCTAGAACTGATCTCCCTCCCAGGATATCTCTTGTGTTCAGCAGCCTATGGAGAATTGTCACTTTCAGGAGGGGCCTGTCTCTATCCATTAAAATAATTTAGACCCTCAGGATATCTCCAACTTTTCTTCATGCTTTCCCAAGTGCTCTTCCATTCTTTGGCTACATTCTTGCAGGTCTTCCTGAGTATTTCCCAGTTTCAGACTCAGCTTCAGTACTTGGCGCCGGCTTTCGGAGTGGATTGGCTCAGAGAACTGAGAAAGGTGGCACAGCTTTATCTGGTACAAAAAGGGTTCTTAGTTTGTAGCTTTGTTATCCGGAGTGATTTAAAAGGATGATTAATTCAGACAAAGGTCTCAAACAGTTACAGCAACATTTGTGTTAAACAAGGAAACCCCCCCTTACAAATAAGGAACTTTGTGTGTCTTGTATCCCATTTACTTCTCAAATGAACTTTCCCCTTCCCGTAATCTTGTTAAGAGGGTGAAACAAGCCTAATTAATATATTCTACAGTTCATTTGTTCTGGCAAAATGAACAGGGTTTGTGCTGAAGTTCCCTAGAAGTTTTCAGAAAAGCTGTTTTGAGCTCAACTGGTAACAAGGCTCAGCAAAGCTGGTGGGTGGTGGTAGCTCAGAACAGCTCTGCAGGTACTTGAGACTGTTCTTGGGAGATGCAAAAGCTTTGAGCTAAGTGTAATTCCCAGCCTCTCTTCTTCTGCTGATCTTGCCCTGGAAGTCTAAGACAATACAAAATGGTGAAAAACATGCTTGAAAGTAATTATTATTTTTTCAATTACATCTTAATCTATAAAATGATTGAAAATCAGACAATTGTGTCACAAAGTTCAGATATTCTAATCATGAATTTGAGCAAGTAACAGTCACAATTGCAATTGCCTGAAAATCAGTGAATTAAGTGGGAAACTGGGGACATCTGTCCATTAGCTAAGACATCAAACGAGTATCATCATGCTAATAATGAAAGTAACAGAGCATGAAGATAGATCTGTAAAACACAGATCTCTAGAAAAGATTTTAATGCTAAACCTTTGACAGTAACATTTTCAGCAAAATGATTGATTGAATTAATTAAACAGTATTAACATCAAACCCAAACTTGTTTACCCAAGAGTACTTGAAGCAAATTTAGACTCCTGGGTCTCTATGCATCGAATACGGATATGGTTGATGTGACCTCTCTCAATTTACTTGCCTTTTGATCCCGTAGTATTTAGGTGATTTCACTTCCTCCTGTAGAGTACAGCATGGCCTTTGCCAGATCGTCTCCCTGCCAGATGCCTGGCAATTTTGAAAGCAGGGATTGCATAGCTTATAAGTTTAGGAAATGGTGACGATATTCTTTTTCATAAGAGCCATAAGAGCTTTGTGTGTGCTCAGACAGATGCTTAGAACTTCAGAAAACATCAGAGAGAATGGTAGCGGGGGATAGTCCAACCTGTAGGAAAACAGGAAAAAATACACAAATGGTTCCTTAAAGTGGGGGAAAAGACTCATTCCTTAATTTGCAGTCTTTGGATGTTTGTGGGGCAGGCAGTCGTCAGACATCACCTGTTCATCACTCACCTTGTGCTGATGGCATCATTTGGAGTGCCCAGTGCATTTGGTTGAGTCACTGCTTCATCTTCTCTTTCCAAGCTCAGAAAGCAGGAATCACTCTTTGCTGGTGCTGCAATGGCCTGGAAAAGAAGAGCAGCATCTTCTGCCTTCAGCTGAGCCCTCAAGGCAGTGATTGTGACCTGTCCTGCCCTGCAGCCCCTCTGCCCAAGGTGTGCCCAGTGAACCAGGAGCTGCAGATCCCTACAGCTCTCCTCTTTGCCTTTGTTATCCTGCTTGTCCTCCTCATGGGCCAGCTGGGAAAACCTCACCGAGCCTGGCAGCTCCTTTTTAACATCCCCTCTTACAGCCACAAGCCATGCAGGCTCCCAAAATAAACAAGGAGTGGGATAAACAGGAGGTGAACTTACGGAAGCTGCCTCAGCCCCCAGCTCTGGGCACCACTCGACACCAGCACAGTCATTTTCCCTCACCCACATCCTCACATTTTGAGTCTTGACATGTTCTAGGTTGTGGCTGATGGTCCAGTCGGTGGTTGCTGCTCCTTATCCATGCTTCTACATCTCCATACATTTTTCATATACATTCTTGTTACTCCTAAAATAGACACAGATGCGTTTTGGGAGCTGTCACAACCCCTGTTTTACCAGGCAGCGAGTTAGCGAATTTATCACTTGCAGCTTTAGGCAGTACAGGGATATAGAGTCACTCCTATCAATTTGCTAACCAAGAAACAAAGTGCTAATTTAGGTCCCTAGCTATATAAAGTTCACACAAGGTAAAGAAGAGTAAAACATATGTGAACACGTAGTCTGACTCCTCTGCAAATTGTGAGTTTGATGGTACATAAAGTAAATGCACCTCAGTTACTGAATGTCTTTTTGCATAAGAAGAGTACAAATTCTAAAATGTTTTTTAAAATATTAGTGTATTCCTAATAAAGTCTGACTGTAACAAACCAGTGTGTTACATGAAAAGCTTTGGAGATTAATCAGTACAAGAAACCAAAAATTTTCTGTGGATTTTTTGATGCAGGACATACAGGACTCACCTTTTGAAAGGTTATGGCTTTTTGGATTGGCTGAAATTGCCTTTCCTGAATTGCTAGTCAATCCAGAAGGATGTTCCCTAATATTTATTAATTCAGTCCCCACATTTTTGGCCCCATTTAGAACATAAATTAGTTCTCACTACAGCAAGTTATTTTACATTACCAGCATTACTTTTGTTAAAAGCTGAATGCAAACCCCTTTTCAGTTCTTGAGCTTTTTTCACATTAAGTCATCGATTTGCTTAATCTGGTACAAAATAAGTCCTTCCATTTCTAGCAATGTCATGGCTCAGTGCTGCTGGAGTCATCCATCACAGGAAGAAAGGAGCATTTCCTTTTCAGACATCTCTGATCACTTTTCACTCTTTAAAGATCCTCCCCTGAAGCTCTTGATGCTACAAAGTACCACGTCAAGACCCCACTGTGAATTTTTTTCTGAAATTATTAAGCTGGTTTTCTGTGACTAAAATCACCTAATCAGTCAGAAGAGGAGCTTTTACATTATGTTGATGTTTCCAGCTAATGGCTCAGTCAAAGGGCGTTTCACCTGCTGATCCAGCAGCCTGGATAGAAATGGGATTAAGGTGAGAAAGAGGAATTGCAGCGAGGGAGATGTTCAAGGAAGGGGTTCAGCCATCCTGTTTAATGCACTAATGAAGGTCACGAAATCCCAGCCTGCTGCAGGTGGATGGAATTGTCCTCTGCCATTCTGCAGCTTCATGGTGAAGGCAGGCTGGGCTCTGTATTGAATTTGCCATCTTCAGTTGTCCCCTGTGGCTGGCGGGGGTTGCTGAGCCATAGAGGGCACACTCTACTCCCTTTTCCCAAGGGTCCAAGATGTGCTTCTTTCCCTCCCCCCTGCCTTTGACTGGCTCCACTTCAGAACTGATTTAGCAGCTGCTGCCCTGGGTGTGCCCCAGTGGGACTGGGCTGTCCCAGCTCTGATCCATTTCCTTCCTAAGGTGGAGATGGAGCACTGAGTCCATGAAAGGTAAAGGCCTGGGATGTGCTGCTGGCCTGGAGGGCACGGCTGCCAGCCCTGCGTGTCCTTTCCCTGGTGCCCCCGTTACCACCCCCGCTCGGCTTTTCATGGCCACTGAAGGCATCTCCATTACTCATCTGCAGTCTGGGAAAGAAGGCAGTAAACAAAATTTGATCAGGAGGTATGGGATGAACACCTACTTTCCCAAACGCATTGTTACAGTACACAGGAGGCGGTGGGAAAAAATAGATTGGACAGAGGTGCTGGTGAAAATTATGTTTCCTTTTTCGGTCTGCTCCAAGGAGATGTAAATATCCTGGTGTGGTGCTTGATCACAGAGTTTAGCACAATCTTCTCAAACTCTGTCTTGTAACAACCTGGGTTTTTTTTAATTTCAGAGATATAACCTTTTGACAGTGTGCCCGTTACCCTGAGCATGATAGTGCAGGTACATTTGTGGCCCTAGCTGAAGACATTTTACCATTGAATGACCACAAACTGTTCCTGCTAATAATGTGCTTTTACTCTTAACATTTTACAACAGTATGGACACAAATTGAATCCCAGGTGCTCACAGCCCATCTGCAAAATTAGGACTGTACTGATGCCTGAGGTGGCCACCTAAAAAACAGAGACTAGACAGGAATAAGGGAACAGAGAAGGTATTTATTTGAAAGGCCTTCAAAGGTACACCCTGGGCAGACCAAAGGCGTCACCCAGGGTGGACCCCAAGTCACGAGTTCTTCACACTTTTATAAGTTTGGTTCATTTGCATATCAGGGTTAATTCTCCAGTTAAAACTTCAGTTAATGATGCAATTTCCCCAAGCTTACCCCCCTTCCAAAGATGTTAGTTTATACATTTTTGGGCCTAGGACAGGCTAGGTGTCCTTGAAAAGCAGGCTTGAGAAGCTTTGTTGTGTCTGTCTGGCATTAGAGAACATCTAACAGGCTACAAGAAACTTCAGAGTTACACACTAAGCAGTACAGGATTTGAAAAATATAAAAGTTAAAACCCAAGGCATCAATACAAACCAAGTTTTGCTACAGAGAGTGCAAGGAATGCTGAGCCCCAGTCCCATGGGATACTTGTCTTCTGAGCTCCACAGAAAGGTGTTCAAGCCTACCTACAGATGCTTGAGATATGGGGTTTCATGCAAAAGATGAGCACGCCCCTTCTCTGGCCTGCCTTTCAAATGCAGAAGGAGTCACATGTATATTATGCTTTGTCTCATGTCTCTCTTCCTTCATTTCCAGGAGTTGTTACATAGCTGGGTTGAACAGAGAGAACAATTTCTAGGCTGGCACGATTTCCTGGCTCTCCCCCTTCCGGCTGTAGCCATCCTCTGTTTCTCCTTTGAGCCCCAGCAGGCCAGGCCCACGTGTGTGGACACGGGGTGTAGCACAGTGGTGCTCTGCTCTGTGTCACTTGGCACTTTTATCCAGCTCTCAGAGGTGCTGAAAGTGCTGTAAGCACATGAGGTATCCCACTGACCTCAATTGTGCTTGTTTCCTGTTTCGAGACTGCTTTTTATTGCCAAGTAGTGCAAAAAACCCACACTAGAAGAAATGAGATGCCGGCCATAGATTTATGGATACAATACCACAGCTAACAAAATGAATATACCACAGCTGACTAAATTAATCTAAAAATACCCTTTAAGTTCACCTGGCACAGGATTATGTGCAGATGAGGCCCAACAATACGCTCTTTATGACAAATGGGCACTTCTTTTTCTACCTGTAAATTTACAGCACTTTGGACCTTGTTTGTGTGATGATGATTTAAACTGAACTCGTGAAACAAGCTCGATCACAACATCGATTTGATTAAATGAATGCTAATCTCATGCTCTCTCAGTTTAATGGCATTTGTTTTACTTTATCTGAAGTTAACAATGATTTATCTAAGGTCACACCTTCAAAGGGCTGAAATAAAGCTTTGTTTGGTTGGTCGTTTTTGTTGGTTTGGGGTTTTGGGATTTTTTTGAGGCTTCTCTATGAACATTTCACAGTCAGCTGCAGTGTTTTATGATGCTGTTGCCCCTTCTGTGACGGATTTCCCCACCACATGCACTGGACCGAATGCACTTGCTCTGCTCAGACACTCCAGGGAAATTCTGCCTCTTTGTGTGTGTCTTGTAGGGAAGTGGCAGCGCGGGAAGTTGCCCTGAAGCGTGTGAGAAATGCTCCCACACGCCATTCCCCAGACACGGCCGTGGAAGCAGGGACTTGGCCAGGACACCTCTAACAGATAACAAAGGTCAGTGACATCTTGACACAGTGCAGCTGCTTCCTACTCAAATGGAAGTCCAAGATTTTGCTGTATCAGTTTTTAAACTGATTGAACTGGTGTCTGCTGTTTCCTGGCGAGACAATGCCTCACTCATAAATCCAAATAAATCTGGCAAACGTGGGGGATGACAGCGTCTCACTGATAAACTCTGAACCTTTTTTCACATGCTGTGTGTTTGAGTCACAGTAAAAGAAATGTTAGATATATAAAAGGGGGAAAAAAGAGCACAATCTTCCCCCCGCCCCAAACTGCAAACAAAGAAACCTTCTTCCCATATATATTTAAGAAAGTAAACCCTGAAATGCTTTCTGGATGGTTTAAGTGAAATGATGTTCCCAGGAATGTTCACTTCTCTGGTGAGACTTTTCACTGATGCCAGGATTCACTTTGAGCTTTGGAAAGTCTGTCTGAAAACTCTCTGTGTTTTCCCTGTGTTCTAAAGCGACTTTTAACACCCCTGTGAGAAATAACACTAAGAATTACTTTTCCAGTGCTCCAGGATGAAGGGGCATCAAAGTGACTGACTAGTCATAGTGGGTATTTTTTGTTTTCCATCCTTTTAATTGATGCTGTAATTCTTTATGTAGAGGCATCACTAAAGAGTTGTAACATACTGAGTCTTAACGGAGGGGGACTCATGTCCAACAAAACGCTACAGGCAGGGAAGGGACACAGATTTTTCTTTAACCCAGCTGCTGGTCATGCATTTTAATGCCTCATGTGACCATGGAGGTGTTTCCTAAGTGGAGCTTCTCATGGAGGGTGAGGTGAAAGGTAGAAGCCCAGCAATGCTATTGCTTGATGTAGAGAGCTCAGTGCATTGCGAGGAGGACAGGGGTTAAATCCCTCTCCTTTCCTCTCTGGAGCTGGAGGGGTAGCAGGATCTTCCCACAAGACCCCAGGAGGAGCTCTGAGAGGGGCTCAGGTCTGTGTTGCCCCAAGGACCATGGAAGTCCCGGTGATGACACAATTTAAAGAAGCCTAACTGTGGACACAATCAATTATACTCCTGTGAGTGCCAACTAAGATATAGGCATAATTAATAAATCAGAATTAACTTGTCAGGGAAAGCATATTTGAAGACTTGTCCCATTCACAAAGACATTTAAAGTGTCTACTCCTTCAGCTTATTTGTGTTACTAAAATTCCATGTTGCACCTTAAAGGAAAAACACGGGGTTTGATCATTCTTGTTTTTTCTCAAGTAGATATTTGCCATTTATTTGTCTGTCATCCCTCAGCTATTTCTAGAACAGGCTGTATGCTATAATTTTTATGTGAAAAGCAGGGTTGAAGGTCCATAGGTGGCCAGAGGAACTCCTCTTGGGGCTGAGAACAGCCGAGGACAGATCTAAATAAGCCCTCGGAGGTCACGGTGCAGTCCGAGGGTGAAAAGGAACACGATCCTTGGCCTGCCTGTCAGTGTAACACATTTTTTGCCACTCTAACCTTGTGCTGAGGGGGTGGAAGTGGATGGGGTACCATGGGGGTGGTGCCTGGGTTCCAAATCCAGGCGAGGCAAGGGAAGAGCATGCCAGGTTTTCTCCAGGATACACAAGTTCACAAATATTAGGGCCGACGGAGTCACAAGGCTGGCTTTGTTGATTTAATACTATTCAGCTGTTTCCTGTTTCCATGTAACCCTGCACCTTTCCTAGCAAAACTATTTATTATCCCATATTAATAATAGCAGTGTTTTTTCAAAGTCACCTACCACGACCTGTCCTCACATCCAGGTTTCAGGCTCTCTCGAGGGATTCTGGGAAGGAATTGTCTTATCTTGCCCGAAGATTTCAAGTTTTATGAGGTGGCATAAAACTCTGCCTGTGCAGTGTTTCTGCCCCTACACCAGAGCTCCCCTTTGGCTGTGGAAGCCTCGCAGCACAGAATGTTCTTTGTCATTGACCCAGTGATTCTCAGCTGAAGTTGCTCGTTCTCATTACAGCCAGGGAGTAGCATCTCTTTACAGCAAATAAACCACACTGAGCTTGGACAACCCAAACCAGGCAGAAAATTTAGGACCCTTTGTGATGGCTATGACAGGACATTCAATTATGTGTGTCTGGTATCTCATTAATTCCCAGTTCACCTTTTTTTTGTTTTAAAATCAATTTATTTGGGGTTTTTCTGGAAGACATTAAAGCTTTTTTTTTTGTTTTTTGGGTTTGTTTTTTTTTTGCCTGTGTGTATGTGCTGCTTTTCTTCAGAGTAAGGACTCCTTGGGCTTGGGAGTCCTTGGGACTCCTTTCCTTTATAGGTTCACTTCAAGTAAATGATTCCCTACTCCTTGAATTGGACATCAGTTTGATTTAAGTACATTTTTGGTTATGTAAAGTATCTGTTATGATTAAAGTTATGGATTAAGAGATTTTCCTCTCTGGCTTGTTTAACTAGGCATTCCTTATTTGAAACTAGGGTTTGACATCTCTAGCTAGGAGCATTTTCTAATTAAAGATAATATTCTTTTGAGGTCAGGCGTGTATTAGTAGCCTTCAAACTAAAATTTAAAAAAAACTCCAAAACAAAACAAACAACAAATCCCAAACATGTTAGTCTAACAGTATATTAAGAGGATGTTTTTTATTTAGGAAAATGCGTTAAGTGCTCCAGGAAAGAAAATGTTTATTTTTGTTTTTGAACTGGATATATTATTCAGATCTGATATGCATATTTATATACCATGATTTAGCATTCTGGTGAAGCTGTACTCTCAGGAAAACAGCTTAGAAGGATAATTCAGGTTCAGAATAAAACTATTATCCAATTTATCTTGTGTAATGTGAAATCTGTTTGAGAAAATCCTTTTTGACTTCCTAAAGATCAATTTCTTTTTCATGAGCAATTTTTAAGTAGAAATGATCTCTCCTGGTAGAAAGCAAGGTAGCTCCACATTATTACAACAGACAAAAAAAATCCCCAACAAACAAAGCAAAAAAAGAGAAAAACAAACCCCAAAACAGTTGTGGTTTTGCATCATGATCCCAGTGAAACAGTTGCTGTACTGGGGCGCTGTAAGATATCAAATCATCCTGAGTCTAATCTGAACTCCACCAAAAATCACTCGTGTGACCTTGTGGGTTTTTTATCATTTCCAAAACCGGCCATCTAAAATGGCAGGTACCTAAATCCGTAACCTCGGTTCTGCCCCCTTGGGAAGGTTAGAAATAGGGGGGTGCATTTGTGGCTTGGAAGGATGTCTAATGCCCAGTATCAACAAATACATTTCTGTCTATTTTAAGCATCATCACACTTGAAACAAACCAAGCAGCTGAAACCACACAGTTCATTGCTTGCTTCAACTGCCTGAGTATAAACAACATTGTTCTGTGCAGTTTCACATGACCTAACACTATTTTTATCATCGTTTCAGTAATAGGTGTCAAAGGCACTTAATACTTCTCTCATTAAAGCGCCTCTTGCTGCCGTTGCCATGGGGCTGTGTGCTCTGAACCCACCCACAGTCCTTCACCTCTCAGCCCTAAGGGCCAGAAACAGGGAAGAGGTTCCACCTCATCCTGGAGGTCCTTTGTCCCCCACCTCTAACCTCGATGGCACTTTGTGCAAGGTCAGTCTGACGGGGTCTATCCAACATCTGCAATATCCCTGGAATTCAGAGTTGGTACTTCAGCTGTGGAGTTTTACAGCTGAGAGCACACAGCTAGCACAATGCATTTCTTTTCTGCACTCCTTCAGAAATGGAATGTCACCTTCTCTGGTCTGGCTGCCCAGGCTGATGGACTTCAAGATGTATGAGGGTCTTTTAGTACAAATCATAGAATCACAGACGGAATTGGGTGGGAAGGGACCTTAGAAACCATCCACTTCCAATCCCCCACCATGGACAGGGACACCTTCCACTATCCCAGCTTGCTCAGAGCCCCATCCAGCCTGGCCTTGGACACTTCCAGGGATGGGGCAGCCACAGCTTCTCTGGACAACCCATGCCAGGGCCTCAGCACCCTCACAGGGAACAATTTTTTCCCAGTATCCAATCTAACCCTCCTCTCTGTCAGTGTGAAGCCATTGCCCCTTGTCCTGTCACTCCAGGCCCGTGTCAAGAGTCTCTCTCCATCTTTCCTGTGGGCTCCCTTCAGGCACTGCAAGGCCACAATGAGGTCACCTCAAAGCCTGAACAATCCCAATTCTCACAGCCTTTTTATATAGATATTTATGCATACAAATGCATCGTGCTGTTGTACAGGAAACTGTGCAAACTTCTTAAATCCCTCCTTTTTCAATCTCCAGCCGGAGGTACACAGACTGCTGCTGATTATTGTTTCAAGGACCAAAGCTGAGTGTTTGCTCTCACCTCTGAAACATGGGCTGCTGCTTTGTAGTTAAATACTCTGCCCCCAGCCCATTTACATGCAATTACTTTGAGAAAACCCAGATGTGGATACCTGATACAAGCTCTACTTTTCTACTTTTCTACTTTTTCTACTTTTCACAAGCTTCGTTGTGAAAATTGCTGGAAGTTTGCAATGTTGCTGTGCGGTGTGGGGGAGATGGTATGATCCCAGTGTGTCCAGTCTCTAGAAGACTCTGCAACTGGTGCAGACACATTGGATTACTCAATTTTAGCATGTGACAGCTTAGTGGTGTGCTCGCTTGTGCAGGACCCACCAATTAATATTTACACAGAAACTATCCCAGGCATTAAAAATACCCCTTGACAAGTCTGTCCTTGCTGTGAACAGAGAGCTGCTCTTCAGATGAGTGACCTCAGGAGGAATTTTCGGCAACTGTTACATCAAAAGGGGATTTTCTTTCTACTTATCATTCTCAGAGGCTCAAAGCCGTGGTGCATCAATAATAACTCATGTTTGTGTAATGTGATGCCATAAACCATAAAAACTTCAAGAAGTAACTTGCTCAAGTAACCAGGGAAACCAAAAGCAGCAGAAAAATGCGCTTTTCCACCTCATGGGAAAAAAACACAAATGGTGATCAGTGCTCAGTACAAATCTATGTCTTTTAAGGGAAAGGTGAATTTCAACTTCCCATTGTGATCCCTGTAAAAACCAATTGCAAACTTAATAATGGAGACCTTCTGTTGGTTCCACCTCTGAAAATTCAATTTTTATGGCTCCTGTGATAAGAGGGAAATTCAATGTGTGCCATTTCATGTTTGCTTCTTATTTATTCCTATTAGCACAATAAAGGACTGGCAGGCAGGATGTGTGGGAAGCCAGATGGAGTAAGGGAGCAAAGTGGGTGGCCACAACTTTAATAAGATGTGTCCTCTTTGCAGATTATTCCTGTCATGTTATCCCTGACCAGACAACCACTTGCTGGTAAGAGCAGCCAGAGTGACAAAAGAGCTGCTCCTGAAAAGCTCTTTTTTTCCTGCTTAGTACTTTCAAGTACTTTTTTCATGCGAAGAAAGGAAATATGGGACATTAGCTCTGGAAGTAGAGACTGGAATTGGGCTTAAGTTTTCCAGCCCCTGGTACTTCAAAGGACTTAGTAAATCATGGAACTGGATAACTACATGACGCATCAAAGGAAAGGCAGAAGATTTTGTATGATGACCTCCAGGGACTACTGTGTTGTCAAGTAATAAGTAAATAAATACAGAAATAAATAAATAATTTTTCATACCTAACTGAGAGAGGCCAGAAATGCTAATTAGTTGCTAGATTTTTGCAAGGCTCTTGCTGTTTTCTTGATGTTTCAACATATTCTATTTTCAAAAGCAGTGGAGTACTCACTACCTTTAAATGTTATTTAATGTCATTAAGCAGCTTTCAAGATTCTGAAGATTTCACATTTAAAGTCTTCACACTTGGAAAATATGGAAATTGAGATCTGAACAGATTTTTTTTAACCAAGACTGGCATGTTTCATAAAGGCCATATTAAAAAATAAAATAAAATCCAACCAGTAATTTACATAAACAGGATTTAGGTTATTGAATGAAATCACTGATTTAAATGGTCTTGATTTAAATAAACCTGATTCCAGTACTGTTATTAAAAAAATGTTGTGCAGCAGCATGCAGTGACAGCCCATACATTGCTACTTTGTTGAGATATTGCATGAATCATGCATTTTCTATATATTAATATATATATTATCCATATACTAGTATATAGAGATCATTACTGAAGAGTTAACATGGCTGGAAATGTTAATTACACTCTCTTAAGTGGTTTGCCTTGTTAAAACAAAAACTAAGTTCCAGGCTGATCAAGGTTACACACCTGAATATTATTCATCTGCTTCCAGCTATGAATGGTGATGTAAGGAAACATTTTATCAGTACCTGATAAAGACTCTGGCACCTAAAGCCTCTTTGTTGTAACACTTCAGAGTGGATGTTGTAATAAACATCTTCCCTGTTTCTATTTGCTTTAAATGGAAAGCCAAGCAACTCCTAGTCTGGGTCCATCGTCGTGCAGAATGAACCTTTGTTTTCAGGGCCGTAAGAAAAGGTGCATGGGGAATACATGGGCCTCCTGCAGGCAATTCCTCAACAAAAGTGGGAAAGAAATGCATATGTTTTTGGGAAACAGACACACTGGTTTGCCCAGCTCACTTGATACCCTTCTGCATAGACTGAATACAAATTTGTTGTTGTAAGAAGAGATTTTCTGCCTTTGTTTGGAGCTGACGCCAAGTGCACCCTTTGTGCTTCTCCAGTGGTTTGGGTAAGAATAAGGAGATCTAATATCTCTTCTCCCTGATACAAACACCCAGTGCTTTCCAGGCAGCCTTTCAAGTACAATGGGGATTTCACTGATGCCTATCACTAAAAAACTGATTCACCATCTGGAAATGCCCACTGCATTCATTTTCTATGCCTCATTGTATCTAGCAGCAAGAATTAGCTGGGACATTTTATGACGCTTTTTCCAGTTAAAAGACAAAATATATTTAGATTTCTTTTGCCCAGAATGTAGTTTAAAAAACAGGCTAAATAGAACAGATTCAACTGACAAGGCTTTGCACTCTCAGAATCCAAGACAAGATTTTCTTAATAAAGGAAGACAATGGCAGCTAACATATATGTGTACAATAGAAAACTTTTCTAACAGGGTTCCCATTGTTAAGGGCTCCTCTTCAGACCACAGACCTGCTTATCTTTCCAGCAACAGCCTATCACACTGACATTTCACAAGCTGAGCCAGGTAAATCTATATGGGGCTGGGTTCCATATTCCACTGGCCTTTAATCTAAACCCACTCGTATTCAGAACCCTTTGGTTCATTCTGGCTTTTATCTTGCTGGTTGCCTTTGTTAATGGATTATTTCCATTTTCTCTTTTAACGTAATGATTTTGACTAGGAATAAAGAAGTGTTTCCAGCCCAGACTTCAGAACTGCAGGACCAGCTGTTCTCCTTGTTGCATCTGGCATGAACTGGGGTGCACTTAAAAAAATGAGACAGTTTATATCCACTTTATTTGAGAAAGGTTTAAAAGCTTTTCAAGTTGCAGTTTTATACTGGTTGCTTTTAACACCAGCCAAAGAAACTTGTGCTATAAGTGGCTTTTGTTTCCAGGCCCATGACACTGGATATTAGGATTGAAGAGTTAGCACAGCCGTCTCATCAGTGTTGTGCAATGGGACGCTCATATCTCTCATATAAAATTGATTTCCTCGTTGTGTGTTGGTGGATCAGCTTCGGGAATGACCTTGGCCTAAAAATGTGGAGAGGTTTTAGAAAACAATAATATTTTCACTGCCTGAAATTAGCCATAAGTAAAATGTAGTGTGTATATCTCTCTCTATATATATAAATGCCTCTGAATACAGTAAAAAAGTAAAAAAAAAAAAAAAAAACCAAAACAGTTTGCTGGTGCTGTGGAATTTTCTAAAGGGGATTTTTTCCTTCATCAAAAAATTATGCAAATATTTAATCATTCAAAAAATTATGCAAATGTCCAGCCCTCTGAAAAAATGAAGTGGAATTAAAGGGATTTTGACCCAAGAGGTACCTGTAAAAGGGTATGCAGAGAAAGGGAACACTTTAAAGTGTTCCCACATTTGTGGGCATGATACTTGGAGTTATTTTAAACTCACACTTTAGGACAAAAGAGATTTAGTCCACCTGAAGTCAAATAGTAAATACTTAATTTGGAGTCCACAAAAAATTAAAAGTAACTTCATTTCAGATATGTACAGAATTTACTGCAGAGAAATGCATGTAATAAAATGTGTTGGACTGAATTCTATCAAACATCCTCAAAACCCTCGGTGTTTTCCAAAGGAGTCAGAGCTGTTTTTAAAAGAACTTCTTTTAATATATTTCTAATGGGCATTTTTGAAAAGATACTGTTCTTGCCTTCATAGAAATCAGGACTTCTTGCACACAGGAATATAAATTTACAGAAGTCCAGGTGTTAGGGGAAAGAGCAGGAGATGAGACTGTCTTAAATCCTTTCCAGAGAGTTATGGAACAGGAATCACAACCACAACCCAGAGAGAAATGCTTAAATCTTCCTCATGGATATCCCCTTATGCCCCTCCTCCTTCTTTTTGATAGAAGTAAGGTTGGGGTACCTGAAGGGAGCCTAAAAGGAAGATGGAGAGGGATTTTTTTACAAGGGCTTGGAGTGAGAGGACAAGGGGCAATGGCTTCACACTGACAGAGAGCAGGTTTAGATGCAATGTTAGGGAAAAATTGTTCCCTGTGAGGGTGCTGAGGCCCTGGCACAGGTTTCCCAGAGAAGCTGTGGCTGCCCCATCCCTGGAAGTGTTCAAAGCCAAATGTTCAAGCAGATGGGGCTCTGAGCAACCTGGGAGAGTGGAAGGTCTCCCTGCCCATAGCAGAGGGGTGGAACTGGGTGATCTTTAAGGTCCATTCCAACCTAAACCACTCTGTGACTCTGTGATTTATGTACATGGTGGGTGCCAGTGGGTCTCAGGTATTGTTTGGGAGCCTGTGTAGGTGATGTAGGAGCTACTTCTCATTGCCTGATTAGGCTGTTGGGCAATTCTTAATATTACTTAATCCAAACCAGAGTGAACAAAGTCCTTCGGGGTCAGTCTGGAGGAAACCTGATCCCTGAAAGCTTGTTGTCATGCCCATCCCTTTTAAGGCTCAGCTGCTCAGCCCGCTTTTTTCCTTGGAAGCCCTACAGTTGTTGCTCAGGCAGGGCTTGTGCAGCCCCTTGGAAAACCCCGGAATCTCCAGGCTTGGGCCACCCAGCGCTTTGGTGGTGAATTCAGCAGCATGAGCCCGCCAGGGCACGCTCAGGCAAGGCGATGGTGCTCTGAGCCAACCCAGAGAAAAGTTGCTGCTCTGCTGCTGGCCGGTGGGAGAGGACAACCGAGGAGGCATCTGAGCGGGCTGGGCTTGAAAGCTTTCTCAATCAGGGCTGAGCAGAGGTGTGGTGACTACACGGTGTGGAATCTGCCATCCCACACGTGTGGCAGAGTAAGGTAATGACTGCACCGGCTGAGAGGGCATCGTGGTTTGATTCAAGCAGCAGGGCTGGGGCTGGAGTGTCCGAGCTGGCCCGTGGAGCAGCTCAGGGGAGCCCAGCTGCGGAAGCGAGAGGGAGGAAGCCACTCACACCCTCCAAATCAGAAGCCTGGGTTCAGAAACCCTGGAGTACTCCCGTGTTTTTCAGGGGCCTGAGTGACCCCTGCACACCAGGGCGTGGCAGCCCTCAGAAATGCTGTGTGTGGTTGGCGTGGGGCAGCTTATGGGCACCAGGGGAGTGTCTGCAAATTAAATGTGACTGTAAATCAGCCACTGAGACCTGGTGGCTGATTAGCAGCATGAGAATCCTGCTCCTTCTCAGGCCACTTAGAAGAAAAACAACTAAGAAGACTCCAGGAAGGCTGAAATGTTTTGAGAAAATTCTTTAAAAAAGAGGACCCTTTTCTTTAGTTGAGGGTGATGAAAATTCAAACACAACAGAGCTGCTGAGTCTCAGACTGGAGCAAAGTCGAGAAATCTGATCAAGTCCCTGCTAAAGCCCTGTGGGGGCACGTCCAGCTCTTGGAAAACCCTTAATTTCAAATGTAAAATATCAACCTGAGCTGAATACTTATCAACTGATCCAGCTAATCCTTGATTCTGGGCAAGTAGGTTAGAGAGCTGATGGCAACCAGACAACTGAGCACAAAGTCAAAGAGTTGGTAACAGAAAAATGGGATCAGCCAGCCTACACGATGCTAAGAAGAAATAGAAAAAAGGAGGAAGTCAGCTGCCTGAAGAGAGACGTGTAAACACACATTTGCAGACAGTTGTGAGAGAACCACCTCCATTCACCCAGGGCTTGGGTCACATTCAAGCTGAGACCCTCTTTGCCCAGTCCCACTGTCCTGGCAGTGAAACTCGAGTGTCATTTGTGCCTATTTTTAAGTTCTTTCATGTTGCCAAATTGAGAGTTTGTGTAAAGGAGGGTCAAGCCTGGATCAGCTTACATAGATAGAATTCCAGAGATTTTGTCTGTCTGTCTTTTGTGGCAAGGACAGTGTTATCCCAACCACTTCTATGAGCTCCACCACCGTGGTCTTTGCTATGCAAATAGGCCCTTTGTGGCATTGCTTTTCTAGGTGTTAAAGCACAAAAAAAAGATAGAAAAAAAGCCTATTCACACATACACGAGCTCTTTCCTAGTGCATATCGGAAAGTTAAGCGTTTGTTTTGGTTTTGTGTTCTGTCACTAAGTCAAATATTTGCATTCTGTTAGATAATTAAATGTACTAATCAACAGGAAAATCCAAGTTTACTGTTGTTTTGGATCAAAAATTACCCAGGTGTGGTTTGACAGTGGAAAGCAATTGCCTTGGTGGAAAACACAGCTAGGTAAATGCTAGTAAAGAACTGATTAACTTGGAGTGACATGGCTTTTGAGGCAATGAATTATTTCTTTTTCTTCCAAAGTGATTCATTGGGTGAAATGAAGAATGATAAAATCATAGAGACCATCTCATTACAACCCCCTTCTCATTACACCTTCCACTGTCTCAGCTTGCTCAGAGCCCCATCCAACCTGGCCTTGGACACCGCCAGGGATGGGGCAGCCACAGCTTCTCTGGGACACCTGTGCCAGGGCCTCAGCACCCTCACAGCAAAGAATTTCTTCTATAGTTTCTTCTACTTCCTTGACATTCCCTGGTGAACCACTTTTTAAGGGGTGAGATAGGTTTTAAAGCCTCTTCATGCTTAGAAGGGAATTAAACTGAATTCCTTACTCCCTAGAAGAAAGCCCCATGTGACATCAGAGGTGGCACTGGCAAAGCTGGTGGATACATGGCTGGGTTATACAAATTCTTACTTTCAAGGGCACCAACTTTGCATCCACACCATCAATTTTCTTGTACGTGAAGCCCCACCTGTCAGATGATTTTCTAGCTCTTATGGCAATTTTGTGTGAAGTTCCATTTGTAGCCAACAAGTCACATGTGTACATGTCATCTTTCTACCACGGAGCAGGAGAAAGGGCTCAGGACTTCAGCTTCTCAGGTTTCCAAACCACTTCAGACTATTAACTCTGAGGATTCCTGAAAAAGAAAAAAAACAAAACAAAAAAACCCCAAACAACAAAACAAATTCTCACTTTGTGATAAATGTTGGATTATTTTTGTTGGATTATTGCACATTCTTGGCAAATATGACAATGTGCAGCTCTGGGAGACCACGCTACTGAGAAGATGTTGAAAGCAGCAGCTCTCTCAGCA
The DNA here is from genome assembly GCA_013397175.1 of Platysteira castanea. Classification (NCBI taxonomy): domain Eukaryota; kingdom Metazoa; phylum Chordata; class Aves; order Passeriformes; genus Platysteira; species Platysteira castanea. The sequence goes on along the minus strand of VYXC01005275.1, from coordinate 488,117 downwards.
GTGTCTCTGCCAAGGTAATAACAACAAACAATGAGCTGCTTGTTGTCAAAACCCTGAGGAGGCAGAAGGAAAAGTGTCTTGGAAGCAGATAAACTTCACTTTAAGTTCTTCTTTGAGTAGATGAAGAGGGTGCTGAAAGATTGTCAGTAGATATAGAGATAGACTGAAGAAAACAAGAAACTTTGGAAGCCCAGTGGAGATTTGGGTCATTGTAAGGTTAGGCAAAGTATGTGTTGGGAATGCAATGAGATGTGTGCTTGTTTGCGTGTGTGTGAGAGTAGGAGAATTTTGGGGAGCTGGCTTCCAGGTCTGACTGCAGGTAAATGCAGAGTGACACCCCAGTGTGGCTGGAGGGTAGGGCTTGATTCTGGAAACTGAATCTTGAACAAGATTCTATCATGTTGCTTAGTACAAGGGGTCATAAAATAGATTTTGGAACCAAGCTGCACCTGTAAACAACCACCACTGCTGTCAAAAGAGCCACTCCTTTCCCTGGAGACAACCTTGTTTTAAGGGTTGTGTGTGTCCATGGGGAGAAACAGAGTTAGTGGCTTTCCTTTTGGAAAAGGATTTTGTGATTTGTCTGGAAGGAACACTTGGCTGAAGGCCGAGTCAAACCACAAAAGAGAGAAAAAAAAATTTCCAATGGTCCATTTTTTCCCTTCTGGGTAGGTGTTGATTTGCTGATGTCTTTGGTCAACGTGCTGGTTGTTCTGGGAGCTATTCTGAGGTCAGACATCGAGCAGTGGTTCTGGCATGTAATGGCTTCAGGATGGGAGCAGCAGGGAGTGAAAGAAAAAAATTGGACAACTGCAGTGGCTGGCTCCTTATTTCAATCCACCCTGAAGAACCAAATCAGTGAAAGATCATCATTGGATCTTAGTTTCCTGGTGTCACTCCTTTGATTTCAGTGAATCCCTTTGTTTTAAGTAGATGTGGGTGAGTACAGGATCAGGTCTCAGCTATCAGATATCTGCAATTTATTTTTCCAGTTTCAAAGTTTTAGTATAGATAATTCTTGGAATAGGCACAAAAGCCTGAACCTGGAAGCTGGTATGATTTGAAGGCTTCCATTATCTAATCAAGCACTGGGTCTGTCCCAGTACCTGATATTGGCACTGTGTATCCCAAGTTGCAACAAGTAGTACCTTTGTATCAAAGCAATTTTGCCAAAATGAGTAGAATTTACTGGGAATGTGTACACAGCATAGAATGGGAATATATACTCAACATGTGAGAGTGCATAATGGGTATGAACCTCAAATATGAAAAATAGTCCAGAAGGCACAGTTTAGTAAATTCTTGGAGTCTGGCATTTAAAAACTCCTAATTTACAGATTTTTGCATTTGGTAACTTAAAAGTGGAAACTACAGGGAAAATCCCTGTCTTACTATAGCTGATAGAAATCCCAGAAGGGGCAAAATGTTATCTCTTTGTATAAGACTGGTCTTGTCCATGAATATGAATTGAATTGATAAATTTCTTTATCTGCTTCCTCTATGCCTGTGTAGTAATTACTCCCTTTGTGTTACCTGAGTTCCAGGTGGTTTCTAAGAGAGTTGCTGGCTTTCAGTGAAGGATTTTTCCTACAAAACACAGAAACAACTTCCAATGCAGGATTCAGAACACAAACTCACCAGTTTCCTCAGAAATCTGTGGATTAGCAATTGGGAGAGGTAGGTGTAAATTTGGTGAGCACTGAGTAGATGTGTGACGAGAGCGAGGATATAGCGGGAGAAATGGGGCAGGCATGATAAGGGAAAGACTGCAGGCAAATGATGAAGTTGGAAGTAGTTGGGAAAGAAGAAAGAGACCTAAGGGCAACAAGTGGACTGGGTCTAGCTGCAGGAATTAAAACCAACAGAATACTCCCTGCTGGAACTGGAAGGGAACCCAGGAGCCCTGCCAGCACACAGCTCTGCGGTTTGCTGGCAAAACACGATGGTCCACACTAGAAATGCTAAACTATTGCAGCTGTCCTCCACGCCCTGAGCTCCAGGAACTGAGATTAGGCTGAGGTGGCTCACACAAGTGTCAGGAAAATGCCCTTTGATGAAGTGTCCCTTTTATTGCCTTGGTAATTTTAGAGCAGACATCGTGTGTGATACATGGCAGGACACACACGGGCTCAGCTGCCTTCTGCCAAATATGAGATTTGGGATGAACTCCCAGTGGCTGCTGTCAGTGCAATGGGTGGGTTTGCAGAACTTTACAGCAGCACCATCTCTCAGGGCACAGCCTGAAATCTGATCCAGCACTAGGTGCTGCTGTGGGTTGCTTTGCATCGCAGCTTTGGATTTGTGATGATGCCCGAGATGGCCACCTAAAACAGAGACTAGACAGGAATAAGAGAATAAAGGTAGATATTTATCTGAAGGGCCTTCAAAGGTACACCATGGGCAGGCAAAAGGCTACAACCAAGGTGGACCACGGGTCACGGGTTCTTCACACTTTTATAAGGTTGGTCCATTTGCATATCAGGGTTAATTATCCAGTTATAACCTCAGTTAATGATGTAATTACCCCAAGTCTGCCCCCCTTCCGAGGCTTTTAGTTTACACATTTTGGGGCCTGGTGTCCTTGAAGCGCAAACCTAGAGAGGTCTGTTGTGTCTAACCAGCACGAGAGAAGAGCAGCTAACAGGCCACAAGAAACTTCAGAGATACACACTAGGCAATGCAGGATTTGAAAAATGGAAAAGTTGAAACCTAAGGCATCAGTGGGAGCTGTGGGTCCTCGTGGCTGCAAGGGTACCATGTACAGGGCATGCTAATGTTCCTAAGAACTCTGAATAACTGGAGCCTTCAAACTCAATTGTCACATGAGCAATAGTTTTTATTTTAACATCTACTTCCTGTCCCTATCAGTCAAGGATGTTTTTGGCCATAAATCCGTTCCTGTTTGTGAAGCTTTCAGACAATGGTGCTGAAGCACAAGGAGTACAATATGCTCAGTCAAGCACTTTCCCTTCCCTCACTGTGGTACTGAAGGACTCAGGCAGGTGATTTATGCTTGCTGCTTGTGGGAAATCCCATGGGGAAATGAAGCCTTCTGTCTTCAGAGCAGGATTTGAATAAGTGTGTCCTGAAGCCACACACAGCATGAGAAGCAAGTGAGGAGGATGACAGTGAATGAATACAGAGCAGCCAGAGCACTTGGAGCACACACAGAGAGAAGTGCTTTAAGAGGAAAAGATAAAAAAGAACTAGGATCACTCAGTTCCAGAATTTATCACATTTCAATCTCACAGAAGAGATGAACTACAGTTCTCCAGGATGTACTTAATTTCTGACATTTTTTGTCTTTTAAATGCTTGACCTGACAACTTTTACAGTGTTTAATACATTTCTGAGGGTGGGGATTCATGCACATACCCACTCACAAGCCAGGTGTATGCAATATAGTTACCTAACATACACATTAGATATGTATTTGAATTCAAAAGCACTTCTACAAAGAAGTTTTTAGTTCCCATCACTCTTATAACAGATATTCCTCACTTAGGGAAGTGGTGGATTTTATTTGTGATGTCTGAGCTTTATAAAACCTCTGGAGAGGAGTGGGTTATGTAAAGATTGTTTCCTTAGTTAGAGCAACTTGCAGTCTATGTTAATAACCAATCTGCACGGAGATTTTTTCCAGTGTCCTAAAAAAATTACCCCCAGATTTTGCTTCTCTCTTGTAGCCAAACTGCATCTGGTGCCCAGCTGATTTATGTGTCAGGATACCTATAGCAGTCTGGTGTGTATGCACAGAGATTCACAAACATGTGATGCATTCAGGCTGGGCCTCTCCATCATCCTGCATTCCCCATATGGGGGAAGCAGGATAAGAAATCATTGTTTCCTTTCAACAAGTCCAGAAGGAAAGCAGAAACCTGCTCAGGGTGTTGCCTAAGAAATATTTGATTACAGAAGCACTGACTGGTTGAGGGTGGAAGGGACTACAGGGTGGAAGCTGGTCCCACCTCCCTGCTCCAGCAGGGCCATCCCAGGCACAGGATTGTGTCCAGAGGGATCTGGAGTATCTCCAATGAGGGAGACTCCACACCCTCTCTGGACAATCTGTTCCACTGATTGCACAGGGAAGAAGTTCTGCCTCATGTCCCGGTGGAACTTCCTGGGCTCAGTCCCTGCCCGTTCCTCTGGTGCCATTGCTGGGCCCCCCGGAGCAGAGCCTGGGCCCTGCTCGGAGCCCTCCCTGCACACAGGGACACCCAGGGCTGAGGGCCCCGCTCAGCTGGGGCTCCTCTCGAGGCTCAACAGCCCCAGCTCCCTCAGCCTTTCCCTGTCAGAGATGCTCCAGGCCCTAAATCATCTCCACAGCCTCCGCTGGCCCTGCTCCAGGATCTCCATGTGCTTCCTGTCCTGAGGAGCCCAGAACTGGACACAGCACTGCAGATGAGACCTTATGAGGGCTGATTGTTCAAGTCAAATCTATAAGAGTCCTCAAACCTTGCCCTTCCTGAAGTCAGAAGTCTGCATTTAGTGAAAGCAAGGTGCTTTCTGTACAAGGAGAAGTAAGAAGGCCCAAGTAGCAGTTCTGCCTCTCCCCATCTCTTGACAGGCAGAAATGTGTGTGACATTGGCCTCTTTTCAGTCACAAGGAACTCTTCCTGGTTGCCATGAGCCTTTGAAGGTGATGAGTCTCACAGTGACACTGTAGGGCTACCTTGGCACCATCACAGCCGTACCAACTATTCCCATGAACAATTGGCTTAAGTGCACCCTAACTGTCTTCTTCCTGTAATCATGAGGAAATAATAATGGTGTGATTCTTAGAGTGTCCTGTGCGGGGCCAGGAGTTGGACTTTGATGATCCTGATGGGTTCCTTCCAACTCAGGCTGTTCTATGATTCCATGATTCCTCTGCTGTGGGTAATGCTGTCCTCCCCAAGATTGATGTAAGTAGATTTAGGGATCTGGGAGGCAGAACAGTGGACTGAATAGCTCATTTTTTTCCCATTTTTTTAGGTCACCAAGCCTACTGAGCAGTGCGCTAGTTTTGCCCTTAGCCTTCATTTTGCTGGCCATGTATGGAAGCCCTTCCTGTTGCTCTTCTTCTTTCAGTTCCAGCTGAGCTTTGGGTTTTCTTACTCCACCCCTGCATGCTCAGGCAGTGCCTCTGTATCCCTCCCAGCCCAGCCCTGCTGGTATCACTTTTAGACTTGCTTTGTGTTTGGGCTCAGGTGGATGCTCGTTATTTACTCACGCTGGCCTCCTGCCATGTGTTTTTGAACTCCCACACAGCAGAATGTGCTGCTGTTGTGCTTTGAGGAGGTGTTGCTTGAAAACTCCTTGGAGCTCATTTGGGCATTTTTTCCTTCCTGCAAGAGTCATAGACTTTCCTGAGTTGGAAGGGACCCACAGGGATCATTAAGTCCAGCTCCTGGCCCTGTGCAGGACACCCCAAAAACCCCACCATGTGCCTGAGAGTGTTGTCCAAAAGCTTCTTGAACAAGCCAAAAGTTTCTCTCCTGAAGTCCAGGGCTATGGTTTGTGTTGTTTCATTGTCTCTGTTTGTGCTGCTGTGATTTTGAACTCCACCATTTGATGATAACTGCAGCCAAGGATGCCTTTGACTTTCACATCCCTTCCACCTTTTTCCTAAGCAGGAGGTCCTGCAGAGCACATTCCCCACTCATCTCATGGATCAGCTGCACCATGGAATTGTCCTCAGCACACTCCAGAAATCATCTGGATTTGCATCCAGCTCTTTTGCACTTCCAACAGATACCAGTACAGCTGATATCCCCAGCAAGCCTCAGAGCCCATGACTTCAAGACTTGTTCCATCTGCCTGAAGAGGGTTTCATCTGCTTCCTCTTCCCAAGAAAGTGGTCTGTAGCAGGCTCCTGCCCAAAATATTAGCCTTTATTCTGATCATTCCTCACAAATTCTTGACTGGTTTATCAAGAGTTCCAAGGTTATTTGGACACCTGAGCTTAGGCATTTCTGCTCAGGTCTCCTCCAGCTTCTATTTCTGATGATAGAGTAGTTGGAGTCACCTCAAGTTTATCTGCATGTCATGGTGTAAAATCTTCTGTGGTAAGAAGTGTTTCAGCCCAGCTGTTGAAAGCAAAATTGAAACCAGAATGAAAAAATAAAGCATTTTAAAAAGTGTATTTTTAAGCATTTATACCCTTGTGTGGTGCTGGTGTATTTGAGAAAGCTATTGAGAGAAAATGGAGGCTGGAGGGAAGAACAAAAAGACAACAAAAGAAAACAAAAACAACAACAAAAAAAGGAAAAATAATACAAAAGGAAGAATTTCATAGCTGGCAGTGAATAAAGTGTTATGGACACTTTTTTCCTTCTTTTTATCTGCTGGCAAGATTATAATTTTATGTTATCCCAGGAAAAGTCCATCTTCTGTGACCACAAGTCTTTCATTTTTAGCATAATTAGTGTCACAGCTGTGTGAGATCTTTTCACCATGGAAGAAATGAGGCGGGCAGTTGGTGACAGCCACCAGGCATAACCCCGAGAGCTGGACAAGGCACTTTGAACTGGACTTGATGCCTGTAACATTGGTGGAAGGAGCAGTAAATGAGGATAATGAATGTGTTTGGCAGAGGGAAGGAGAAGAGGTAAGTTGGGATATTAATCTATTGAAATTTTAAGATAGGGATGCACATGCATGTGACATCATGTAGGAAATTACTTAAGCAGATTAACTCAGGAATTCACTATCATGATCACTTTAAAATTAGTACATCAGCTCATGGGTAAGACTGGAATAACATGCAATACAGGGAATGTGCCATGTGGGTAGTCTTTCGTACATCCTTTCCCCAGTAGAGAGCAGCAACTCACCAAGGGATGCTTTAGCATGTCCTTCCTCACAGAAACTGTAAAAATGAGTCTTGGTTTGTTTCGTATTTGAGTTTATTTGTCACAGGTTCAGGTCAACTCAGAGCTTTGTAAGCACTGGTGATGGTATTACAGGTTTTAAAAGAAAAGATAGAGAAGTCTGGGATTTCCTAGCACATCCATCTTGCTGGAGAGAGGGATGAGCAGATACACCACATCATAGTCTTGGTTTGGTAGTTTTTGCTTCCTTTCTGCATGCAGAATTTGCAGCATCCACGTGTTAGACTTAAACTCCCTTGGGCTACTGATTAGACTTAAACTCTCTTCAGCTACTGACATCACAAAATCGTCTTACTCCATCTCACACCTGCTGGGATGATGCTTTTAGATGGGCCTGAGTGATCTTTGCAACATTCTCATATTTCAAGTGGTCTTTTCTTATAAACACCAAGTCAGGAAGAAGAAACAAAGTCCTGTCACTGTCAAGACCAGAATGAATCAAAGCCTGACTTCTTTTTCTCTCAAAGATATTTACCAAACCTTTTCCCTCAAAGAAAGGTCTTACTATTTTAGAAGGGCTGCTGAAAATACTGGACCCCTGTACATGTATTATTTCTGTTTCCTCCCTCATGAAGTACAAAGACAGTAACTGGAGGAGACTAGGTGTGATGAATGGTATTCTTTTCTATTTTTCCCCTTTCTATTTCAGTCTAAAATCTCAAGAATGGCATATCAAATTTTATCTTCCTTTCTGAGGACTTTAGAGGTACATATTATATGATTTCAGGCTTTTTCTAAAGGGGATAAATTCTGCTAAAAGCTGAGTAAGGTTTCATTCTCTCAGATTCATTTCCAGTATAAATTAAGTGATGAATAACAAACACAGAAAGCTCAATGTCTAAAATCTCTTTTTCCATGCAGTGCCCATCTTCCCATCTGGAGAACAGTCCACATGTTCTCCAGTAATGATTAGCTAAGGAGCAGAAAACATCTCCTAGTCCTTTTGATGGATCCTCATGGCTCAGCATCCTGGGCAGACTCAGGGAGTGCAACCACTGCCAGCCTGTTCCTCTCAGTTTTATGCGGGCAGGAAGGTGACAGGCAGGGATGTGACCTGAGCAGGGTGTCAGAGTATCCACACATGCCTGTTAATGCATCAAAGCTGCCGTAATGGAGGAAGGGAACTTATTTTAGCAAAGGCAGGAGTTCCATAGAATCATTAAGGCTGGAAAAGACATCCAAGGCCATTGAGTCCAACCTTTAACCAAACATCATCCTGTCTACTACACCAGAACAATGAGTGCCACCTCCCAGGGCAGCTCATTCCCATGCTTCACAACTTCTTCAGTGAATAAATTCTTCCTGAACATCCTCTGGTGCAGCTTGAGGCCGTTTCCACTTGCCCTGTCCCTGTTCCCTGGGAGCAGAGCTCGAACCCCCCCGGCTGCCCCCTCCTGTCAGGGAGTTGTGCAGAGCCAGAAGGTCCCCCCTGAGCCTCCTTTTCTCCAGGCTGAGCCCCCTCCCCCAGCTCCCTCAGCCCCTCCTCCTATGAGCGAGTCTCCAGACACTAAAGAAGAACTAGAGATGGGAGAAGTAGAATGCAGCAGTTAAGAAAGGATCTGTTTTGTGTTTAAGGCCCTGTTTTACCTCTGAATCAGACAGGAAGATGGTGTTGAAAAGTTTGCAGAGTAACAGAGACTCTGCCTTTCCCCATAGCATCATCTGATGGATGGAAGATGACTGTGAGCTGCCAGACAAATACTGGGAAGAAACTTTTTTCCAGAGGCTGGGAAATGTAAATTCAGGCTGAGAAAAGTGGCAGTGGCGGTGCTGCCCTGCTCCTGTGAGGGAGGGGTGTGGATCGAGATGGCCCTTCCAGCTCCCAGGTGGGGTGGCAGCTGCAGTGAGACTTGCAGGGGAAGGAGGAGAACCTTCCCATTCCCTGCTGGGAGCTGAGCAAAGCACATGAGTTGCTGTGGGCTGCCGAGCTGTGTGTGTGAGACAGGGAACAGCAGCTCATCCCCAGCTGCCCCGTGCAGGCTGGCAGTGATGTTAAGCAGGGCAGCTTTGAAGTGGGAGCTGTAGCAAAAAGGAGGCCGTGCAATGAGTTCGTACCATCTGTTTATGGAAATGTGCTCTCTCTCCACCACTTCTTCGGCTGTGCCCTGAATATCTTCAACCCTGACTACATCTCCCCTTGAGATTTCTGCTCTGTTGAGCCGTTGCTGTCCTTTTCGTAGTGTTAGAGCCTTAAAGTCTCTGCATGCTGGAACATTTCCCTCTAGTCTGGGTCTCGAACAAATTGCTGTCATCACAGATGTATCACAAGCAGCTCTTGCCCCAGGACACTGCGTGTTTCTGAAGAACTACTTTCCTAACATTCCAGTGGAATGCAGGAATCTTCTATTTTAGAGAATACCTCCTCTTTACCCCTCTTTCTTTTTAAGTGATCAAATTGTACATTGTTATCTCTGTGTGTTATTAAATCTCTATTTCATTATATTTTCCCCAGAAAGATAAAATACTATCTTATTTGCATAAATAAAAATGGTTATTCAAGTGGAGAAAAAACGCAATATTTTGGTGCCTTGGGAGCAAGTCTAATTTTATAATTGTGTAAAACCCTGTAAGAATTCCAAACCAGTCTTTACAATTCAGTCTGAGTGCTTTTATAAACCCAGATCTTGGTCTGCTGTTACGACCTATATTTTAGTGAGAGGCAAGGGTATGAATTTTGTCAAGTGATTGATACACTCTCACGGCTGTCAGAGCCTGTCCTCTTCGGCAACACCCAGAGATTCCATTAGTAATACTGAGGGACAGTAAAAGTTTGTCGTTGTTCTGAAAAGTGATCCTTGAGGATTCGATCCTTTCCCTTAGCTGAGCACTGCTGTATCATGTGTGCAGCCAGAGTGATGCCCCTTCTTTGGGAACAAAAGTAAGCCTTTATACCTCTCAGCACTGCCAAAAGAGAGTGGGATCTGCTTCTCGCATGTACAAGTGTGAGTACAAGCTCCCCTCTGCAGCACACTGAGCAACTGCCTCATCAAACTGCTCTTCTGCAAAGCCTCTGTGGGTGCCAACGTTGCACTGAGGTCCCTGAAGATTAATGTTAAAGGCACCCATTTACACAAGAGACTGTCCTTACAAAAATTCATCTTCTTGGTTCTAAGTCAGCGAGCTGGAATTACTTTAAGTTGGTTTTTTTTGGGCAAGATTCTCATAAATACACTTGTGGGTAGAGATACTTGAAAAAGCAAACCTTAAAAGCTCTATTTAGAACGCAGGTTTGGGGTGTTACTCAGCTGTCTAAATATCAGCATGCAACATACTCTGAGCTGTTCTGTGATATCCTTTTTTGTCTGGATCTGCTGCTTCAGAAGGTTTTCCATGAGCCCTGTGTCATTTCTGTCCAGCTCAGGTGAGTCTTCGGTATCCTCAAGTGTATCAAGTTTCACCAGATTGTTGTGTACACACAATTGGATTGCAGCTTTTGAAACCAAGATACAAAAGGATCAGGAGTGTTCACACAGTTCTCAGAGAAATTTGCATTTATTCATCTTTAAAACACCTGCATTAAATAAATCTGAAGAATTTGAGTTTTACATGTCAGGTTTTGGGAGGGAATTGTCTATAAATCATCTAATGGCCAGAAGCTGATTGCAGCCCTTGTCTAGACTGTTTGGGATGAAGCAGACTTTATTGGAGGGTTATTTTCCTGGTGAAAAAACCTCTGCCTTTGAACAACTGTATGATGCTGTATGGGAAAATGACTATATTACTGGAATATTGTTTTCTCTTTCCAAACAGTATCTCTCCAGCAGGCTACTCTGAAGATACTGGTCCATTTCTCTCACTGCCATTAAAGAAAAGAAGGACTTCAATTCTGCCTGTAAAGGAGCAGAGCACAAGTGTGAAGGTAGAAAAAAGTGATGATCAAGAAGGCAAAGTTTCTGGGTTCATAGACAATGGAACCTGAAAGAGTGCTCTTTTTCTTTTTAAATTTAGGTTATTGCAGCTTTTTTCCTGCATTGAGAAAGCAGAAATGCTTGAAAGCTTTCAAGCTGGGCAGCAAGCAAGACACCAAACTCCCCGAATGGAATATTTTAGAATTCCTGTCTCATGAACAATGCCTGGGCTTTTCTGTTTTGTTTTGTTTATTGCGAATCAATATGAACTTGTTTTCCAGTCTCTTCACATTTTCCAAGCAATGTTGATTTTGTTTCTCTGGGCCAGATCTATTCTTAAGATTTTGGGCAAGAGTTCCCAATGGCAAATAAATATGAAAAATAAATTAACGGCTACAAAATCAATGTGATCTCAGCAAGTTCTGCACTCAGCTGGAGTTAGGGATGACCTCTCTGAGACATGGATATGGATCTCAAGGATCTTGATGTGTCTTATGGCCCATGTTTCCTCACCTTTGGAAAGCAGCCTTGCTTACCCACACCCCTTTCTTTGTGCATTGTCAGCACTGCACAGCTGTGAAACGTGATGGAGCCCTGCACCTGGGGACTTATTGTTATTCCAGAAAACCCAATTTGAAAATGCCAAATGAGGTCCATGACCTTGTTATAGATCTGTTACACTAGGAAGCAGGTGTGGGAGGAACTGTTGGGCTCAGTCTTGGAGGTCTTTTCCATCCTAAATAATTCTGTGAAAAAAAAGGTCTTGAGGAGCTCTGCATTAGGGTTGCAGGAAACCTTTTCCACACCCTGCAGACAGCAGGGATATTCCTTGTAGGCACCATTCCTCACAAACTTCCAGACTGTAAATTCAAATACAACCCAGCAGAGCACACTTGAAAAGCCATCAGCAGCCTGGCTCATCTGAGAGCCACAGTGCACAGGGGAGAGCTGTTGTGGTCCGGTGCAGCTTCTGAAGGCAGCTTTGGCCCATGGAGGAATCAGGGACATGATTTTTTATGGGTGTTCATTTGATCTTTATTTCTCCTCCAGCCTCCCTGTTGGGAGTCAAGCACAGACTGACTGCAAGAGCTGCCCAAAATCATGTGAACACCTACTTAAGTACAGGATTCACTGGGTGGAGCTACATTTGAAAAGACCAGTGAGGAACAGGATTTAGACACAATAGCATCAGGGAGCTTGGAAACCCCGTGTAACCCGACCATGCTTCCACTCCCAAGGCCCACCCCCCCAGGGGCACCTCCACAGAGAGCCAAGCCGCTGTTCCTTTGATCCATTTGGGAGACTGCCAGTGTGTCCCTGCCTCTTGCTCTCTCTCCTGCCAGGTGTGAGTGCTCAGGATCATGAAGGACCTGTGCCTGGAGGTTTATGTGCCTATGTTTCATAATGATCACCTATTCCCAGCTGAAGCGCTGCACTTGCTGGCCTCAAGTGAGGAAAAGAGGGCCCTGTTACCAATGCTTTATTCTCCTACTTACTGTAACCATTTTGGATTTCAGCCAGCACATATAAACAGCGTGGTTGGGCCTTTCCATTTCTGCACTGTCATTTTAGCACTCTGGACATCAGCCAGTGCCCATAAAGTGTGTGGCATTGATTTAATTTCAGCTGGCTTCCCAGAGTTTTGATAAATGGATCCAAGGTGGACATGTCTGTCTAAAATAGGAATGTAATTCTGTATTGGGCGTGAACTGTATTTGGTTAAATTCTGTCGCTGACACAATTATCAGCATTGCTTTTAACTTCTGTCTAACATAATGCCAGATGAAAGATGCTTTAAAGAAGAGGATGGCAGTGAAAAGATATCATTCCAGTGGGGCTGTAAGCTTGATGTTTTATATTTTATACCCATGTGGACATTCAGGCTGTGATGGAAATGACTTGCTGAGATTTACCTCATTCCCATGAGGCACTTGACCATTACAGTATTACACATGAATTCTTCTCATGCAGTCAAAAAGACTTTCACAAGTTCAAAGTGCCAGTTCTCATTTATTAGAAGCAGAAACAGCCACAGAAATATCCCAATGCAGTGGTTTAAATAGTGGTGTGATTCTAAATTATCTTCTGAAACCTCTTCCTTTCATGGACAGTGGGGAAGGAATAAATCAGAAAAATCTGCACCAGCTTTAATTCCAGAAGAAAACATTCCACTTTTTCATTTTGTGTTCCAAAGAAGTACTGAACTGCTGAATATCTGAAGAATCATAATAACAATGAAATAAACAGTAGGAACAACTCTTAGGTAGGGATTAAAATTTGTAAATGAGCATCAGAACAACTTTATGAATTGCACTTTTTTGTTTTCAAAGAGCTCTGGGCCTACTACCATGGCTGCTCTGTTTCTGGCACCTGGAGTAGAGTCTGCACCAGGCAGTACCTCTAGAATTGCTGGAGATTAACTTACACAGGGTCAGGGAAGAGACAGAAGGGAAGCTGTAGAAGACTCTGTGAACACCTGGCAGCTGTCCTTCATGCTGTGTAGGAGGCAGTGGATCATTTCATTTACTAATGCTAGTTATCATTTTATTTGCTAATGCTATTCATCATTTTATTTGCTAACACCATTTAAGAATTGAATTGCTTATGCTATTTAAATGCAATTGCTTATGCTATTTAAATTGCTTATGCTATTTAAATGCATACAAATTGTAACATTTCAACAAGCTCCTAAAATCACATCACCCCTTATCTACCTTTTGTAGCTTCTTGTAAGATTATTGTACTTATCACATAAACACCACATCTCAAGCAGTATTATCTCAGGGTCTATTTCTATCTAATAGACATGAAGAGACAAAAATGGAAGCTTTGCAATGTAATTAAAAGTTCTCAAGCAGATAAAGGATTGAAAGGTTACCAGGAAATCAGAGATTGTGATTTTGACTGATGGGGAGCAGAAAGTAGAGCAGACTGGAAATCACTTGAAGGTGAAAGGAGATGTGTTTTTATCTGGGCAGAAAGTCTAATATTAACTCAAAAACTCACATGCTAGCTATATTTTATTTAGTTTTCCAGCCTTATCAAAAACTGCTGGGGTGCCCTGTGCAGGGCCAGGAGTTGGACTCAATGACCCTTGTAGGTCCCTGCCAACTCAGGTTATTCTGTGTTTCTGTGAATATCTCCTCTCTTTGCCTCTCTTCAATGCAAATTTTTCTTTAAAGATGGTGATGGTGTGACAGGAGCGAGACCTATAAATAAATAACCCATTGTGCTGTGACAGACCCAAATCCTGATGACAAACCTGTCAGCTGCTCACAGTTTTGCTCAGAGGAACTGCCTATTTTCTTCCATGGACACTACCAATAGAGGTCCACAGTATTCATAGGAGTAAATGCCTTCAGGAATTGCATCCCTGACCCTACTGACTGTCAACGTGATGTCTAACCAAACATGATACAAATACAATTCTGGAATGTAAGAGAAAACCTTAATGAAAATGGGGATTAGTTTTGTGACCCGAAGTCAAAGAAATAGTTTATTTTAATGTTATCTTGTAATTGTCATTTTTCTGTAAAAAGATGTCTGGCATGATGATCTATAGGAAAGACTGGAGATAATGGATAATTGGAGCTGGCATGCCAACTGATGGTAAATTAATCAGAAGGTTTCTAAGAGAGGCCAATACACCATATATCCTTCATTTTATCAACAATATTCTGTATTTGTTTGGATATTTGCCAGAAATATAGCTTAGAAATGCTGCAGAGTTTTAAAAGCACCTGCAGATATTCGTGTTTTTTACATTATAGTTGTTTCTTTTAATTGCATCACTAACCCTATAAAACCAAGGTTTATAAACTTCCTTAAGTTTTATGAAGTCAGCTCTTTGGGGTTCAGTAAGAGCCAAAAATAAAAAACAAGTAATTAGAGACCTGAACATGTTTCAGTTTTAAGAAGAAACTCCTTGGGTATGCCCAGGACTGGAAGGAGATGACACATGTCATTCTCCCTTCTTGTTTATGAAATCACTGAATGGTTTGAGTTGGGAGGGACCTTAAAGATCAACTCGTTCCAACCCCCTGCCATGGCAGGAACACCTTCCACTAGACCAGGCTGTCCCAAGCCCCATTCAACCTGGCCTTGAACACTTCCAGGGATGGGATATTCTTAAAATTGTATTTGTTTTGAGCTCTGTCAGACAGATTTTTTTTGTGAATGGCCACTGTTGTATTTTGAGGGAATTTTCACTGAGAGGCAGAGGAGAATTGATTTTAGCAGTCTTTTTTTAAATTTTTCTTTTTTTTTTTTTCCCATATGGCAGCTGCAGAAAACTCCTCAGAGGGCTGGCAGGCTCTGAGCAGCCTGAGGGAGATGGATTAGTGAGCATGGGACAGGTGAGTTCATCAGAGATGCATGAGAAATTGCAGAACTATGTGATAAACACTTCTTTATCACAGGTCTATCTTAGGAAGCCCTCACTCCTTTCCCTGTCTCATGAGGGAGAAGAGCTCCACCAAAAGCGTTGCTAGAGGGTTTGCTCAGCTGGGAGTGAGAGGAGAAAACATCTGGTCAGAAAACATCTGGTAATCAATATCTTAGACTGCCTAATGCTGGAACTGCACTGGGTGTGGGCATGGTCTTCCCAGATAAAGTGTGTGTGACCAGAGTCACTGTGATCCATCCTTCCTTCCTTCCTCCCTTCCTTCCTCTACTCTTTAGAGGTATCTTAGTTTTCATCTACATCTCCAGGCCCAGATTACCATTTGGAAAAATTAAAATTTAGGGCACTCACCAAGCATATGGGATACTAAATTTCCAAGCCCTTCTGGGACAGTCTCCCATACCCTGGTTCATGTCCTAATTGCCACTTACTCTGGCATGGGCTTCATTGCTGAAGCTGCCCTTTTGACAATCTTCCTAAATGTTCTTCAGGAGAGGGAGGTAAGATGTGTAGACATGACCTCATGTGTTAGTGATAAGGACACCCAGGAGAGGGAGGCTCTGGATTTCTGCCCCTCTCTCATTAAAAATTTATGTATTTTTAACAACTGGAAGCCAGGGGTAGGTAGGAATTTGCCTTTGGCAGGAGAGAGATGATGACATCTCATGGAGAAGAGAGAAGAGCAAAAGCCATCTTTAGTTCTTACCATGAGTAAGGGAGAAATAATGCTCTAGATAAGAGAATGTCAAGGCTTATCTGCTTGTTTTCTGCTCCATGGAGAGCCTCCTTTCAGCACAGGTGTTTTATTTCAAGCATGGGCTATATCTCATGGAGTTAAATCTGTTTTATTCCCCAGCTGGCCAACTGCAGTTCGGCTCTGTCATACTGATTCTCTCCCAGGGGCCCACACACTGCGTGGGGTTTGTGTGGCCAGGTTTTGGAAGCAGGGAGGCTCCAGGGGTGGCTCCTGTGAGGAGCTGCTGGAAGCTTCCCCCATGTCCAAGATAACCAGATCCAGACAGCTCCAAGACAGATGTGCCCTTGGCCAAGGCTGAGCAGATCAGGAATGGTGGGAGCACCTCTGTGATAACATTTTTTAAGAAGCAAAAAAAGCTGTTGTGTAGAGGCAATTGTGGCCAGAGAAGAGAGGAGTGAGAACATGTGAGAGGAACATCCCTGCAGACACCCAGGGCAGTGAGGAGGGAACAGAGAGGCTGCTACCAGGCACCCATGGTGGAGCCCATGGGAGTGCAGAGATCCACCTGCAGCCCTTAGGGGAGCCCTCGCTGGAGCNAGTGAGGAGGGAACAGAGAGGCTGCTCCAGGCACCCATGGTGGAGCCCATGGGAGTGCAGAGATCCACCTGCAGCCCTTAGGGGAGCCCTTGCTGGAGCAGGGGGATGCCCAAAGGATGCTGTGACCCTGCGGGAAGCCCCCCCTGCAGCAGGGTCCTGGCAGGAACTGTGGAGAGAGGAGCCCAGGCTGGAGCAGGTTTGCTGGCAGTGCTTGAGACCCTGTGGGAGAGACCAAGGCTGGAGCAGCCTGTTCCTGAAGGACCAGGGAAGAGATCCACACCGGAGCAGTTTGTGAGGAGCTACAGACCATAGGAAGGACTCAGACTGGAGAGGTTTGTGTCTCCCACGGCCAGGATCCCACACTGGAGCAGGGGAGGGACTCCTCTCCTTGAGGAGGAAGCAG